>CM031244.1:549434084-550034084 GCA_018340775.1 Taxus wallichiana var. yunnanensis | reverse complement strand
TTGACAAAATCTGGTTTTGAGGATTTGATCTCTTTGGAATTTGGATATTTGTTTTCTCTTAATAGAATTTGATTTGTGCTTCTAGCATACCAAGATTTGTTAATTTGTGTGAATGGACCCCCCACACCCTGCCTCATGCCACTAGTAAGAAGCATGGGTTTGTCACCAAAGGCAAGATATAGGTGAGTAAGGGCACTTCTTTCCTTTCCCAACCTCACACCACCAGTAAGAGATGTGGGCTTATCACCGAAGGTTGATGGGGAAAAGAAGTGTGTAAAATAAAATATTTTGTTTGCTTGGTGCTTTTGATTCCATTTGATTTTGACATTTCTGATCTATGACTTTGGGATATCCTTTCTTTCAAAGAGATTTAAGAGGGATAGATGTGACACCAAGAAGCTTCTAGAACAGACCGTAGGTAAGGACAACTTCACCTAGTAGAAAGAAAGAGAAAACCAAGTATGCAGCCTTGGTATGGTTTTCATCAATACTTGTCTGATCAAACTTGATGAGAAGATTTGAAAATACTTGATGATGTTTGAAGAGATGTGTTTTGAATGCTTTTGCCAATACTTTCAGAAATTTGTAATAAATTGCTTAAGAGTAAGTTCCTGGACTACCATTTTTACGAAATGAGTGGACAAAATGAAACAACTAAATGACTAATGCAATGTAGGTAGCTATAATGTACAAGTGGTGATTCTGATGTCTTATGCGTAAAAACGTTTAAGATGCAAGGAATTGATAGTTTCACTAAATTCCTCACCTTCTAGTGTGCACAAAAGATACACACCATTTCCATAGTCCTTCATGACTCGGTATGGGCCCAACCACTTGGGCCGGAACTTCCTTCCTTCACCGGTTTTCTTATCGATCCGGCTGTCTAGTCTTAGAACTAGATCTCCCTCATATATTTCTCACTCATAGAATTTTTTTATATACCGCACATCCGGTCAGCATAGGCTCTGTGCCATTGTTCGGCATTTAGCCTGGCCTCATCAAGGCTTTCCAGTTGAGAGAGGCGTGCCTCCCTATAAGCTTCTTCATCCAAAATCCCTTGTAATGAGATGCGAGACTGGGTATTTCAACCTCAAGTGGGAGAACTGCTTCTACCCAAATACCAACGAGAAAGGGGTTGCTCCTATTGGTGTTCTTATTGAGGTTCGATGGGCCCACAAGGCCGGATATAGTTTTAAATGCCAATCTCACTTGTTCTCCTTGACTGTTTTGAGGAGAATAGCTTTTAACGTTTTGTTTGTCGCTTCGGCCTACCCATTGGCTTGAGGGTAGTAAAGAGAGGCCATGTGATGGTTTATCTTGAATTTGCTACATAACTCATGGACTTCATTTTTAAAGGACATGCCATTATCTGAGATAATGACTTGTGGGACACCATACCTACAAATGATTTGATTCATAATGAATTTGGCAATTACCGAACTCTACATCAGGTGAGAGGCATGGCCTCCACCCATTTGGTAAAATATTCCATGGCTATAATTATAAAATTATGGCCATCGGTTGATGAGGGAGAGAACTTCCCTATCAAGTCCAGACCCCACATGGAGAAGGGCCACGGGGTCACTATCGGGTCAGCAGGATCAGGCCGGCATGTGAATCTCGTGAGAGAATTCTTGGCATTTGTGGCACTTACGTACAAATTCCACTCGCATGCTCAGAGTGGGCCAAAAATAGCCCATCCGATGTATTTTGTGAGCAATGGCATGACCACCGAAGTGGCCTCCACATATCCCACTGTGGGATTCATGAAGAATCTTCTTGGATTCTTCTGTCGACGCATCTTAGAAGCATGTCATCAAAGGCTTTACGATAGAGTACCTATTCTAAAACAACATATTTAGTGGTAATAATGCGTAACCACCTTCTTTTTTGTGATGTGGCACCTTCCGGTATGTGTGGTCTATGATAAAATTGATGATATCAATGTACCAGGGACATGTAGAGATGGGGGCCTGGTTTCAACGAAGTATACACACTCATCAGGAAAGTCCAGATTTACCAGATCACCTCCATCTAGTGGATTGTCAACTAACCAATCTGCAATGATTTGTCCCTTAATGGATTTTTGGTTTACGAATGTCAACTCAAATTCACCCATTAAGGTTATGAAACGTCCAACCTTTTTAGATAAAGACCCTTATGTGAGAAATGTTCATAAATGATCTGTCTTTACAATGACCCTTGTTTCTTGGTTTAACATGTAATGTCTTAAACATTTTGTCAAAAGACTATGGCAAAGCATTCTCTCTCTACCTATGTGTAATGCGTTTCATAATCAAGCAACGTTCAGGCTAATGAAATAGACCACACATTCCCATTTATCATTGTCTTCTTGAGCCAGCATGCAAGCCAGCGAGACATGAGTGGCTCGTGAGTATAGGATCAAAGGGCGGTCTGATTGGGAGGCATTAGCGTGGGTGGAGACAACAAGAAGTGTTTAACTACTTCAAAGGCCTCATTGCATTCTTTCACCCAAATCAATGTTATAATCTTTCTTTAATAGATTGTTGATTGGATGAATGGAAAAAACTTAAATCTGGGATGAACCTTCGATTGCACCGAGTTTCCCAAGAAATGACCTGATTCCAGACTCATCCGATGGTGGGATCATTTCGAGAACAACCCATATTTTTGGCTGATCAACATCAATCCCTCGTGAAGATATAATGTAGCCCAAAAGTTTGCCTCCTGTCACACCAAACACGCACTTCTCTGGGTTTAATGTGACGCCATATTCAATTAATCGTGAGAGGATGATACAGCACTTCTGATGATCACAACATTTCTTGGCCTTGGCCAACAAGTCATCCACATAGGATTCCACAATTTTATGGATAAGATCATGGAATATATATGTCATTTCCCACTGATACGTAGCGCCGACATTCTTAAGACCAAATGGCATGACAACGTAGCAATAAGTTCCCCAGGGAGTTATGAATGTAGTTTTGGCTTGATCCTGTTTAGATATTTTAATCTGATTATACCCTGAGAACCCATCCATGAGGGACAACAGTTCAAATCCAACTGTTGCATCAACGATAACGTCAATGGATGGTAATGGGAAGTCATCCTTGGGACAAGCTTTGTTAATATCCCAAAAATCTATGCAAATGCGTATCTTCCCATTCTTTTTTAGGACAGGACGATATTAGATACCCATTGTGAATAGTCAATGGGCTTGATGAATCCCACTTGGAGAAGTTTTATTACTTCCTCTTTTACCATGAGAGCCACTTTTGGCTTCATTGGTCTTGACTTCTGTTTAATTGGTTTCACATCTGGTTTAGTGACAAGATTATGTACCGCGACATGTGGTGCAATGCCCGTCATTTCTTTATAGTTAAATGTGAAAGCCTTTTGATGTTCTTTGAGGATTTGGGTGTGTATTTCTATCTCCTCCGAGTTAACGAGGATCCCAACTTCAAAATTTTTGGTTCTTCCTCCATTCCAATGTTTATGTCAATGGTTTCTTCTATTAAAGAAGCATTACCTTCTTCAAATTCAGGTGGGGCTGAGGTAGTTCCAAGCTTTCTCCATTTTCTATCTCATAGATATCGAGATCCTTCTGTGGAGGAGACTCTACCATGGGATTTCCAAAATAGGAAGAGGAATGTGGTATTAGGGAAAGATCAACTATACGGTGAGCAAGGTGTAGCTCCGCATAGGCATTTAGATATTCGAGAGTGACTCTATCATCATCAAAGTGATCCATGATAGAAAAATCATCCTCAGCTTCTCCATGAGTCAGGAGTGAGTTTTTTGGTATTTTACGCACTAATGGTTCGGTACGAAGTGATACTGTGAAATTTGTATCTTCCAACTCACTGTTTGGAGTGAAACGGGAAGCTGAGGTTGCTATCGAGTCTAGTGAGAAGGTTCTACTCTCGTGGGATTGCTTCAATTGATATGAAGTTAAATCCCTTGCTTAGATCTAATACCGTTGTTTTATATAGTTGTAAATGTTCAACCCTAGTTTCATATACCTCGAGACTTGGTTTGCAACTAGTCATGAGTCTCCTAAAGACTCTAATGTTATCGACACCCATTCTTTTGGCTAGATGAGGCCAAGGAGGAGAGCTTCAGTACTCAACCCCATTGTTTGTACATTCAAAGTTTAATTTAAAGGCGAAAGGTAGGATCTTTCCCTCAGTGAAGTAAAGATCACTCCCGCCCCAACTCCAAAGTGACATCTAGCTCCATCGAAGTGGAGAGTCCAATACTTGCTTGGAAAAATGGATGTTGGGATATCTGTCATATCTATTTCTTTTGCTTTGGTTACTTCTACCATAAAAATTTTCTTTGATGGAAGAGAAGCAATTCCTAGGGTGTGTCCCATACCCATAGAATCAAATGGTAGGAGAATAGGTAAGTCCTTCTCTAGCAACTCGACAATTTTTGTGGTAGTCCCTAGTGACACTATTTTTATAACATTGGTCTCATTTTTGAGTGCTGGAATGTCCTCGGCTGGATTTGTAATTTCTAATTCTGTGGTGGGTATCAACTCTTCTTTTGGTTTCAAATTAATTGGTTTGATGAGTTGATTTGTTGGGAGTTCAAACTCGAGTGAATGCCGGTCTTTTCTTCAAATCAGCTAGGTGTATATCGAAGGGTTTTGGGTCACCTTGTGCCACAAATATTTTCCCTAAGTGTAGAAATCTTATTTCTTGGAATAACGTGGAAGGGATTGCCTTCATGTGGTGTATCCATGGCCGACCAAGGATCATATTATAGTTGGTTTCCTGATCTATAATATAAAATTCGGTGAGGACCGTCTTGGGTCCTAAAGTGACTGGTAAAACTATGGTTCCAATCAAGTGGCCTTGAGGCTATCATATCCTCTTAGCGTATTTCATGTTGTGGAACAATTTGTCTCTCCATATCCTAACTTTTGAAGAAAAGTGAAGGGGACTATGTTAATTGCTGCCCCATCATCAACCATTACACGTTTAACATAATTATTGTAAATCCATACTTGCAAATGTAAGTCAGGTCACCTTCATGTGAATCTCAACGCTCTATGGCATTTTGCTTATATCAAATATAAATTCAATATCCCTATCTAGCTGCCCCGAGGATAAACATCAAAGTCTACATGGTTTACTTGCATTTTCCAGAGGAGGAGTGATGTTGATTAAATGACCAAGGCCTAATGCTTCTAAGAGGGCAGCCCTATGGGTGGGAGAGTTCTTTAACAAATCCAAAAAGGAGATGTGAGAGAAGGTTTTAGTTAAGTCATTAATTAAATCATAGGCACCTATGGGTTTTACCAACATTTGTTGAATGTTGTCTGGTTCCAATGGATAACTTGGAGTAGGTTGAGAAGAATAATCCCATGTTCTTGTTATGGTTTCTACGGGTAGCTCGGTGTCTAACTCTACCAAACCAACTATCTTAGTTTGGGGTCGAGTTCCTAGTTGGGGTGCGACTGGTGGATTTAATGAAGTTGAAGCTTCATGATCATTGTTTCCTGTTATAACACCCTTGTTTGTTCTATTAGGATCTAGCCTGTTATTGTTAGAATGGTTTGGGAGTGGATCATTAAAGATCTTGAGGGGTGCATTTTGAGGGGAAATTACCCCTGTATAAGTGTTTGGCATGGGTACTACAGAATTTGCTAAAAACATATCTATAAAGAGTTGTTTTTGATCTTCTGGAAAATGTTGCATGAATTTATTGTAGTCACGACAAGTCCTAGTATCGTGGCCTTGAATCTTGTGGAAGCCACAATACAAATTGGGATTATAATTTCGAGGTTATTGATTTAAAACCTGTTGTGGCCCAAAATTCTGATAAGGTTGTTGTTGTTAGAGTTAAAATTTTGAGGTCATTGCCTTTGGTTTTGACTCTGATATCCAATTGGGTTTCGATTTGGACCTTGTGTTTGGATTTTTCGTTGTTTGTTGTTGTTGTGTTGTCATGGTGGATGATTAAAATCCACCGCGTTGATTGTTGGAGTAAAATTGTTATTTCACTGATTATTAACAGGTGGCAAAATGTTTACAACATTTTCCCTTTTAACTTGGTCAGTTACTCCATCTGTTGTAGAATCTCATGGTTCTTGTTAAGGATCTTAGGTCCTTGATTAGCGTTCTCGTATTAGAATAGGCCATGGTGTTTTGATTGGGAGTGGTTAATTTCCCATTTGTTCCATATGTCTTACGACCACTATCTATCATTTCTTGGTCGATTCGAGAGCACTCTCAGTACTTCATCATAAGTTCTTAGTGGGAACTTCTGGACTTCTTCCTTTATCTCTCTATTGAGAGAATTAAGGAATAAATCACATAGTTCCATTTGATCCATGTTTGAGCACTTGCACGATGAGTAGAGAACCGTACGCCATCTTTGAATAAAATGAGCAACGGATTCATTATGTTCTTGTTTAATATGCAAGAATTCCCTGATTCCCATTCTTAACAATTTGTTCATGTCAAAAGCTTTGATGAACTCTGACACGAGTTGTTTAAATGAGTGTATCGAGGCTTCAGGTATTCTATAATACCAATCAAGGGCAATACCTTCTAAGGTCTTAGGGAATATTTTAGCAACAACCCCGTCCCAAGGGAGTAATTCCCGTATGGTCAGTGGCATAGGCCTTAATGTGTGCATTTGGATCCCCTTCCCCTTTATATTTGGGTAAATCAGGAAGAGGTCTTGGAAGCATAACACTTCGTATGGTGAAGTCTAGGGGCTCTTTTAAATATTCTAATAAGTCCCTACTACATAGGCCTCGACCATCGATGGTGCTTACTGAGGGGGTGGGGGTGGAATGGGTTGTTGATATGGCATAGCATATGCATTTTTAGGGGACATAAGGGAATCCTTGTGGTTGAACGAACATCCCGGGAGAAGAGAACATGTCTCCTTGTGGTGACTTTGAATAAATGTTTAAGTAAGGAGGAGCATTGTTCTGGTATGGGTTGTTTGGTGCCAAGCCAAGAGGTGTCATGTTTTCAACTGGAGAGCATTTGAAAACGCGGTCCTAGTTGGTGTTGTTGTGGGTAACTATAAGGATTTTGAGGAGGCATGCCTAATGTGCCTGTTCTTGTAAGGAGGTCAACCTGACTGGGATGATGCGAGAGGGTTGGGGATTCCTACTTGCCCAAAATATGAATTTTGGTTTGCTTGAGCAAGTTCCAGCCCTCTAACCTTTTCAACTAAGGCTGAAATGACCTCTATTGGTGAAGACACAATGTTTTTCCTTAATGGCGTTTGTTGTATACCTTGAGGTTGTAAAGGGGTGATGATACCCTACTATGAATTGATCATTACCCTACCAAGCTTCACCGAGGGTATTTCCCATAGGTGGAGGAATGGGGGTGTTTTCTAGAATAGGGTATCAAATTGTATTTGTAAACTCCCTATAGGTGGATACATGTTTTGGAAACGTTGTTCACTTTTAGCAAAGCGTGCTAAGTACTCCTCATCCAAAAAGGGAGTGGGTCTGACTGTCTACTGATCTTGTGGTCTGAACAAGACCCGAGGAGATGAAGTGGATTCTCCAGTAAACGTCATATTATTAGAGCCTGAGGGCTCTAGTTGTTGTGTTTGTGCAAGCTTGCAAGCTGATCAAACTCCTCAATTCGAACGAAGAACTAGAACTAGTTCTGTGAGGGGGAGTTTGAGATGACAAGTAATTACTTGAATAGTTATCAGCCCATGCAGAAAGTGAGGGTGATGGTTGTCTATTTGTTTGACTATAGTTTACTTCAAGACCTGAGAGAGGTCTGCCATATGCATCGTATCCCGACATATTCGGGGGTATATGAATACCCACAAAATAATGGGAAAGAGCGAAGGTGGATGAAAGAAATGAAAAATAAAAGAGGAAGAATTGTTTGTTTCACGTCGGGTTCACCAATTTTGTACGATGGAAAAGTGACATGCGAGCATGGGAATCTACAAGTACCTCTTCCTCATACCCGACCTCCCGAGGTCATGCCGAGACAACCGGTGAATGTTGAATATGAATGGATACAGACAAGCTAATCGGGTAATCTTATATCCTCAATACGCAATAATGGAATCTACAAATCTAAGGCAAAGAAGGCCCTCCTAACCTGAATTGGTGTAATGGTTCATTCGATATAATGGTTGTTCGAGGCTCCAATCAATGTCGAGCTCACCGAGATCCTATTTCTTGGTTGTTGGATACGTGGGAAGTGACCTGTGGGAGCTTCATATATATCTCCAGACAAGGTCATGAAAATGGTGATAGGAGGTTTAGTGGATTTGTAGTGAACTATGGGTGGTTTTCTGGTCTAGCCTAGAAAATATTAGATTGATTGGATTCTATATTTAATACAGAGAACTACGTGATGATATCTGGCGGGAGTGGTGAGGATCTAAATACCAAGAGTTCGTAAACCGGTGTCAATGCTTAACTAATTTACAGGCCCATTGGGTTGTGGGACTTGGGGATCACAACCGTGAGTTCATGGTTGTTGTGGACCTATTATGGTCATGTGAAGAATCAATCCCTTCTTCCAACTATCCAATAATCATATGCCTTTTCAGCCTCTATGTTTAGAACTAGAAGTTGTATAATTTTCTCAGAGTACCTAACAGTGTTCTGCAACTTGAATGCGTAAGCTAGTATCTATGTCAACGAGGAGGTCTCCTGTGTCAAGTTGTGGAACTAAAGGATCGCAACCAAATGCTTGTTCTCTTTTCAAATCCTTTACAGTCATTCAGATATTTTATCAAGGCAGTCTATAGTTAGGATGGTTTGACCAAAATGTGTAAGCTTTGTCGTCTTCGATATTTAACCCTCTCATTGTGTCACTAATTGCTTAGTAGGTTTGTTGTTGCTTGCTCAAAAGACCTGTATCCTAAGGTCTTGATCTATATCAGCTAATGTTGTGGGTAGATTTGGTTGAGGCACTATTGGTTCAAATATATATTCTCTAGGCTCTCTAGGTCCTGTGATTGTCATACAAAATGATTCAACTTTTAACTAAAATTAATAAACTGATTACTGAAAGAAGTATTTACACTATGCAAGCATTCTTCTATTTTTGTATTTTCAATGACGTATTTTAATGAAATTAAAGAGCAGCTATTCTAGTATATTTAGAAAATGAACAACTAATCTAGCAACAAAATTTAAAACAAACAAAGTAGCCTGGTGTGGCTATTTTCCTGTGCAGTTGTGATTTTATCCTAAATATCTAAGCAACTAATTATTTTAAATTGAAAGACTCTCGATCCTACCTCAGAAGTGAGGAATGAATCACAGTTTCTCAAAAACTATCAATCCCCACAGCTTCCCCGGCGATATCGAGAGTGAACTTTTAACTAAATAAAATAATTCACTACTCTATTTGATATGTTGTAACTAGAACTTTGATAGCTCAAACCTGGCATTTACAGAACAGTGGTAAATCCAGTTGTGTGATTTCATCCCCTCAAGTGATCTCCTCATTCCTTCATGTTCTCGTGAATCTAGAAAAGCATGTATATGATAGATCAACAAAAGAAGGAGGTATTCAAACAATGGCAAAAACAAAACATGCGACTTTGGATATAGACCGAATACAATGCGAGTAGGAGAGGGATAAAAGACTAACAATGCAAGTGAACAAAGCTTGACTATGCAATTCCTAATGTGGATTTATTATGGGAATACAACACAAATGTACCGAGAGTTTTAGAATCTATCCTTGTGACAAAAAAAAAACCTACAACTTTAATGGATTCTAATCTAGAAATGAAACTATTCTATGCTAAACTCGATTATATGGAACAAACAATGAAGATGAAGACCTCAAACAAGAAGATCAATGACTCTAAAAAACAAAGGAAAGCTAATAATGATGCAAAACATGAAATGCTAGAATTCTCTAAGCAAGAAATTCAAAAGACTGAATAATAGAATTGAGAAGGTGAGGGGCCATTTGTTTGAAAACAAGTTGGCTATTTATAGTAAATGCATTTACCAGAGGGTAACTCCCAATCGAACTCTTTTACTATAAACAAAGGAAAACACTATTACCAGGGAACCAAAAACATTAATGCAAGCAAAGTGGTTGAAAAGCGTTTAAAATTGAAGATTTACGTCGACGCAAAGTGGTTTGAAGAAAGTTATAGTTGCATTCTGAATTGAAGATTCATCAATGTGGAAGAATTAAGGAGATGAGGAAGGAAGAACATAACAATACCTTTAGGAAATATAGATGGCAGAGTATCACCTTATACGTATTGAACCAGGGAGTTGCAAAATAGAATCATTCACTTTCATAACCAATATAATTCCACAATCAAAGTTCTAGAAATCATATAAACAAGAACACAAAGTTTCCTATCATAAAAGATGGATGATTCCCAAGTTTCAGACACGAAAAGAAGAAAAGTAGAGGAAGAAAGGGGAAAACTTCTATATTGATTACTTTGAATCTATTACTTTACAGAGTCCCAGGATCTAACCAAAACAATGTACTTGAGAAACTATTAAATAGTTTGCAAGAATGGTTACAAAAATGATGAAAACTAATTTGAGAAACCAATGTCTGAGTCTCTCCAATGCCTTGGCTATTTCCATGCCTGGCAACAAAACCAGACGCATTGAATCGTAGTTATTCAATCTTCCCTTGCAAAATTTGAATGTGAGTTGTCCACATGGGAGAGATTCAAACAGAGGCGGGCCTAAGGACGCCTTTTGCATTTTGTGCCCTTTAGAGAAATGGCACTTTGGAACATTTTGGCCCACCCACCCGCTTTTGATATGGTCTTGACACATGGCCTTACTTGAGTGGGGACAAATTCGCGGGTCACTTTTATAATTTTACTCTTTTTAATGCGGGCTCAAAAATTCAAATTACTCCGCCGTCTTGCCTCCCGCTTTGACCTTCGATGCGGGCTTAATATTTGACTTTTTACCTTGGCATGGAAACAAAGCCAAATTCTCAAATCACCCCGACGGCCCGCTTTCCCACTTTGACTTTCTATGCGGGCTTAATATTTGACTTTCTCCCTTTTGTTTGGTGGGGTCGTATATCTGACCCTAGACACGTGGAGAGTTGGTGCTCATTTGGAACCTACCTCTGGATTTTGCCTTTGAAGTTGCACCAAGATGACACATGGAGAGCTCTGCCGGTTCTTTTATACTTAGCCGATTTGGGCCTACTTCCCACTTGACTTATGTTGACCCCTAGACACGTGGAGAGATGGCACTCATTTGAGTTTTCGCTTTGGATACATCTCCTGAAATTACGCCAAGCTGATGTGTGGCTCCTTCCGCCGGTCCTGGACTTTTCAACGGCCAACTTTGTCTCTCCATTGACTTTTACCACGCGGAAGCCTACGCTCATTCATTTGATATTGGCCCTTTGGTTTCACTTTTGAAATTGTGTCGTTGAGGCACGTGGAGGCTTCCACCAACCCACTCATACTTAGTCAATTTAAATGATCGACTTTGTCTCCTTTTTGGACTTGGGACACGTGGAGGACTGGTGCAAGTTTGAGAAATGCCCTAGCCTCGACTCTTGAAATTGCATTGATGAGGCACGTGTCGTCATCCGTCCGTTGAATCTTCCATACTTAGCCGATTTGGGCTTGTTTTGTCTTCATTTTGGACTTGGGACACGTGGAAATCCTACACTTATTTGAGGAATATCCCTTAGGCCCTACCCTTGAGTTGCGTCGTTTGGACGCGTGGAGACTTCCGTTGCCACTTGAAACATGGCCATTCAGATCCTATTAGAGATGCCCACGTACTACCCGTGGATGCTTTGGGAAAAAAATGACGAGGAAGATAGCCCGTCATTCTTGACTGTGTCAAAAATAAAAAGGAGAAAACTCCACCTGTACACCCAAATTTCTAATTGTTCTCCATGGAATAGAAAATGGAAAACAATACTAGGCTCAAAGCGATCCAATACTCTAAGGTACTGACTCAAAATTTTCAAAACTTGACTTCAAAAGAGGGGAATTTTGAGGGCGACAACGAGCTCCAAACCTTTGTTGCAGCTCATCAACTTGTCACAAGTTAAGACTAACCGTTGACCAAAAATTATAAAGCACTTCTTGACCAATCAACTGCCAATGCCTTGACTTGTTTAGTTGTCCATTTTGCAAGGGTGCAAAATATGGATAACAATTGGTGACTTGTGCAAAGATCTGCATCTCGTTAGTTATGAAAGACCAGTAACCTTGGAGGATCCATTGGGCATGGAGTCATCTTGATTGTTGAAACGATCTTCCACCTGAGAACTCCCCTTAATCCTCTGAAACATTATTGGGGCCTATCATTTCTTTTAAACCATGGGCTGAATATTGATTGTTTCATTACCAGATCTTGCATGAAACTGGAAAGTGCAAGAGCAACAAAGCACAACTATGTACAAACAACAAAGTCATACACATCCCAAATGGAACATCTAGAAAGTGTGCAAGAACTTATTTCAAAAACAAACTAAGCTACTACAGAGCAATGTGGTACTATAACTTAGAGGAAATGAACTAACCTAATATTTGCAAGGATGATACTTCACTTAGTAACAATGTTTGAGATAGATTCCATTGACTGGAATCTGTAATTCTTCTCCATCCAACTTTGACAATTGGAAAGCATTGTTTTATTTTCATCTTGAAATCATGTAAGGGCTACTTCATATCACATCAAACTTGAAGTGTCTTCCATTTGGCTTTGTCTACATCCCATTTCAAGACCAAGTCTCCTTCTTGGAAGGTTTTGTGTTTGGCCTTTCTGTCAAACTCATCTTTATTTGAGCTTGGTCTTTCTCTATTACTTCCATAGCCTAATTTCTCAGCCCCTCTAGCTCCATGAGCTCTACATACCTAACTTCCATGGCTGGAAACTCAAACAATTCTAGCTACTTAATAAGCTCTAATGTTAGTAACTCTAGGGATATATGCAGCCTTTTTTCTCTTCCATAGACCAACTTGAAAGGAGAATAACCAGTTGAATTCTTAGGGGTAATTCTATCAACCCACAAGGCTGATTTTAGCTTGGTATGCCAAGTCCTCTGGTTCTCGTCTAAATTCCTCCTTATGATTTTCAAGAGATTTTTGTTAGTGGACTCAGCCTGCCCATTACCCTGGGGGTAATAATTAGATGAAGTGTTGAGATATATTCCATTCCTAACAGCCCACTCAGTGATCCTTGTGCCAAGAAATGATAGAAATTATTTGATATGATAGTGGTAGGTACACCAAACCTTGTCACTATCCCCTCATGAAGTCTAGTATGCTAGACTCATTTGCCTCTTTAAGTGCCACTACTTCGGTCCACTTTGTGAAGTAGTCCATAGCTGTAAGGATTCATTTGTGGCCTAGGATGGAATTTGGGTTGATCACCCCAATAAATTCCAAACCCCATTGCATGAATGGTTCATTTATAGAGATGGGGTGTAATGGGAGGGCTGTTAGTTTCTCTTTACCTATGAAGAAGGAACACTTCTTACATTTCTTGATCCATGAGTAGCAATCATTGAAAATATTAGGCCAGTAATAACCAACTTTCATGATTCTAAGAGTTGTTGCTTTTGGGGCAAAGTGGCCACCTGTTTCTCCATCATGAAACTCATGCAATATCCTTTCCACCTGATCTATTTTAATACATCTTAGAAGGACACCATTCACATCCCTTTTGAACAAAATATTATCTACAAGCACATAGGGTATAGTTTGCAGCCTAAAATACCTTCTCTTGGACTTATTCAAACCTTGAGGGATTTGACCTATTTGAAGGAAGTGGACTATATCTTGATTCCAGTAGTGAACGAGTAAAACATTGATTGCTTGCTCTTGATCATCTTGAACCACAAGGGTGGCCTCTTCATCCACATGTTGACTTGAAATTAGTTGCTCACACAAACCTTTTCCCCTAACCAGGTTTGGTCACCTTGATATCAATGTCATACTCCATGACCTTGGTTATCCAACCAGCCCTTTTCTCATTAAGGTCCTTATTTAAAAGAAATTCTTTTACACCGACATGTGCAACTAGTAGATGAATTCTTTATTTGACACTAGATGCCTAAATTTCTTTAAACTTCTTATCACAACTAGGACATGTTTTTCAATGAATGAATACCTTACCTCATAACCTTTGAGTCCCTGGCTGAAGAATGCAATAGGTTACTCCAGTCCTTCTTGATTTGGTTGTACTAGTATGGTAAATATTGCATCTATACCACCTAAATAATATAGAGTAAATTCCTTCGAAAAATTGGATTTATGAGGGTTGGAGCCTATGCAATGGCCTGTTCTATAGCTTTAAAATTTTATTTTCCTTCGATCCATTTGAAAACCATATTCTTCCTCAACATCAATGTTAGTGGCTTGATAGCAAAGTTAGGAACAAGCCTCCTAAAAAAATTAATTTTCCCCAAAACACTTTGGAAATCCTTCTTGTGACTTGGCAATAGTAGAGCACGGATAGCCTCAACTCATTCTGTATCAATTTTCAAAGCTTCTTTAGACACTTTGTGACCTAAGAGCTTACCTTCCTGCACTAGAAAAATGCACTTTTTGGGATTCAAAACACTCGAATCTCCCCGCATCTTTGAAACTCTTATCCGAGGTGAAAGAGGTGACTTTTACGTCCATGGAGAATACAGTAATGTCATCGAAGTACACAAGAACTATCTTGTTTATTAGCCCCTTGAATTCCATGTCCATAGCCCTCTAGAATGTAGCTCTGACATTTGACAATCTGAATGACATCTTCATATAAGCGCATGTATGCCATTTTGTGGTGAAATTTATTTTGAACTTATACTCTTCTTTCATTATAACTTGATGATAGCCGAATAGCTATCCAAGAATGAGAATTTCTCTAAACTAGCTACTACTTGCAAAATCTACTCCATGGAAAGGAGTGGATAGTGGTCCTTAAGTGAAGTTATGTTTAAATCACGAAAGTCCACACACAATTTGATTTCTCTGTTTCTCTTCCTTACTAGCACCAAATTTGTTACCCAACTAGAGTGCTTGATCGGAAAAAATGCTTACCTCAATGAGTTTATTCAATTCCTTCCTCATGAGAGGCTCAATGTGGGGTTCATCAATCTTTTTCTCGTCTAATAGGTTTGGCTTCTAGATCTAACTCAATGGTATGTTGTGCTAATTTTGGATTGAATCCTCTCAAATCTTTATAATTCCAAGAAAAGACATCAGAAAACTCTTGACAAAGTTGGATAAATTCATATTTTTCTTGCTGAGTACTCACCTTTCCAATTTACAACATCTTACCTTCTCTAACTGAAATAGGTTCTGAATCTTCACACTTCACCTGAATATTTTCCTTCCCTTTCCTGAACTAATCCTTGGGGTTGAAGATTGACTCCAAGGTCACTAAACCCTTTGGTAGCTTGTTAGTCCTTAGTTTGACTACTTGATCACCATATTGTTGCTCCAACTTGTATTGGTTCCTCACGACAACTCAACTTCTTCTTGAGAAAATTTATGATCTATTGATCATTTTCAAATACTTGCCAACTTGTATTATTATCTGGAATAGTCGACCGTATAATCACTATAATATGAGGTTGAGTTTGATCTCTCTTGATATGACAATGACATCAAATGTTGCCCCTATTGTTGCAAGTCTATCCGCAACCTCATTCTTCTTCCTTGGAATGGCCTCAATGTTGAATGCCTCAAAGTCCTTTATGAGATCCCATACCCGATGTTTTTATCTCTTTAGGAGATCATTTTTAGTCGCATGGGACCCTCTAACCTGGTTTACTATCACCACCGTCCCCCAAAAACTTGCAAGTTCTTAATACCTTTCTTTCTTTCCTAATGCAATCCATGGATCAAAGCTTCATATTCAGTTGTTATTTTGAACAAACAAACTAAAAATGGAAAGATGAGTAGTATTTTATACCTTGCGGTGACACAAGCATTGCTCCTCCTCCAACACCTTGTCTACTCCTCGAGCCATCAAAGAATAGTTGCCATACTTCATTATCATCCTTTTCATCTAATTTGGTGATGCTAGGGAGAAGTGGATTCTCCTTGTGTAAACAGTAAATACCAAGCTCAGCTTCCTCCATTTCTTTGTATGGATCAAATCTATGCTTCTTGTTTCCCCATTCATCAAGAGTCAAGTCTAGGAATGCCTCCAACCTTGGTGTTCATCTCTAGAGTGCTTGGGCAAGTCTTCTTGATCGAAAGTTGAGAAATTTGAATTGATTGGTCTTGGTACATATGGTTCAATATGAAAGTTTGTAATCAATTTGGATCTGATTGTATCTTTAGCACCATACCTTGTCCTGAAGAGCATATGCGACCAATCAGCTTATAAGTACCCACCAATTTTAGTCTGAAGTCCCTTGATAAGCATAAAGCAAAGAGTGGTGGCAAGTTGGTCACTAATACATCTTACAACACTTTGTGATATTAGGATATGCATGCAGTGTGAGGCTCAATCCTTTGATTACTCCAACAGTTTTCATTGTTGTCCACAAATTGCACCACACCTTTAGAAATGACTTCATACTTAATACCCAGTTGATCAGAATCTGCTTGGGCATCACTGAGTTGTTTGCTCCCGAATCAATCATGTAGTTGTGTACAAGATTGTTTCCAATGATCAGAGATATATAGAATGGAGGAGGCTTCATATTTTTACCTTGTTGTCCTTCTTCTTTCTGGGTTGCATTAGTTAGAACCTTCTCTGGATCTTTGGATGGCTCATTTGATATGGACCAATTTACCATGGTTGTTTGCAATAAGTCTCGTTGTCCCGGGATCACCAATGACTCCCACATGGAAATTATTACGTTAGTCTTATTCATTTGATCAATAATATTGAACGAAGAAGAGCTATCTTTTTGTTTCCCTTTGCTAGGCATAACTTTCTCTTGAACATGAGTTGTTACAAATGGTACATGAGATAGTCTACAAGGAGGTTTGGGCTAGTTCTACACACTTGGAGTTGCACTTGGATTGTTGACTCCTTATGGAGTGACAATAGGTTGAGGAGCACTTTGGTTAGATGATTGTCCTTCCTCTATATGCATCTTCTTAGATCTTGTGTTAGCTGTCACACCTTGAGAAGGAGACTGATTCATTCCACAAAAATCCTCAACTTTCCAATTAACAAGTGTAGTCTCACTTGGAGGTGCTCCTTGAGTAGATGTTTGTTGCTGAATTTCCTCTTGATTTGTTTCTTGAGGTACACCCACCATTGTTACCATTAAATTTTGATTAAGCCTCCCATTGAAGCACCCTACCTGATTATGAGGTTGACTACAAGGGAAACACCAGTCATACTCTTGTGCCATGTTATTTTGGACTGGAACCAAGGCTTGGGATGTTGAAGGTGTATTAGGACTGTATGGCTGGAATGGCCTAACAACTGGGGGTTGTCCTTGATTTTTGTCTGCAGCTTGGACAGGAGGTCTATTAGGCTGATATGGAGGCCTACTTGGTTGGGCTTGAGGCTGATAAGGTCTAAAATTTTGGGCTTGTTGCGTCTTGAGTAATCACCACATTATCTCAATGTAAATGAAAGGGAATTAGTGTCCTTTGAGGTTCATGCCAACAAAACTTCTATTAAATTACATCATGTCATGAAAAACTATGTATATATTCGTGTAATAACCACAAGAACTCATTGTAAATGAAAGGGTATTAGTGTCCTTAGGGTCATGTCATGAAAAACTATGTATTATAGATTATCAACAATCTTGGCACAAGGTAGAAACTAGTAGTAAATTTATATGAATAAAAGGTGCTAAGCTAGAATCATTGTCATAATGCATGATAGAAGAAAGGTTACTTTGATCCACTTGTGGAGTGATCAATATAAACGTTTGATCAATGTTTCTATAATGAATAGGATATTGATGTGCTTGAGTAGGAGTGATGTGCTTGAGTATGAGCGATGGGCTTGTGGTGAGTGCTAGCATGTTGTATACCTTAAGATGAAGCCATGTGTGATTTACACCACTCATGCCACTATGAATCAAGTGATAAACTACATCAGAAAGAGGGTATGTAATTACAATAAGTACTTGTATGTTTGTGTACAACGGATAAGGTCTTGTAGATAATATAGGACTCGTAATGATATCTCATATTGTAGTTTCCATTTCAAAGAATAAATGTCTATTTCTATGGAGGTGGGCTCAAGACACAATGGTCATGAAAACTTTTTAATGACAACTATCAACTTAAAGAGGAATAGGTATATGTGTGTCTTGACTGGGTGTTAGATACAGTGGAGAGATATCTATAGGTACAACTTCTAATGTGATCAATTAGATATAGAGTATAGTCCTACATGGTATATTATTAGGATAAATGATAATGATTTAGATAAATATAAGATTGTATTTTTGTTTCTTAGAGAGGAATTTTATCATCTTTAATGCATATATTTCAATCATTATGGGAATATAGAGGAACAAATAACAAAACAGAAATTAAATAGACTAATAGGTTTAATAAGATTTGATGCTAGACATTAGATTTCATAATTGAAGAAATTCCTAGATTCTTCACAAGATACAATATGGTTTGGAAGAAAAACAATAAGCAACACAATGTTTGTGATTCTCAATCTCCTGTTTTTTTATTAAATTTTTTTGAACTAACATTCATGTACTAAACACAACAAAACAAAGTGTCACAAAACAAATATAACACAACTAAAAATATTATTTTCATTATTATATTTGAAACACAATTGGGAGGTAAAGTTTGATGTTTAACTAAGTCATATTTACTTTACTTTTTTTTTGATAAATGTAGTTTTTTTCATAATTACTTTTACATTTTTTAAATATTGTACTTACCAAGTTTGTAATTCTAAATTATTTTTAGGCCTGCAAGCTACAAACCCGATCTATGGTGTATGTTGATTGACTATTGGGATAGTCGTGATTTAGTTCAAGTAAGCCGAAACAAGCTAAAAATCCTTGATTAGAATAGGAGAAAAAGAACACAAATCCCACTCAATCGTCAAATGGACTTCATTGGATCATAGACCCAATTTGTAAGTATCGTAGTTTAAATTAGTTTCTACTAATAAGTGTTTAAGTTTTTTTCATTATAATATAAACTAGCAATCGTATGTAAAATGTATGATGGAAACGCCGAAGGGGATGTATCAAACGGTTAAACTAAAGGGATCGAAACTATGGGAGAGGAAGAGAGGCAATGAAGAAGGGGTTTGAGGGAGGCAAAGTGTGAGGGCATGGAAATTGGCATGGGTAACCAATGCAAAACTCTATTCTCCTACAACATGACACTTATGTCAATCACTAAAGGAGAAAGGGTTTGTTGTGCAAGTCATCAAGGCAACATATTTCAAAGATATCTCAAAATGTAAGGAGCGGTCGATCAATGCTTCAAGAAAATAGTTGTTTGTAATTTTATGCCTTGTATGTTTTGGTTAGTGATAACACACATAAATGTAAGGGGATTTGTATGTGTGTCTCATGGGACACTTTAAAGATAGGGAGATGTGGAGCGGAGTTGGCATCCTAGGGTAGAAATTTGATGGAAATTTGAGATTAGGGTTTCTCTCTATCTATTAGGGTAACAATTAGGGTTTCTCTCGTTATCAATCCTAATGGTATTTTCCATCAACATCAAGGATTCCAAGTGGGTGATATTTAATTTGTTAGATAGGATGAAAACATGCATGGAAAGTTACAAATAAAAGGTAGCAATTAAATAGCTACATGTTCCACACCTATCTCATGGCTCGTATTGTTCTTTCTGAAATGATATTTTCTATATGTGCTTCACATTATCCTCTTTATCTAGCTTTTTTTTTTCATTTGAGTGCTTAAAGGGGTCAAAATAAAAATTGGGAGAATTCCAATAAGTTCTAGGTTCGAAACACAATAGTGATGTTTTTTTCTTGTAGAACTTTGTAGCCCCTTTTTCAGTTCTAAGCTTGAGTAATTCCAGAAAATAAGGAGATGTGAAATCAACCACCTTTGTTTTAAACTTATGAATCTTCACCCCAAAGGACGATGGAATATGAAAACATGGTATCGAGCGGCCCTGAACTTCCTACACACTCTAACAGCACACTCAAGAACAGATGAAATAAACTGCCAAGGTAGATGAAACCAAAAATGATGATAGTGTGTTGAGATTGGATGAAATCCCCACATTTAAAATCCAACATCCTCTACATTAGTCTAACTTATACAAACACTTTCGGCATAAATACAGTATTTTACATAAATGCATGGAAGTAGCTAACATGCAAGTTATTCCTTACGTAAAATTCAACATCTCCATACCAGTTTAGAAAACCTAAATAAAACACCTATGAACTGCTTCTTGTATTTAATGTCATGAAGACCGTCAACTCCAAAAAAAAATTACGGAATTACTTAACAAAAATAGTGGGAATCCATTTGATCAAAATCAGCAATATTCAAGGAAAAAAGCAACCAGTCCAGGGATGCAATTTGACGGCTGACCTCACCCATAAAACCAAAAATTTATGGCGTTAAGAGGTTTTAAATAGCCCGTCCATCTTTGTTAAATATCTTTTCTTTATTTAATAATTTAAAAATACATTATTTTTTAGCTCTATTTACAAGTGTCAGATAAGTTTCAGGGATTATATGCTCGATATAAACACATTTTCAGCCAAATATGCTATGTAAATATTTATGTAATGTTACACTTATATTTATATTGAATGTGTTCATAGTGATAATGACAGTTTTGCCAAATTTCAAATAAAGGCAGATTGCCAATTTTACAGTGTATAAAAATGTATGGGACAGGCGTCAAATCTTAGCTCCGGCAACCACTGTTTTCTTACAAAGAATATCATAGATATCCAAAACAGAGGTGTTAAAAAGTGAGTGTCAATGATATGGCAGTGATACGTGCACCAGGAAAATCTGGTGTGTGTATAGACGATTGTTTCGTAGGCCCTCGTAACGGTGCGGCTGCAAAGGATTAGCGCATTAATCGGGCGCTTCAATGCCTCCTCTGCACCATCGTTCATGCCCAGCCCGTGTGTAGGCTTTCATCCAACATCATGTCTTCGAGAAGCTTCGATTGAATTAAGAATATTAAGGTGCCACCAGCTATAATAAAAGATTAAAAACACCATTTTAAAATATGCTCAGAGCTTCTCAATTCAGAACCGACACGTTTTTTTAATTTGACGCATGTTGACCTGCTTATCCTCAAGTAACTACACTCTCACTTGAACAGTTCTAAACAACAAATTTTCGTCGGGGAAGAATAATACGTGATTGAGTCACTGAACTGGCAACTGCCAACGAGTGGATTTTGGGCCGTTAAGATTTCGACGCAAAACTGTATATGCATTGTCGATGCGCTGACAATAGTACTCAGTCTAACTAAGTATACATCTTCGGCGTAGTAATATTATGTTTGCAATTTCCAATAGGAGGATTATGGGTAGTCTATCCAATCTCGGCATAAGGATCATATCCATACTTACAAATATGTTTCTCCACAAAAAGAAGTAGGCACCAATGGAGTCCAACCATTGCATGCATGTTATATAAATTCATTGTAAAATAGATTTTCAAACTATTTGTGTTTTATCAAATCTTATGAGATTATTAACAATGGTTTATTTTACTTTTATGTAGGGGACACGCAATGTTGTCCCTAATAACAAGTGGAAAAATGCCTCGAGAAATGAATGGAAGCCACATCACTATTGGGGTTATCATTTAGCGAATGCTTCGGTGGTGGAGTCAATGGAGGTTTGGACGCTGGACAACGTTATTAAGGTTTTAATGATACTATAGTTGAGGGAGATGTTACTTATGAGCATGGAAAAGATGAGAGCTAGGGGAAATGAAGATGAAGACCTTAATGTTTGAGATTGGAATTGAATATTATGACATTGTATTGGAAATGTTGACCCTAATATTGTATGGGGTCAATCATGACTCTATAGTTACTTTTTTATTATAATATTATTATGACTTTCGATTAATTATTGAGTGGTTTGATTATCATGTTTAATTTATTATTGTTTCCTTAATTATTTTTTTGTTTGTATTCAATTTTTACTTAAATTTATTTTCATTTGTTATGTATATATATATATATATATATATATATATATATATATATATATATATATATATATATATATCATTAAAATTAACATTACCACAACACTTTGAAACTAAATTTGTATAATATCATCATACACCGAAATAAACAAAGTTCAAAAACATATTATTTTTGTATCATTGTAATGACTAAAGTCGCAAAACAAATTAGACCTAAGTTAAAATTGAAATCATAATAAAGTAAAAATTGAAGTCATACTTAAGTCACAATTTAAGTCACACTAAAGTGATAAACAAGGACGAAATTAAATCACAATTGTAGATTGACTAAATGCAAAATTTAAGTCACAACTAGTGTCAAAATATAAGTACGATGTAGTGTCACAATTTAAGTCACAATTAATGTAATGTCTCTCTCTAGGGCTTAAACTAGAAAAAAGGGAAATAACACACCCAAATGAGAGTAATTTAATTTTCAATAACAATAAACCCCTAAGCAATGAACTAAATCTACACTTGTATATAACTATATCATTAAAATTAACATTACTAGGAAACTAAAGTTGTATAATATCATCATACACTTTGAAATAAACAAAGTTCAAAAACATATTATTTTTGTATCATTGTAATGACTAAGACCTAAGTTAAAATTGAAATCATAATAAAGTAAAAATTGAAGTCACACACAATTTAAGTCACGCTGGATAAACAAGGACGAAATTAAATCACAATTGTAGATTGACTCCAAAATTTAAGTCACAACTAGCGCCAAAATATAAGTACGAACAATTTAAGTCACAATTAATGTAATGTCTCTCTCTAGGGCTTAAACTAGAAAAAAAGGGAAATAACACGAGCACTAAATAGAGTAATTTAATTTTCCAATAAAACCTATATGAAACCCTAACACTTATAAAATAGGTGCATAAATCCCGCTAAATATTATATTCAAATGGAATAAATACCTAGCCAAATCATTCCAAAACATGTGCAAATATGGAATTATACCCAATTGTAATTAAATAAATAATAGTAGAAGTACAACTCGCATAAGGGCTGGAAATGGAGATTCCAAAACCCAAAACTATCAATAAAGTATGAAATCAACCTTATAAATTATGAGGGAGGTGAATATCACCTTCAACTACCCAAATTTTCCTAGAAGGCACTAATCTCCTCCTCCATCCAAGTCGCTACCTTAGAGAGGGTTCAAAATAAATTTAGAAACCTTAGTAGCTCTTCCTCTATCAAACCCTAGTTGCTGCAAACTAGCAAAATCACTCTATTTGAAGACTTTAGAAACCACCAATTGAAGAGTTTTGATTTTTCTATTTGTACAAAGAACGGTTTTGTCCTTCTTGTATGCCACACCAAAGGATTTTTTCCCTTTAGTGGAAAGGAATTGAGCAATCAGCCCAAAAACCAAGCAAGTATAAATTTATGACAAGATAGATGCCCAAAATGAGCCCAAATGACCCCTTTTATGTCCTCTTGGTGGCGTCAAAGATCAATTAGGAAGTCTTCCTCATAACCGACCTCGTAAGGATGTTTTTTTTAGTTTTAATTTGGCTTTTCACCTCTTCAACCCAGCCAAACTACCTCATAAAAAATAATGAAAGACGAATATAATGCTCACAAAAAAAGACTAAAAAACACAACAAACACTTCCCTTGTTCACCTCCTTCTTTCCCATGGGAAGTGGAATGAGATAAAAGTCTTTAAAATGAATTAGTTTTAAAATGCGGACATTGCACTCCCCCCTTCCCAAAATTTCTTACCCTCAAGCAATTGCAAGCTTGGATGCTCCAATAATTTGGATCTTGTACCTGAAAAATGAAAGAGCTCTTGCCAACACAAGCTCATATGCCCAAATACCATCATACAAAAACAACTAAATCCCATAGCTATCAAGTGAAACAACTTCCGCCCACAATGATCATGGTGTCTACTCCTTCCATCACCCATATCTATATGTTCTCCCTCAATGAATCCTTTTACCCAAAGCATGACAACATCTTTCAACACAACTTGCATGTAAGCTGAAAATAAGTCATAACAACCATAAATTATTTGGGAGTCCATCCAATTCAACACTGGGAGGAGTGTCTTTACTAGTGGAACCTCTCCACTATCATTACCATGAAAGGAAACCCTCTTAAATTGCTCATGTATAAAGTTGTTCATGACTGAAAATATTGTGACCAAAAATATAGAAATGATACAAATATGGAAAACCCATGTAAGCTTCAGTAATGTGTTTGATATAAAGGTGGTAGGTACCCATACAAGGACTAAAACTCTTTGTCTTCAGCTGCAATCCAATATGCTTCCCATTTTCTTGGGTGAGAAATAAACTCAGCTTACTCTTCTCTTTTAATACATGTACCTACACATGGAACAAACTTATTAAAGAAAACAAGAGTTGCCCTCATCGTTGCTTCTTCATGCCTCATGGATATGATGGCAAGTTCTCTTTCAATGCTTGCAATCATCTCATATTCTCCCCTCAAGTGATGGGTGTCCAAAAGCTCACTCAAGTTGTCCCAAACACAATTGTACTCGTGCATTTTGTTTCCAAAAATGAAGGATAATGGCTAGGATCCTTCTTATGATAATTAAAAACACATCAACGATGATAGTAGATTGGAAACCCTTCATCCTCATGGTTGGATACTTTGTCTCTATGGCTGTCAAAAATGAATAGGGAGCTAAAATCGTTAGAAAGCAAATGAAAAAAGGTACATCAATCATCATAATGATTACCTTGGCCTCCAAAAGATGTTTCCCAGCTGCCCCAAACTGATCTCTTCAAAATTTGGTCCGGATCAAAACTTATGAGTGTTGGTATGTAAGTATAACAGTCATACTTTTCCCAGAATTTCTTCCCAAACAATACCAAATATGTTGGAACATGAGCCTTAACTAATCTCAATGAGTGAACCTCATACACAATTTTAAATGAAAATAATCTCTTCAAACATGTCCCTCTATTTTTGTCCAAAATAATATGTATAGTCGAACACATAAAATTGGGGAGAACATCCCATCATGGTTATAGCATTGCATTTCATTACTCAAATTCAAAATTGTAGTGGCCAACAAACATCTTGTGATAGTTACCCTTACCTTGTCAATGTCACTAGAAGAAGAGCACCACTTCTTTGTGATTGAAATCCACTTGGTTGCTACAAATAGAATGTGGAATCAGCTAGAAATAACAACCACAAGATTCAAGACAGCTCCCATACTGATGTGGGGTTTATGGTTCACATTTTCTCAACTCATCTCAGTCATGTTTTAAAGATGGCTTACACCACAAAACTCCCATGGAATCCATGTCTCATTAAGCATCCTTACTAGGTGCATTTTAGAGAACCAATCCCAAACAACAACATGATATGTTACTTCACCTTGGTTCATGAAAATTGAATTATCGCATACCTTGCAGCAAGCTGAATTTATATTCCATGTAGCCAAATTTATATTTTTAGTGGATGAATCATCCATAACCTTGACATACATCCAAAAGTGGCAATCTTGAAAGTAACTTGAGTTCCACAAAACTATAACAAGTTGATTCATACAATCTTGAAAATAACATCTAGTGTCCTTACCATCTTTACATCTGAAGCATCCAATTGGAATTATCTTCTTCTAACCATACCCTACGATCTTTTCTTCATGAGTGTTTCTTATCCCCAAAGAGTGTTTTATTAACCGAGAACATTGATCATTTACTATCTAGTTAAAATGCACAACAAACCCTCTATGATTGCTCATAAGTTTCCTTTCAATCCAAGTGCAAGAAATGATATTTACCTTGATCTTCCAAAGACCACCCATGCCAAAGCAATCTTGGCCTTGAATAGAAGAAACAACATGCCCATACTTGTCTCTAACATGCTTCTAAATGTATTTCCCATGATGACAAAAATATGGCAACGATATAGGAGGAATTAACAAATCTAAAATATGATAATTACTATCATACCTTAGGTTGTTCTCACATGAATGATTGAGATATCTTCTACACTTCCAACTTTGTGACTTATAATTTCTATGTTAGGATCAACCTTTTCCTTCTCCTTCTCCTAAGATTCAACAAGTGAGGTTTTTTCCGCCTTGGCTTTATACATATTTTGTTGACACATGTTAGGGACATCTTCATGGTTCTTGCCAAAATCATGTACACCATCAACTTGCCTCTTATTGACTTCAATTTGAAAATTTCAGAAGTTGAGTATTCTCATTATCACCCGAGATCGGGCTTCAACCACCAACTCCCCTCCACAATTTGGTGCATCATATTTCTCTTCTTTCTTCGGCTCACGCTCCATGGTTTCTTCATCAAACACATGCCCCTTCACACTTATGTCCTAAAAGTAGTCAATGGCTCATCCCTAGGAAGAGTGATCGGTATTTCTAGGGCTTATGTGGGTTGCTCTCTCTCAATGCCCAACAACTTTGATTGTTCTTCTTCTTCCTTTATCATAATGGAGGGATTCTTTCCTCTAGGGCGAGAACATCTTTCCTATTTTCCTTGGGCATAGATCGGGGTTTAAACATTGGTCCAATTCCTACTTTACCTTTCTTCAACCCTATGAACTCAACGAGTGACATAGCATCGTGAATCTTCTTTAGAAGGGCCCTATACTTGTAGTAGTTGTTTGCAAAGTTGTGACCCTCTAAATGTTGTGTTTCAACCACCGGAATGACTTCTTTTCTTGGGAGGAAGGTAGGTCGAATGACCTAGATGAAGAATCACTCATGATTCTTAGTGGTTGAATATTATTGCTTACCTTTGAAGACCTTCACTATTTAAGTTTTGAATGGTATGGATCAATTGTATCATATTATTCATCAATCTTTTTGCCTTAGAGTAAACCTCTCAACCCTAACATCATCAAAATTTATGTTCGCCATTTATCTACTTCTTGATGAAACCCTCCAAGTTGGGAGGATCAATGCTCTAATACCACTACAATGTCTCTTTTTAGAGTTGAAATTGGAAGAAAAAAAAAATCACAAATCAAAATGAGAGCATTCTGATTTTTATAACAATCTTGAAAATCTATGAAACCCTAGCAATGAACAAAATCTACACTTTTAGGGCATCAAACACTCCAAACAAGCTTAAAATAGGTGCAAAAATCCTCCTAAATATTATATTCAACTACAATGGAAATAAACATGAAACCAAATTATTCCAAAACATGTGCAAATCATGAAATTATACCCACCTATAATTAAATAAATGACAACAAAAATACAACTCACAATAAGGGTTGAAAATGGATATTCCAAACCCCAAAAAAATCTTAAATATATGAAATCAACCTTATAAATTATGAAAGCGATAAATATCAACACCAATTTCCCAAATGTGCCTTAGAAGGCATTAATCCCCTCCTCCAACCAAGTCGCTACCATAGGAGAGGTTCAACATAAATGTAGAAACCTTAGTAGCTCTTCCTCTATCCAACCCTAACTACAAACCAACATCACTTTCTTTGAATTCCTTTGGAAACACCAATTGAAGAGTTTGCATTCTTCGATTTGCGTAAAAGAAGTATTTCGTCTTTTTGCACGCCACACCCAAGGATTTTTGCCCTCTAGTGGAAAGTAATTGAGCAATCAACCCAAAAACTAAGCAAATATAAATTTATGACAAGATAGATGTCCAAAATGAGCCTAAGCAACCCCTTTTATATCCTCTTGGTGGTGCCAAAGATCAATTAAAGATTCTTCCCCATAACACCTTACAAGGATGTTTGCTTTTAACTTTAACTTGGTTTTTCACCTCTTCAACCCAAACCACCAACCTCATAACAGAAACTATGAAAAAAAAATGCAAATAGTTAATGAAAAAGACTTTAAAATACGACACTTCCCTCATTCACCTCCTTGCCCACTAGAAGTGGAATGGGCTAGAAGTCTCCAAAATGAATTAGTTTGAAAAAATTGAACACTACAACTAATGTTGTAATTAAAGTTGGATGTAGTGTCACAATTTCAAGATTATTGTCGCAGCTTTAAGCCAAATTTTAAATTACAAGTAGTGTTATTTCTCAAGTCACATTTAGGGTCAATGTAAAGACAAAATCAAGACCCTTATTAAGTTGGGTATTAAATCACATATAACATCTCAATTTAAGTCACCCTAACATCATGCTAACATCACTTAAGGGTGACATTAGAAGGGGACAATTTGGTGCCTTAAATAGACATTACGATGTCTTTAGTGCAATTGTATAATTTGTCATTTAAAGTCACAATTTAAGTCATCATTAAGTCATTTTCATTGCTTTAAATTTGAATTTTAGGGTAGCTAGTTGTAATTCAAAAAAATCATATTTGGTAACTTAAAAGTGACTTAAAGATTACCTAATAACAACTTAAATTGCAACTTGTTTCATTCAAAATGTTGTAGTGCCACAATG
Organism: Taxus wallichiana var. yunnanensis; assembly: GCA_018340775.1. NCBI lineage: Eukaryota > Viridiplantae > Streptophyta > Pinopsida > Cupressales > Taxaceae > Taxus > Taxus wallichiana. Next base: position 550,005,607 of record CM031244.1, on the reverse strand, counting down.
TTAGGCTTAAAAAATCTTTTCAAGAAAACACTCCATACTATGGCCAAGATATTGCAATTTTTTTATCAACCTCTAAACAAGAAGAAAACTAATTCTAGATAGTCAAATAGACATCAAAACTAAGGTTGAAACTAACAAGAATTAAATGGACTATAAATTTACAATTGGTCATTAATTTTTAACTTACGACATTACAATCTTCCACCACCATCACCATCATTGTGAAACACCTATTGATGTAATAAAAATACGTCGTGCGTTGAACACAAGCCCTCCCTCTTGAAAGGCTTCATCCCCAAAGCTTGAGGACCAAATTAAAGCTTAACATGCACTTTCTTCTTTCACTTATTTTTCCTTTGCTTGGATATGATTGTGCACAACTTGAAAATAGTCAAGTTTGATTAACTTTGAACTCGTTCACTCTACTTTGACGCAGAGGCTCAAAGAAATCATGCAGATCTATGTATGGTTCAACCAAATTTAACATCTTATTAAATTTTCCATCAATATACATTTGTAACAATATATTTAATAATCATATTCGATAACGGAGAGAATATTGTCTCAACAAGTTCTGCAACAAATTCAAGTGAGAAGACCAAACAAATCATAGTTGCTAATATTTCTAAGGAAGAAGATTCATGTTGAACATTGTCTTCCGTTACATGCTCATGACTTACACCAATGACCTTTATCTCAACTTCTCTTTCAACAAATGCATTTCCATCACCAAAGATTCACCATAACATAAAATAAAATAAAATAAAGGGACTGACCAAATAGAAATTGAAAGACCCAATAGCCTCAAAGATTTCTACATTACAAAAATTTATTTTTTGGATGAATCAAGTTATCTTCATTCATCCAAAATAAATAAATTCATACTGCTCATGGCAGGCATCCTCCAAATCTAATCATACATTTATTTATTTTTCATATCCCTCGTTCACATCTAAATGATTAATAAATTTATGAGAAAGCATCATCAAAAGCATTCCACATTTCTTTCACAGCGAAATGCATAACTTTCTTTGAAAAATATTTGCCATCTATTTTCAACATTTTTCAAGTCCAAGGTTTTTTAAGAATAAAAAGATTCAATCACAACTCTTTGAATACTTCATAAAAGATCACAAGACACCATTCATTTGAAAGCTTACTAAATATACTTTTAAACCCAAAAGAACACCTCAAACCCCTGAATTGGAAGTTATACTGCCTTGAAATTAAGAACAAAATTGCAATTTTTCTGAACAATTCCATAACAATTCGCAACTACTAAACTTCTGTCAAAACTTCTCTCATGCAAATTTTATGAACTGGAGGTCTTTGAGTACTACTGTCCTGCAATTTCATTTATTCAACAATTGGCATTACTCACATAATATAATGAATGTTGATTTATTTATAGGCAGAGAAATGGAACTAAAATTGTGAAAATATTACAAAAAGTTCAAACCCAAAAGATCTGCATTATCTCGAACTGTTACACATTTGTAGATTATTACCTTAACTGAATCAAGACTACACAGAACCTCGCCTTTTCTGCAGACACTAGTAAAGATGTGACGTAAGCTAGTAGTTTCCATGGATAGATGTGAATTGCTGCCCTTGACCTGTCCAAAACTAAACAGAACAATAGCTACATCATTCATGAAATACATTAACTTCTTGCACTTGACTAGTTCATAACTCAATAGGGCAATAAGCTACAGTATCTGTGACAAGCACACAAACATAAAGAGATTATTGTATGTATTTAAGACAGAAAATTAAGAATTTTCAGATATGAGACAGGCAGGAAAGGCCTGTGGAATTGGAGCTCAACCCAGAGTAGACTCTGATGACTGTAAATAGGCAGCAATCTGGTTGAGATCATTTAGTTTAGCTTCCTTCCTAGGAAGCTTTGCCACCTGCACTTTGGAAGAGCATGGTTCCAGTAGGTCGGAAGGCTGATTTGAGACCATAGTGCTTAAATACTCTTCATGGGTTGGCACTGTTGCGGATTAAAATTTCCAAATCCTTCATGCCATTCTGATTTGCCTGGTGCAAGAGAATTTCCAATATTTCTGTTGCAGATCCAGCTATTTTCTTGGTTCTCCTGGGCTTTCTAGAACTGCACTACACCCTGTGCTCGACGAAGAAAAAGAGGTGATCCATATACATCTCCTTGGGAGCTCTAAATATTTAAACTTCTCCCAGTGGAGCTGGTTCTTGTGGGAAGGTCATACTTGCCACAAAAAGAATGTGTTATTATTTTGGACACCATAGGCCCAGCAAAAGGAAAATAGTTGTGTTGCTAGAGAATCTGTCCCATACAGTAGAGCTTAGCACTGAGCATGTTTCCCACCATCATTCTAAGCAATTGACTATCTTCTGGAAATGCTACCGTGCTGTTTGAAGAAAACTGAATGCTGAATTTAAGAAGTCCAAAAGATATTTCAGAAGCCTTCTTAACAGTATAGTTGTAGCACTGCTTTTCCGAAGCAGTTTTCAAACATCACAGATTTTCACAGAATGTTTACACATGAAAAAATATTGCAAAACCGATCAAGTATACATTACCCCCTTTTAAACATTAGAATAATATCACAAATGCTCACCTGTACAAATAAACAATTTGCAAAAACAAAATGTTTGTCAAAAATATGTGCAAGATGGAGCTAAGCAAAAACTACTACCATAGAGAATATTAGAAGCCAAGTATTCCTCAATTACATAGAAAGAAGGCTCTTCAAGAAACTAAGACTCTCCCAACTGCAGTCATTGTCTGACTCAAGGATGTCTGATTACATCAGCCCCAGCTGAAAGACAGCAGACTGCAAACGTGTATTGTACAGTGAGAGGTATAGCCCCAGTGCATTTAGAGCTACCAAACATCTCTTGCATGAGACAAAATTCTTTTCTGTAGATCTTTTGCCAACTCCATGGTATCAGATTGATCAATATCAGTCTTATGAACCCTCCTACTTCTTGAATTGATGAAGCTTCTATTAGCTATTCTCTTAACCACACCAAGACTCAATCTCAATGACGCTTTGCCATTAGTAAGCACTTGCAAGACAGAAGCTTCATATGTAGGGTTGCAAGCAAGGCTATGCAGCAAAATTAATGCTTCTCTAACCAAAGTTGCTCTGTATACACCAAAAAAAAAGATATATTTTAGTGTATTATTTAACAATAATACATCTACCGGGAAAAGCTGTGGAAGCTTTCTTAAATAACTTTGAAAAAAACTCAGAAGTATCTATTCATATACCTTTCTTTGCTGATTCCCTCTGCACCGCCATCTACCTTAGAAACATCATTTTCTTCTTCATCAACCTCAGAATTAAGCAAGGTAACAAGCAGCATCAAAATATTTGGTATTTGTCGCTCTACATCATTTGATATTTGTGAAACACACTGCTCAGTATGCACACTTTTGTGCTTAACATTATCTGAATTATGACTTCCTGTGTTCCCTTCCATATTTAGACTGCTGTTCCTTTCTGAATCACTGCAGGTTTTTGGTTCTTGTGTATTGTTGCAACCAGAGCTCATGGAACTCAACAAACATGTTATTCCCATGTTTCCTGATGCAGCAATAAATGCCAGAACATGTAAAGCACGCCTACGAAGTGTATACACCTGCAGGTCCAATTTAATATCAGCATTCAATTAAAGCAAAATTATAAAAGTGATATAATAAGATTGCTTAGTTTTTATACCTGCAAGTCATGACCTGTTTGACAGATGCACTCAGCTAAGCCCTGCAGAACCATTTCGTATGTGCCTTCTATGCACGAAACATCTAGTTTACTACCATTGTGCTTAATTTGCATTTGAACATCTTCCTTGCAACCACAAAACATCTTTAAAAGCCTTGGACCTAAAATTGCAGAGGAGAATCAAATTACTTTCTATCATTCCCCACGCCTAACTAGGCTTTCAAGATGCAAACAGCAAAGGAAAGTAAAAAGGCTATTTTTTTGTAATTCTATCAATCCAACGATATTTAATATGGCAGTATACAGAGAAAATGCAGACCTACAATTTAAGAGGAGGAACAAAAGCTGCACTGCTTGCAATTGTACATCTATACCAACTTTCTTTTGCAAGAGTTCAGATAAGCTTCTGTAAAACAATATTGGACCAAATCTGGTCATAAACAAAACCAACTTTAGCTCAAGATGCAGGATTGTAAAATACACTTCCGTCAAATTCAATACGTGTGTAGAACCTAAACTTACTGTTCTCGCTCCAAATCCGACGACTCATCATCACAATTATATTCATTGTCGAAACGGCTTGCAGTTTTACACCTGTGCTTGTATTTTCCAATGCTATTTGACAAATTTCTTTAAGAAGTGTAACCCAATTTACAATTTGAGGGTCGCAATCCTCATGAATTCTTCTGAACATTTGTTTCTCACAATTTTCCTCATTCACTGGGGGCATATTTTTATCCAATCCAGTATTTTTAGCTGCTTTCCAATCTCTTTTACAAAGACTTCTTTTACAGAAAAAGACTCGAGAGGAAAAGTTTTCAGAAATATGCAATCATCTACATTAAAATTACAATCACTTGGTAATGTATTCAAATCCTTTGATTGCAACCTTTCATTGCTTCTTTGTGCATGATGGGAGTTGAGATGTCCACATATGCCTTTGTAAGTGCATCCTTGCAAATTTTCCCTGCTTGAAAGACATAATTAAATACGAGTTAATAATAACAAATGTTATAGGTCCATGCAGAGGGGCAAACACAATTTAAAACATGCACTCTTAGAAGAAAATTGTAGCATGCCTACTGTTATAACTGCTGCTCGAACATGATAGGCAATGCAGTCATGCCAATATCAAACAGTGTATTAAGCCACTACATTATTTGAATTATTGCAAAATTCATAGACAAATATTAAAGACCATAGATTATCTGGTAAAGTGAGGACATAAACCAATGATCAAAAAAGTATCATCAGAAAAACAAATTTGCAAAAAAAATGATAATAGAAAACAAAAAAGAAAAGAAATAGTTCTAAAAGTATAGTCATACTTGTTTGTTGTTTCCCATTTTTATGGACCTAGTAGTGGAATTTTTAGTTTTTGACAAAGGCCGGAAAGGCAGAGAACCCTGTGATAGAGGCTTGAAAATTCACTTCGATCCAGTCATTTTGATAGGATTCTGATCAAAAGTGAGCCCTGTGCAACTCTTTTCATAAGGAAGCCACAGGTTTGTGTCCTAAGGTTGAAGGAAAACAAGAGCCAGGTCTAGGTGGACGTCCCATGGGGAAACAATTAAAAACAAAGCCAAAACACTGTAAAACTAACTCGGTTCATTATTTGCTCAAAATTTAATGAAGCAACAATCACTACATCTTTTTACACTACCATATAGGAGAGGACAAGAAGCAGATGTAACCACCAAAAACTGACTCACCTTCCAAAGAAATGAACAAGAACTTAGAAGCAACTATAAAAGATCCTCGGAAGCATTTCTCGGGACATGAGAAAAGTAGGCACAAACAAAACAAGCCATGATAGTTATTATGTAGCATACCTCTGCAACAACAGCAATAGAGTCCTCAAATTCCATTTAAACCAGGTCATTGCTGTGAGGAAAAATATCCTTTGAAATCTGGTTTACAACATTCTCCCATAACAAAGAGACAGCTCTATAGGAACAAGGGCCACTAAGTGACTAGTACTGCAATGGTGACGCGGAATTGCAGAAATGTTTACAAGAATAAATATAACTCCAAGTTGCCTTACATACTACAGTTACAGTGGAGATATTCAAGCATAAGCTGGTGTACCCAGACATGCATTAAAACAAAGGTATCCTTGTAAAGTTTTCTGGTTAACCAGCAGTCACCCAGCAACCCAGAGCAGCTCACGGCGCTCAAAACACAGGGCAAGCCCCCTGTAACTTCTAGGTGGCACGCAAATGCCCCACTCCAATTGCCACGGGTAAATCAGAAATCAAACCCGTGACCTAGTGGTCAACAATGTAACAGCATACCATCAAGGCACAACACTAGGGACTTTCTTATACAGATTTGTTCCATATGCCTATTTTGATTTTCAAATTATACGCACATAAATACTATGACACACAAACACTGCACAACATAATTAAAGTTAAACACTGTTTTGTGTGAGAAAGGAAAACCATAGAATAATAGAATATAACTGCAACTTATAAGTGTGGGTAGCTCATTAAGCCCAATGCAGTTAGTCAGGAAGCAATGAGGAACTGATGTCACTGCAAATGGTTACTAGAATTTATGTAAGCTGTAGCAGTAATTAAAAATAATGGATGATAAATGTATCAATGGGGCCAAGCCAGAAAGGTGGAATTTCACTTTGACAAGAAGAAATTTTTAAATGTTTGACCATTTAAGGTATAAAATAGTATAAACATTATTAGAGATGACAGTGGGAGCACGACATATTTTTTTGGAATTAAAAATTATAATCATAATGTTGAGACTCGAACTAAACAAATACTCAGCAAGTCAATATTTCACTTGATCTTGGACTTGGTGAAAATCAGGGCCAAAATGCTGCGATTTTTATAAACCTAAAATTAGCAAATTTCATTGTTCATGATCCATAGGGATCCAAAATAACTCTACTTCATCAAAAACAGTCAGCACAAAGAAGGAAAACAATGAAATGGAGGTTTTGTCTTTTAAGTAACAGACCGCCGCCCTACGCAGGCGGCAATGATGAACCGCCGCCCAGCCCCGGCGGCAGTCCCAGTGACAGCCGGTCTGCATAGGGCGGCGGTCCTGGCCATTACGGACAGAAACTAAATTCGAAACGAACAGCCTCTAAATTTTCATGACCTTTCCCATTCTCCAAATTTGAAGGATGTTCGTTTCTCTTCTCATGACCTTTCCCATTCTCCAAAGTGCAGGAGGACATGAGAAAGGCTATAAATACATGATTGTAGAAGTGTAGAAGATCATCAAGCATGGGAGCAAGTGAGCAAGAAGTCTTGGTGCTGGAAAGTCTTGGTGCTGGAAATTGTATTTTGTAGAAGAAAGGAGTGTTGAGACAGAGCAAGCAAGTAACTGAAAGGAAGTGTTGAGATATTATCTACTTCTCTTTCTTACTTATTGTAAATTTTGTACCGTTGATTTGAATTGGCCAATAGAAGTGGGAAGAAAGAGCAATTGCCCTTCCCGACTGGTTTTTCCTCCATCGGAGGTTTTCCAGATAAAATTGTTGGTGTTATGAGCTTATATTCTTTCCTTTACTACAATTGTTGATTCTAAGCACAATAGTAATTCATTCACTAGCTATCTCTGTTATTTTCTAATAGAAAGTAAACAACAACGATTAATTTGTGATTTGTGAATAATTCCAAAGTTGAAGAGTTTATAGATCATTTTGGTATCAGAGCTAACAAGTATCCAGGACTGTGGTATTTCATTCTTGAATTTGTATGACAATGACAAGATCTAAAGGCGAAGAAGCTTTACCTTGCGATCCGGAGATTTCTACAAAGAAGTGGAAACAGAGAATTCGGGAGAAATGGAGGAAGAGAACTTGGTCCGTAGAATCGAGATGCTGGAGACCATGATGGATAGGATGTTTAGAAGGCAAGAGGAACTTGCAGATTTGCAGAAGACAACTTCCATCAAGCAAGACTCCATGGACTCGGTGGTTCGAGGCTTAGCCGAAAAGTTTGGTATAGGCAAGAGTCACCATGAGGAAGATTATGGGGAAGAGCATGAAGAAGAGACTTCTAACACAAGAGAAAAGGTAAAATCTGAACATACTCCTTTTAAAGTTGAGACTAAAGTCGAAATCAAAAGCTTTGAAGGACAAGTAGATGCAAATTACTGGATAAATGGTTGAAATAGTTAGAAGTCTATTTTAGCATCCATAATGTCACTAAGGCACAAAGGATCACCTTTGCACGTCTCAAAATGGAGGGACATGCTCTAGTTTGGTGGGAAACTCATCTAACTACTTGTGAAAAGAAGAAACGTCCTATTGTGAAATCTTGGCAAGAATTTAAGGAATTACTTAGAGCTAACTTCTATCCTATTGGCCATAAAACTGACCAAATGATTAAATGGCAGTATTTTAGACAAGGCAATGGTCAAAGTGTGCAAGACTATACTACGGAGTTTCGAGGCAAGCCATGTTGCTAAACATGGATTTGGAGGATGAGGATATTCTGACCAAATACTTGGGAGGACTTCACACTCACCTTCAAGAAAAGTCATCTCCACAAAGCCCAAGGATCTCAATGAAGCATGTGTACAGCATACTACATAGATGATGAGAAAAAGCAAGGAGAAGCAGAGCCGAGGGTAAAGCAATCAACAAATCAGCAAAAAAAGGATTATGGGCAAACAAGTAACAAGAGTAAGTGGAAAGGGAAAGGTAAACAAGCTGCCACTACTTTAAATACTTGTAAAGATCCCAAGAATTTTTGCAAGAATTGTGATATCAATGGTCATACTGACGCTACATGTCGAAGTCGCATCCGGAGTTACATCCAAGAACCAACCAAGGACTCCAAGAAGTCCATGACAGCTGTAAAGACATAAGGGAGGTGGAAATCAAGATGACTCGATGTAGACGAAAGGCTTGATGCACGGCCACCAACATGGACAACAAAGAGGAGATGAGTAGACTATTCCAGATCAAGAGGACTAAGGTAAATGCTTTGGTTGATACCGGTTCTCAATCTAACTTGATTTCTGAGGCAGTTGTAAAGAAGCTTGGTCTTGAGACTTACGAGCATCCGCACCCATATCCTTTGGGTTGGGTGAAGAAGGGTGTTGAAATTCAGGTAACAAGAAGATGTAAGGTCAAGTTTGGGATAAATTCCCAATATATAGATGTTTTTGAAGCTGACGTTATTCCACTTGATGCTTTTGATGTGGTATTCGGGAGTCCTTACTTGTATGTTAGGGATGTTATCTTTATGAGAAGGGAAAACCGGTACAGATGGGTCAAGGATGGGATCAGCTACAACATCCGGCACACCAACGTAAGACACGGGTTACTATGGTAAGTGCTAACCAAGCAAAACGGCTTATTCAATCAAATCATAATCAGTTTTGTTTACTTTTGTTAAAGGATAAACAAGATGGGGTAGAAGTTTCAGAGATTTCTAACCAAGGAAAACAAGATTTGGATAGTATTATTCAGTCTTTTCAGGAAGTATTTTAGGCTCCTAGTGGATTACCACCAAAACGGGAAGTAGAGCATGAGATTCAGCTATTTCCAGAGTCACCTCTACCAAACATCGGGTTGTATAGGCAATCCTTGCTTGAGAGTACTGAGGTAAAGAAACAACTCCAAGAACTAATAGACCAAGGGGTGATACGTCCGAGCACCTCACCATGCGGTTCGCCTATTGTGATGGTGCCAAAGAAGGATGGTTCTTGAGAATGTGCATCGACTACCGCGCTTTGAACAAGATCACCATAAAGAACAAATATCCACTTCCCCGTATAGATGATCTCTTGGACCAGCTTCAACATGCCAAATTTTTCACGAAGTTGGATCTCAAGTCAAGTTATCACCAAGTCAGGATGAAGGAGGAGGATATATGGAAGATTGCCTTCAAAACAAAACAAGGTTTGTATGAATGGTTAGTACTTCCTTTTGGATTATGCAATGCACCCGCTACATTTATGAGATTGATGAATGATGTATCATGGGATTTCATAGATTCATGTGTCATCAGATACCTAGATGATATCTTGATTTTTAGTGCCACATGGGAAGAACATCTAACGCATTTGCAGCAAGTCTTGCAAGTTCTCAGGAGAAACAACTACTTTGTAATATGAAGAAATGTGAATTTGCCAAACAAATCACTTGTCTATCTCTTGGGCACGTGGTCGAGGAGGAGAGCTACGAGTGGATCCAAAGAAGGTGGAAGCCATCACAAATTGGCCAACACCAACAGAGCCACAGAGACTAGAAGTTTTGTGGGAGCAGTACAATACATGCGAAAGTTCATTCCGGTTTCTCGGTGATTGCAACACCTCTACACACAATGGCCGCAAAGAGTAAGGGTTTTGACTGGGTAAGGAACAAGACAAATCCTTTGAGTTATTGAAATACAAGATTAGTCATGCTCCAGTACTTGCTCTTCCTAGTTTGCAGCAACCTTTTGAAGTAGAGACAGATGCCAGTGATTATGCTATGGGCGCAGTGTTGCTTCAAGGAGGTAAACCCGTATGTTATCATTCTAAAACCTTCACTTCAGCAGTTAAAGGATATTCAATATATGATAAAGAAATGTATGCACTAGTTCAAGCAATTAAAAAATGGAAACATTATTTGTTGGGTAAAGAAACTATTGTGCACACTGACCACAAACCTCTCCAATATTTGCAAGCACAATCTAAATTGCAGCAGGCAAGGCACTACAAATGGATGGGGTTTCTTCAACTAGTTCCATCTAGTGATCAAATACAAGAAAGGTAGTACAAATTTGGTGGCAGACATGTTGTCTAGGCCACCCACACAAGAAAAGTTCTCCTGTTTGGCCACTATCTCTCAGATCGAGCCCTTCACGAAGGAAGCTTACAGAGAAGCATATGCCCAAGACAAAGACTTTGGGGTAACATTTCAGAAGTTACAGTCCCAAGGGGCTGAAAAGACGGGGATCGAAGACTTGTTATCTCAAGGACGGGCTGCTCTACCGATGGGGGAAACTTTGTGTGCCTAAAGAAGAAAGACTTCTATTGATGAGGGAAGCACATACCTCGAAAGTAGTGGGACATTTCGTGTTGGTAAGACCCTAGCCCACTTGCAAAGGTATGTATATTGGCCCAACATGCAAGAAGAAGTATCAAAATTTATTCGTGGATGTAAACTTTGTTGTACTAGCAAGCCTAAAACTAGGAAGGAAGGTTTATATATGCCTTTACCAAGACTCTACTCATCCGTGGAGGACATTTCTATGGATTTTGTAGGAGGATTACCTATGTCTAAACATGGCCATGACTATCTCTATGTTGTTGTGGATAGATTCAAGAAATGTGTATTCTTATGGCATGTAAAAAGACAATAAAAGCACATGAGGCAGCAGATCTTTTCTTTGCTAATGTATGGGTGCATTTTGGTTTGCCAAAGTCTATTGTCTCTAATAGGGATTCTAGGTTCTTGGGGAAGTTTTGGACTACTTTGTGGGACAAGATGGATACCAAGTTACAGAGGAGCACAACTTTCCATCCACAGATAGATGGACAAACAGAGGTGGTAAATAGGACTTTGGTACAGCTTGATCGTAGGGTATAACAAAGAAGTACCCAAGGACTCGGGACGAGTCCTTAGCCTACATTCAACATTCCTATAACCGGGCAAAGACACACATCCACTATGAAGTCACCATTTAAGCATGCTTGGGATATCTACCTACAAATCCGTTGGACATAGCAGTTGGACAGCAGATGAGGAGGATACACGAGACACAAGAGGTGACTAGAGCCAACAAGTTCATTGAGAGGATCCGGCAAATCCATCTCAAGGTCAAAGAACAACTAGAAAATCTCAAGCAAAGTACAAAGCTAGGCACGATCAACATAGGAGGGAACACAAGCTTCATGTTGGAGACAAAGTTTGGCTTTACTTGAGCAAGGAGAGACTACAAGGTCAAGCACGAAAGCTCAAGCCACTACGATATGGACCCTTCACCATATTGGAGCAGGTTGGGGAAAATGCTTTTCGACTTGATTTGCCATCATTCATGAGGATGTACTTTGTAGTAAACTGCAAGAACTTGCACCTATATGAGCCATCCATGCTGGATGAAGATGAAGAACTACAGTTGCTACCTTCCATCGAGGATTGCGTCTTGACTCACGAGGCGAATCGAGGAGGATGTAGTGCTACACAAGAGAAGTCGAGAGACTAGAAAAGGTCCATGCAGAGTCTCTGGCAGATTGGATCAAAAGGAAAGACACCAAGGCAAAGCCCGGTGGTACTCAAGGAGCAAGCGAGGGAATTGTTCCTCATCTACTCCCCCACTAAGCTTTTGGGGACCAAAAGCCTCCTAAGAAGGGGAGGTGTGATCCATAGGATCCAAATAACTCTACTTCATCAAAACATTCAAGACAAAGAAGGAAAACAATGAAACGAAGGTTCTGTCTTTTAAGTAACAGACCACCGCTCACCAGGGCGGCAAGCGCTACAAAACCGCCACCCAGCCAGGCGGGTCCCAGACCGCCGGTACACAGGGCGGCGGTCCTAGCCATTACGGACAGAAAACTAAAATCAAACGAACAACCTTCCGAATTTTAAAGGATGTTCGCTTCTCTTCTCCTTCATGACCTTTCCCATTCTCCAATGCACATGGGAGGACATGAGAAAGGCTATAAATACATGATTGTAGAAGTGTAGAAGATCATCGAAGCATGGGAGCAAGTGAGCAAGAAGTCTTGGTGCTGGAAATTGTATTTGTAGAAGAAAGGAGTGTTGAGACAGAGCAAGCAAGTAACTGAAAGGAAGTGTTGAGATATTATCTACTTCTCTTTCTTACTTATTGTAAATTTTGTACCTGTTGATTTTAATTGGCCAATAGAAGTGGGAAGAAAGAGCAATTGCCCTTCCCGACTGGTTTTTCCTCCATCGAGGTTTTCCAGGATAAAATTGTTGGTGTTATGAGCTTATATTCTTTCCTTTACTACAATTGTTGATTCTAAGCACAATAGTAATTCATTCACTAGCTATCTCTGTTATTTTCTAATAGAAGGTAAACAGCAGCGATTAATTTGTGATTTGTGAATAATTCCAAAGTTGAAGAGTTTACGTCACTTAGGTAGGTCTTTTAAGACCTAAGTGACGTTTTAACATTTCCTAAGTTACCTTTGGTCGGTGTGTTCACACTAGTCTAGAAGTTGTCTTTAGCTATCTAGCTTGGTTTTGTCTAGGTTCACACTAGAATAGGGATAGGCTTAATATAGCTCAAGTTGTTATTTGTGGCAAGTTGTTATTTGGTTGGATATTTGTGGCAAGTTGTTAGTTAGTTGGGAGATATTTGCGGCAAGTTGTCTTGAATGTAAGAGTTTATTCTCCTATGCATATTTAGCCAACTCCAACAATTGGCAGCTGTGTAACAAACTCACCTTGGCTATTTATTCCAAGGTGGCTATTGTATTATCCATCACATAGAGAGACTTATACACAGACAGTTTTGTGCATGATTTTGAGATCAATAGTGTTGTGTGTATATGGCTTAATTAATAACTTAATTGTGGTAATGGCCTGTAGAAGTGATCTCGATGTGTGAGTTTTCTCCACTCCTATACTTTTACCTCTTTATTATTTTTTAAATTTTGTTTCAAGTTTATTTTAAACTCATACAGTTTTTTTATCAACCTCAGTCAAGACTTGCAAGTCCAACTACCAGACCCAGCAAGTTAAGGCTGCAGAATTGCAGCCAGTGCCTAACACTGCGATTCAGTGAGTAATCGTAAAATGCGCCAAGTTTCAACACTATAATTTCAGTATTCTAAGGAAAATTAAGATATGACTTAGTCGCCTCAAGGCCTTATTGATCAATAATAAGCAGAATAAGATATTACTAATAAATTTAGCAACTTTAACTTTGAAATAATTACGACTTTCTCCAAACATAGAAAATACATCAATTTTGATCGGTTAACTTTGTTCATTATTTATTTGGAATTAATCAAAACTGGAAGATATAGTAACTGCCTGTGGCAGTACTAATAAGTAAACCTTTGAGAAATATAATAACGATTACTTATCTGAGATAATGATTGCATTAAAATTTTAAAGAGTACATAACAGAAAGATCAGTAAAGTCCAAAACATTAGACATAGATATTGGCATGGTCCAATTACTACCGAAATTACAGTTTCATCATCATACCACATAAAGCATCACTAACTAGTTAATCATAAAAATATACCTTTCAATGGTCTGTCTCCTGAAACTGAATCCATGACGCAAAGTAGAATTCAATATGCGTAATGCACTTTCAACAATTTCAACCTGCAAAAAGAACAATAAATGCAGTTAAATCCAATGGCACAGTGTTCAGAATCAATTATACTCTCTCTAAACAAAAATGAAAAATCAACATCTAACTCAAAGCAACAAAGATCATTAAATATTTGACAAGATACCTAGAACAATAACCCAGTTATAATCTGTATGTTCAAGATAATTAATCTACATTTGTAGTTCTTGGGTATATTGAATATTCTTAGCTATACAACAAATCATTTGTCCAAGGTTGATATGGCATATAAGCTGAAAGGATGACTAATTTGCGTCCTTTGTAATGTCCCTTTCCAGGCTCTAACTGAAAACAAAGGAAAATGCACAAACCCCAATAGATAGTAAACTGAAAATTATGACAGCCAACTGAAATTTATGACAGCAAGGTACAGCAATCTGAATTTTTATAACAGCAGCAAGGAAAATGCAATATTTCTCCAAAAATGCATCATTCACACCATCCAAAGCATGTAGGGAAACTTAGAAATATTTTAGAACAAATATTAACCAAGAAATAAGCCTTCAAACCTCAGGTGGAATTTATTTAATTAAATAAAATAACAGCAATGAACACCCTTAGATTGATCCATGACCTGATGTTCAAGCCCTCCTTCATTGGGAGAGGGCATAAACAACCCACTGCTCGAGCCCTCCTTCATCGACAAAGGGGAAGTAGGCACTTGATCAATAGATCGAGAGAAGACCTTGGCCTATCAGTTGAGGACACTACGGAAAACCTCACCCTCAACTTGAAGGTCAAAAGCCTCTGCTCCTCTCCCAACAAAGAACCTCCTTAAGTAGGTTGAGTGCCTAAAGGCCCTCAATGTCGGTCGAACAATTCACAATCACTCACCCCTAAAGGTCGTGAGGTCAATCAGGTGCCTATACCTCAACTTTCTTTGCTAGTCAAAGCTAGTTATTTGATTGGATCATAGAATTTATGGAGGAATTTAAGTTTTACATTTACGAGTATTGCAGGATAATATAGTCAAAGGAGATACGCTGCACCTAGAATCATCCCAAGCACAGCTAATGTGCCTACTAAGCAACTGATTTCAGAAAGCTCCTGCTAACAAGGGAAATTCCCGATCAAGCTGCTAGTAACAAGTGAAAAGGAATCCCATTAACAATGCAAGCAATTGATAATTCTTCCCCAAAGCCACTAACGATAAGTGCTAGACCAATGAATTTTCATTTCAACAAGCACTTATGTGCTTTCCCATCAAGGGCCAGCTTTGTTATCAATTGATAGATCAAGGTCTTCGCTCTCCATACCAATTGAGGGATTTGCCACACCCACGAAGTATCAATTTTGCATGTGACTCTTAGCAATCTTTCTTATTCTTATATGAGTAATTAGTATCACTTCATATGGGATCATAGCCTTTACTTCATGGGTGGGATTTTTTTCATTCTACATCCACCACTATTTCGGAGCCCCGTAGTTTTCCTCATATTCCTAATTCCAAGCCAGCATCTGACGTCATGTGATTTACTCCCATATCATCTTATCAATCTATAATCATGCCTAACCCTTCTCATTGATTCCTATTTTTGGCTTCCCTCAATTACATCTAAGCCACATTTCTAACTTTTCTGATCTATAGTTTTCGCATGGATATCCCATTTTACTTAACTCATCAACACGCGTCTTAATTGTCCCTATCAACACTTGATAGTTGTCTTCGGAGTTTACAAAAACAGTTCCAAATGTGCTTAGAATTGAATTGTCAAATGTTGCAACCTGAAACAAAATAACTAAACATGAAATAAGATCGAAGAACTACTGTGAAACAATAATAACAAACCTATACAACACAATGTCTACCCGACAGAAACCCAATGTAGAAAAAACTCCATAAGTGTGAGGGATTACCTCTCTTGCCACTCCATTTATGTTGTTACAATTTGTTGTTACAGTTACACTACATTCTCAAGGTCTTCATGGAAGCTTTTACAATATCAACATGCCCAAACACCCATACAAGCTTTGCAGCTTTCTCAATTCCACCTCTTTCTAACACACTCCACATCTAAAAGACTCAACCAAAAAGAAAGAATTAGTAGGAAACAATTGTATGCCTTACAATGACCCTCTTAAGGGTGTATTGTACAATTCACATCATAAGAAGCTAGAAAGATTGGCTTTTACTCCACCATTTATTTGTATCTGTGCAAAACTGCTGTTTTCTGCTGGATGAAACCACCTTGGAACCTTCTTGTTTTGAGGTGTAATTTTTTTGCAAGGAACCCAAATATGTAATTAAAAATCCCTTTGAATGTTTTCACTATGTTGCTTTTTCTTCTACACCAAAACCTGTCTTTGTGAAGTCAGAGCATCTCATGAACTCTTCTTGAATCTCATTAACAGTCACTTAACGAGCCGATTTTGATGATGTTAAAGAGAAAGTGTTCCAAGTTACATTTTTAGCTTCCTTCAAAATAGTGGCTTAGTATTTTGCTAACATTTCATGATCCGATTCGATCACAAAAGTTAAGGAACTCACGAGGTGAGGAAATTTCTTTCCCGCTTCTTCCTTTAAATATACTTGGCTTTGCTTGGCAATTGTCTCTTCAACTTAATTTGCAAATTTTCCAACACTCATCTCTTTGACACTCTCCTGCAAAACATCTTTGTCAAACAACGCTTGGCCATTAGGAGGAAGATCTTCAATGGAAGGTAGCAAAAGCCTTTATTTAGCATATAAGGCTCAAAGAGATACAAGTTTTCAACATTCACAAGTGAATAAATCTACATATATGGAGACAGATCTAATTTCAAAGCATTCTTGTCCACTTGTTCTAGAATCTCAAATGGACCGTACCTAAGTGGTTTCAGCTTCTTACTTTTCCTTGGAACCTCTCTTTGCTCAAGTAAAACCAGACCTTATACCCAACATGGACATTATGCTTAGCTCTATCCTGATCATGCCTTGCTTTATACTTTACTTGGGACTCCCTTAACATCTCTTGCACTCGCATGTGATTTGTAATATCTTCTCTATGAATTCCTCAACTTTGTAAACGTATGAGTCCACCTCATGGAATGAGGACACATCTTGCTAAACCGGTCTACAAAAACAAACAAGCAGGCATACCCATTCTTTGATAAAGGAAAACATCCTACAAAATCCATAGAAATGTTTCCCCATGTTCTAGAAGGAACCAATAGCAGCATATATAAACCCAACTTTCTATAACTAAGCTTGCTTGTGCTACATAAAGCACCCCCTTGTAGATTTGTGACAGCAACTTGCATGTTTGAATAATAGTGGCCTAAAAGGAACCAATAGCAGCATATATAAACACAACTTTCTATTGCTATGCTTGCTTGTGCTACATAAAGCAACCCCTTATGGATTTTGCAACAGCAACTTGCATGTTTGACCAATAAACATACATTTGCAAATGTGTTGGTCTTTGTCACACCAAAATGCCCTGCAACTTTTTAAGTATGAGCTTCTCTCATAATCTGAATCCTTCTTTAGGCACACAAAGCTTACCCAACTTGTAGAGCAATCCTTCTTGGAGATGGTAGACCTCCTTAGGCATAAAACCTGCAATTATTTTCTTTTCTTGCTTAAATACTTCCCCAAAATTATTGGAGTGGAGGATGATTCAATCCCCAAGATCAATTTTGCATACCAAAACCAGACTGAGAACTATACCAACATAAACAGAAAAAGAATCCAATGATGTTAATCTCTATTATGCACAGAATCTCTCTTTGTTTGTGTTTGTATTGGTCTGTTCCTTATGTTGTACAATAGAGGCCTTGGAATAAATAGCCATGGGTGTTTATTTCTCCAACTCCAAGTAGTTGGAGAAGATGGCTAAATGTGCGCATAAGAACAAATCTTACATGCACAATAACAAAAATTCCACTAAATAATATTCAAACCTATGTTGCCGGGATACGGGTACGAGTATCGTACACGGGTACGATACGCGGATACGTCAATTTTTAAAAACCCTTGGGTACGATACGTCTTGGATATGTTCGTACACATATATATAAAAAAATAAAATATATATATATATATATATATACACATCTACTCATTTTACTCATTTTTTAGTCCATAAATAACTGAAATAGTAATACGAAACTTGAATCAATGTTCAAAACATTCAATATACTTAAGACTTAGCATTTTTATTGATCATGTGGCTGCCATACGTATCCTTGGCGTATCAATATCCATATCCGTACGTATCCATATCGGATACGTATTAGGCAGAAACGTGGGGGTCGTGGGCGTATCCTGCAACATAGATTCAAACTAATAATCCATCGAGCTAATTTAAGCTTAACCTTATTCTAGTGTGAACATAAACAATACTAAGATAAATAACTAAAGATTACTTCTAGCCTAGTGTGAACACACCAACACACTCCTTTAAGCAAAAATGAGGGAAAGCAGTGAAAAGAAACGAGACAGATTCTCAAATGTGTGTCCCAGCAACTAGGCTTGATCATGTACTCATGTACAATGAAGTGCAACTAGGAAAAATGAGCCACTAGAAGGTTTTTCTAAAAACCAATAAATCAGCATAATTGTCTGGAGGTGCTGAGAATGTTGCAAGGTGTCCCAACAAGCAGTATGACACAAAAGTGGAACAACAATGTTGAACAAGATACATTGGATGGACTGAAAACCACCATACAACATGTACTACGTGGACTTAAAGCCAAAAATGAGAAAAGTACAAAAGAGATCACTAAATTAAATGTCATCAACTGCCTAAAGTAGATGATGTGATGTAGCAAGGGTAAGCAAGGGACACAACACCCAAAGAAGCACACACCACCCATAATGTTGAATGGGTCGAGTTATAGAAAAAAATTCTATGAGTAGTCAAATCCACTACTCAAATACTAAGGAAGACAAGTTGATGCTATATGCACTAGGATAGCCCCTTACAAAGAGACAGTCAATGTGTCAAAGAGGTGTCGAAAACATAGAAATAAGGTCTCTCAAAGAGGGATGACCACCAACAATGTAAGAGTTGCCCGGAGAAAGGTAACATTGCTAGGCTCAAGTTGAATAGTAAAGAGACTATGGTGGTAGAGCCTGCACAAAATACGCTTACAACGCCACAACTAATCTGAAATCCATCCCAAATGTATACAGATGATAGAAGAAGATACCTACATGTGATTCAATGCCATGTGCACAAATGGTGTACACAAGGAAACATCTGAATCTCTAAGTGTGTCAAGAGGGTCATTGCTTACTAAAGCCATCTCAAGACTCTCATGCCTGAGTGTAGGTGTGGCAAAATTCATGTGTCGCTCATGTGCTCACGGAGAGTGGAACGAATAAAAACAGAAGTTGAGCTTGCATGAAGTGGTCCCAATAAAAATGAAACACCTCCTTGATAGCCAATGTTGTGGCAAGCAATCCAATGAACAGGCTGGATAGGAGAAACAATGTTTTAGTAGTGTTAACCTAAACCTTAGCCACGGTAGCCCATGGAACGGAGTATAAGGGAACCAAATGTGAATTTTGGGACAACTTGTACAAAATATTTCACATACAACAAACTCTCTATAGAATCGGCCAAACAATTGGTAGACCCCTTAGTCGTTATTCTTCAAATATGTCAATCTAATGTTTCAGACTTGCGACTTTGTTCTACAATGAGAGTATGAAGACATCTTTTCCGAAAATTAGTGAGAGCTATCAGTAGTTTTGCTTCTTGATTTTCTTATTCTCTTCTACATACTAAATCATATCTTCGTGAAGTGCACAAACTTAAGAAAAAGTATTTTGTTTTCTGATTGCAAAGTATTATTAGCCTTCATGAGGGTGTGACTCTAAAGGTCTATGCATGAAGCCATTACAAAGTATCAAAGCAAAAATAATGCTGAGAAGATGACCTAATGTAACACACCCCAAAAAAATTCCCCAACTGCATATAATTTTGCAGTTTTACAATGATTTAAACCAAAACTTGTTGACTTCAAAACAATGCCCTGTCCTCAAATAAAAATTACTCCCTAATAAAATTAATGTACCCTATTATAAACATTTTTTTAAACTTATTGAATAGAAAGTAGGGATGGAAATTGAACTCTATCACTTGTGTGGTATGGGTTTAGTACAAGTACATGGAACCATCATACCACGCCGCCTTGTCATACAAATAATCAAAGAAAAAATTTATAAAATCAAAATAATTATAAACTAAACCTTGCCATGGAGACTTGAGACATGAGGTGGCAGCGGAAGGGTCGGCCACGCAAGTGTAACAAGGTCAATGAATGTTGGGTCACGTGTCAATGAAGGGTTGTAATGTCCCCAAATGGACATTTTTGACCCCAAACGGATTTTAGGCAAATCCAAAACCCAAATGCAATTTTATAAAATATTTATCAAACTAACCACTGCAGATCTGATTTATATTCTGAAAATGGCGACTAGGGTATGAGAGAAAATACAAAAAAATCAGCAAGTAAATTATGGTTCCTCCACACCAATCTGATCCCTTGAATTTATGGAGCCAAAAGATGAAGAACATTCCAGATTTTTAGACACAATAGAGGCTGAAATAAATTAATAAAATATGCAGATCAGCTGCCCTTAAAAATAGATGGAAATGGTACCTTTTTTAACACCAATAATTCTGAAAAGTGGCTGATTTTATCATTACAAATCAGATCTGTGAACAGTAATAAAATCAGCTTCTTTTCAACTCCAAAACCTCATGCATTAGATCTCTAGATAAGTCGCTCCTGCTGGAAATGAAGGAGAAACACAACAATTTTCCTTCTCCAAACCCTTGTAGAAATCTGCAAAAATGTAATGTCCCCTTTTCAAGACATTACTAATATATCTATTTATCTTCTTCATTTGCATTGTAACCCCTTGACATGCCTAGTGCTACAAGTGGGAGTCTCTAAGTTAGTTTAAATGTGCACATAGGATAGTTGCTTTTATTATTTAATTAAAAATAATAAAGTGCACATAGTCTTAGTTTATTAGAGACTTTATAATGAGAGTTTATGTTTTCCCTCCAAAAGGGAAAGGTCGGTCTTTTTGAATATTGCACCCCTTAACTCTATAAAAGGAGGTCGCATTTCCTCTAGTGGGGTTATGTTGGATTGATCATTTGATTTTACTCCATGCTTGGAGTAATGGGATGTATGCCCATGGGATGTATGCCCTAGTTCTTGCATTGTGCTCTCTCATTGTAAGCTTCATTTGGATCCATTGTTGAAGATATTGAAGACTCTATTGTTCTCTTCATTGTGCTCTCTTGTGTTGAGTGTGTTTATGCATTGTTTCATTCTAAGCATTAGCGACTTGTTTAGAGTGTTGGCGCATTTATTTGGAGGGTAAATCTGCATTTTGGTGAAGGGTTTGAGGTACCTTTGTGTCTATTATTGCTGCTGCAATTTATTAGAGCCAAAGCGACTTGGATTGGGGTTTATTTTATCATGTTTTGAGGTCATTTGTGCTAGATCTATAATCTGTTGTGTGTGATTAATTATTTCTGAGTAAGGGCTGATATTTTGGGTGTATTGGAAAGCTAGGAATGAGCTGGAATTAATTTATATAATTTATTCTAACCCTAGCGACTTGGAATCAGTTTTCCGGGTCTGTTTTGAGGTGGTTTTACTGCTCAGAAAATTCAGATCTATAGTGCATTGGAAAACTCTTCATTTCTAGTTTATTATGCACTTTATTTCATGCAAAAATATGGGGTATTGAATAAGTTATGAATTTTAGAAGATTTCAGCTGTCTGCAAGTTGTCTGTTGTCATTAATTAAATATTTATTTCAAATCTGCAGTTTGGGATCAGATTAATATTGGATTTGGTTGGAGAAATTAGGAGGAATAAGGAGAAGTAATTTTATAATTTTTGGAGTTGATTTGATGCCCTAAATGTGTTGGGCGACCTACTTTTAGGGCAAAATTAGGGTTTCATGTTGGTTATGCAAAATCTGATTTTGGAATGTTATTCTTCATATTTTTGTGGCCCAAGATCCAAAGTTTCAGCTCATTTGGACTTCTCTAGCCAAAGATATGAATTTTTAAAATTGCAGCAGTTCAAGGTTTGAATATTAATTAATTTCCAGCTGTGTAAAAATCTGGTTTTGAATGTGTTTGAATTCCAATTGTTTTCTTCCAATCTATCCCACCACCTTGGCTAGTTCCAACCCCATTTGGGTTCGAAATAGCTGACATTGGGATATTTTAGGTTGATACAAAAGGGTTTATCCATTCTTTGCCTAATCTTTGACAAGTATCTCTCCATTTTCTAACTTGTCCTAGAAAGGGGACATTACAAAAAATCTTATTCTATAATGTTGAAGAAAACTGAAAAGTCTTTGTAATCACATGGATAACCTTGGGTAGGAAATCCTCAAATGCTCTAAGAGGGTTTTCGTCCTCTAGAGGTAAATTCTAAGGGTTTTCATCCTTAGAATAAATTATACTGAAAGCTCCAAGCTTCAGTATAAAAATCGAGGTTATAAAAATGATCAAGTGTGTCTTCTCCAAGCAATTCCATTGCTTAAATAGAAGAATTGGGCCTAATGGCCACCTTCAACAACCAATCACATTTTCCTTCCTCATTAAATGCTTCCACCAACTACTTTTCCCTCCCAATGCAAGTCACATTTTCTTAGGGGGAATAACTTTTGGCCCATTTGTTTTTTGCCTTTTTCTATTTTATTTTTGCCTCTTAGTGCAAATTGCACTTCTAGAAATAATTTTTTTAGCTAAGTGCTTTTATCATTTGGTTCACTTTTCTATTTTTATTTTTATTAAGTCAATTAATTTTATTATAAGTGTTTTTATAATGATTTATTTATTTTTGCACTTTATAATAAAATCATAGAACTTAGGTCACCCTTGTGTTTACCCCTTAGCCGTCAAGTAGACAAAATAGGCTAAAGGTCTATTGTCACGCAAAAGTGCACCCGATAGAGAATAGTGTGTACTCTCTTCTTGACAAAATTGGAACACCTCAAGGTTGTGGGTAACCTATGATTGAGGTGAACCTCCACAATGGGTTGGTTCCCTTGTGAATCACCTAAAACTAATCAAATTGACAAGGAAAAGGGAAAAGGATTGGGAAATATAAAATTGAGGTGATACACCAATGATTTGACACACACACGTACTACATACGCTCTACGAGAAAAATATAGAGATCCATACACATGCACAACTTTAGGCTAATCTGCAAAAAATTAATTCAAAGGTTTAGTGTAATGTCCTCATTTTTTAAGACTCTTAGCCTATCTTTCCCCGTGGGCTTCGGATGTTGCGTAAGAGGAAAATTATATTAAATAATTAAATATTATTACTTGAGAGTGATTTTTATCATTTGACATTATAAAGCAATAATTATTTAATTATGTAATTCATTTAATTTAATTCCCACAATACAAAAAATTAAAAGGGAATTAATTAAATAACTTTTGGATAGCTTTTAATATTAAAATCACCCTTAGAAAGGAACGCCACACCTAGGAGGATAAACTATTTTTATTTAATAATTTCCCTCTCCCGGGATTTGAATTTGTGCCTCCTTGTTTATAAAAGGAGGGCTTGGATTCATTATGAGACTTATGCTACTAGACCGCACGGATACGGGTATGGGTATGGGTGCGATGAGTATGATGCCGATCACGGCAAATTTTTAAAAATCTTGGGTACGGTACACTTTTGGGTACGTTTTATATATATATATATTATATAAATAAATATATAAATTATAAATTTAAAGAAGCATTTGCATACTTATTGAAATTTAATTCTCATACATTGCATACTTATTGAAATTTATTATTTCTCTATCACAGTTATTTATCTTAGTGACTATGATAAGATTCAAGGAGTTTTGATTGTTCATGGTGACCTTCCTTGATCCACTTAAGCATGATAGTATTGTTTGACATATTTCCCAAACATCATAACTAACCAGGAAAAAAAATATGGATCCAAGTGGCGGTGTGGGACGATTAATCCGAGCACGGGAGAATACTCGCGAGTTTTGGAAAGCTATCCAAAATTTTTATTTACTAATCTGTCTACAAGCGATCAAAGCTCGTGATTCTTTCGGAAGATTGCAAGAACTTGCTTGGTCCAAAAAGGTGCAAAAATGGATTTTATGAAAATAAGAAAATATTGCCATCAATGCGTAGAGCTCGAGAAAATATACACTTTTAGAGAAACGGCACTTGAAACGAGTCACGAATGAAAGTTATGGCACATGCAAGTTTTTGCTTTTGCGTACATCTTCCCTGGACCCTTTCCAAAAATGGCAAAAAAATTTCTTTCCTTGTGTGTTTTCACCAAAAATCCAAAAAGGAAAGAAACGCTATCTTTTGCAAGTTTTTTTTTTTTTTAGACGGGAACTGCAGGAAACGTACCCATAGAGGCGGTGCGGTCCAATCCAGCATCTGGTTCACCATATCCTATCCCCGTGGGTACGCGCTTTCCAGCCGTACTTTACCACAACATACCTAGATACTCGCACCAATACACCGGTATGTTTTCAGGTGGGTACGGGACCCCCAGGCATTTCCCTCACGTGTAGTCTAGTTATGTTGTGATAAAATTAATTTGGTACTCCATGCTTGGAATAATGGGATGTATGCCCATGGAATGTATGCCCTAGCTCTTTCTCTTGCATTGTAAGCTTCATTGGAAGCCATTGTTGAAGACATTGAAGACTCTCTTGTTCCATTCATTGTGTTCCATTGTGTTGAAGTGTCTTTTGTGCATGATTTATGCTTGCTAGCATTGGCGACTTGTTTAGATGTGTGGCACATTTATTTGAGGAGAATATTTGAATGTTAGTGGTGATTATTGAATGCTTTATGATCTGATTTTAATGTTGCAATTATTCCAGCCCTAGCGACTTGAATTAGTGATTGATTGGCATGTTTTGGTGATTTCTGAAGTTGATAACAAATTTGGTTTATTTTGGTATATTTATTTCAGCTATGGCGACTTGACTTGGGCATTATTCTAACATGTTTCAAGGGTGAATCATCTACATTCATAATCTTATCTATGTTGGCTTGTTTTTTCTCGAGTTTGAGCAATTAGTTGGGGTGCATTAGAGGGTTTCAAAGTGCTGGAAATAATTTAACAAATTTATCATAACCCTATGGGTTTAGGATTTTGGGGGCTATTTTCGAAGGGTTGCGGTTTCAAAATTTAGAATGATAGCTCTTTAGAAAGCTTTTAATTTCTAGAAAATTCTACAATTTATTTGAGGGCAAAATATGGAGTATTGAGCAAGTTATGAATTTTAGAAGATTTCAGTTGTCTGCAAGCTTTCTGGTTGTTACAAATTAATATTTATTTCAAATTTGTTGTTTTGGGGTCAATTTAATAGTGGATTTGATTGTAGAAATTAGGAGAAATAAGGAGAAAATGATTTTATAATTTTTGGAGTTATTTGGATGCCCTAAATGTGTTGGGCGACCTAATTTTTAGGGCAAAATTAGGGTTTCATGTTGGTTGTGCAAAAACTAGTTTTGGGATATTGTTCTTCATATTTTTGTGGCCCAAAATCCAAAGTTTGAAGATTTTTGCTTGGATGGTTAAGCGGGAATTAATTTTGAAAAATTGCAGCAGTTGGGGTTTGAATTTTAATTAATTTTTAGCTGTATGATCAGATTTATGATTAATTTCTAACTTGTCCTAAAAGGGGACATTACATTTAAGTAAGGGATAGCAGTATAGGGAAGAATTTCCACAACAAAGCAAGACAACACCCTAATAAACACGATGAATACTCAGAAAACCAGCAATATGAGAAGGCAAAAATGGAGTTTTTCTATTGAGAGATGCAAGTACAAAGACTACCAATGTAGAACAACTGAAAGAGTATGTTTTTTCTTCATAAAAAATAAGCCCTTTAAAGATTGCTGCCATCTAACCTAGCCCCTGCTGTGCATGCAAGAATGAAAGTATTATTTTTATTCACCCCTTGACTGCCCTAGAAGCATGCAAGAGAGTGAAATAATAAAATAATTAACTCCAATACCCTGCTGCATTGAAAATAGGCCTACTGTGTGGTTGAAAACAGTTTAAAAATGCCTTTTAAGGTTGTTGCGTTGGAACTTAGGCATGCAACTAATTATCTTCACTGATTTCTTTTGTCTTTTTGCACTTTTTCCTATTTTGTCTCTTTGTGCTTTTCCCTTTTTGGCCTCTTGTGCTTGCTTTTGACTAAGGCTGCGTTGAAAAGGCATGCAAAGATGCTAAAAATAAACACAAACTCCCTTTGCTGACCTGCATTGAAAACTGAGCATACAAGGGGTTAAAATGCCATCAACTCTGCCCCTTTGAATGCGTTAGAAACTGAGCATGTTGTGTGGTTTTAAAATAGCAAAAACTGCCCTTTAACTGCTTTAAACCTGGCGCCAATCCTTGTGTGGAAAGCATGTAATAAATATAGGCCCTTTTGCTATTTTTGCAGCTGTTCTTACCTCTTATTTGCAGCCACAGGTTCACTTGTCTAACAGCCACTTAAACCCCTATTTTAAGCATGAAAATTGTCCTCCTTCATCCTATTTCTCACACCACCTTCCATTATCCTTGCATGTCATTTCCAAGACACAATTCACTATTTTTAGAGATGCATTTGTGTGTATGCAATTTCACTCTATTTTTGAAACTTGATTCACTAAAAATAGCAATTTCCACCCTTCACCCAGTTTCCATTTAACACACTTTATTTTTGGCTAAATGCTAAAAATAGACTTTTTTCCAAAATAGCCAACTTCTTAAAAATAGCCTTGTTCGTTCTTGCATGGAAAAATATGGTAACATTTTGGCGACATCACGGGATTGTTTGTCTGCTAAACAAGAGATTAGTAGCCTTCTGTATCCATTGGGCTATGGAGTCACATATTCTATTAATAACTTGAATCCTCTAGAACAAAATAACCAAAATTCCCTCTCCAACAAAAGGAAAACATGTGCATGCAAGCACTTCTTGGAAAGAAAACTAAGAAAACTGGAAAAACAATGTGCATGCAAGCACTTATTGAATTGAAATCTAAACTACCCTACTCTAACCAAGACGAAAAAAGAAAGCTAAACAAAACCACTAACTGGTTGAGAGAAATAACTCCCTTTCCTTGGAAAGTGGGGCCATGAGATCAGTTTTGCAACTAGATCACACGGTATGAGTGCAGACATGGCGTGCAATATTGATTTGCCCAAAATATCAGTCCATAAATGAATAAACACCTTTGTAGTATTTCAATTATGTCTTTGTAAATGTTGAGGCTGATTTTTGACAACTTGAAGCTCTTTCTTATGCTCTGAGATGAGCACAATTGATGGCAACTATGTTTGTGGCTTTAAATTAGCCAAATATCTGATTGGACATGGTCTTCTCATGACTACAAACTGATTTTTCTAATTTGCCCCTCCTCTTTTGTATAATTTCATCATTTGGAGTGCTTAAGGCCCTTTCTTGCTCATATTGGATGCTTGTAGGCTGATCTAAACATTTGCTACCTCATCTTTTGCAAACAACTTCATATTTGATTCCTTTTCAAGCTCAAAGGAAGATTTGATAACAAGAGACTCTTCATGGAAGAAGATAGATGATGGAGGTGTAATACTTACAATTTCAATTGGCTCTTCTTCATCATCAAATCCTTCTAAGTCTGATAAAACCTCATCCTCTGCAAGCTGATCTGATATTGATATAGGCTCAAGATTGTTGATCTAATCCTTAGAAACACTCACATGCTCCTTTAAAACATTATCTTTACATTGTAGCTCAAGAGATCTGAGAAAACTTTGTCTAACTTTTGCATGTTGGTCATATTCCTCCTGTTGCTCTGTAACTTCAACCACTTTTGTGCACTCCTCTATTGTAGGTTTAACCAACTGTGGATCTATATGTCCTCAAACTATAAGCTCCATTTTGTTAGATTTGGTTCATTCCATAATGGACTTGGGAATATGAGGGAAGGGGTGGGTTGGGTTGCTAATTGATTTTGCAATGGTTGAGATGATTGGAGAGGTGTAAGATCTTGTGGAGGAGAAGCTTTAAGAAAGCTAGGAATTTGGGACTTGAGATTGAGTGGGTTGGGAAATAGGAATGGGAGGGTTGCATGATGATAGTGAAGAATTACCCCATTGACAAGGTCTCTCAACACTAGATTGGTAAGCTTCCAATTCTTCATCCCACTTTGATATTTGTGGTATCAACTCAGAAACACAAAGTCTATCTTCTCTTGAGGGCTATACCAATTTGGTATAGGACCGAGCCATGGGTAGGGTACCTTGAATCCAAGCTTTGTTGCTTTGATAGTGCTTGTTGCTCTCATTTGTACCATTTTATTCTCCAAGTGTTGTACCTGCATCTGCAAATCATCATTAGGTATGGAATTGCTTCCATAATCTGCATATACCTGCTCTGAAAAACACCATGATTAGGATAATCATACAAATTGTTTGGATCATGGGCATATTCATTGTGATAGGGCTTATAGTATTGATCTAAGGAATATTTTTGGGAAAAGGAGGTGGAGGGGAGTAATAATTCTCTTGAAACTGGGAATTCTAATGAGGAATTGAAGTCATGATTGCACAACCTCATAAAAATATGAAAATAAAGGAAAATGGTTTGTTGATTGAGAAAATGGGATCCTTTGATCCAATGGAGTTGTCGATGTTGAATATTTGTATCTGAAACACCGATATTTGCTAAGAACATCAACTTCTTTAGCAAATTTTTTGTACTGTCCCACCGGGCGTGCCAGAAATTGTTGTCACACAAAAGTGCACCCTGATAAAGAATGGTGCGTACTCTCTCTTCTGTTGACAAAATTGGAACACCTCAAAGTTGTGGGTAACCTATGACTAAGGTAAACCTCTAGAGTGGGTTGGTTCCCTTATGAATCACCTAAAACTAATCAAATTGACAAAGAAAAGGAGAAAGGATGCGGGAAATATAAAATTGAGGTGATACACCAATGATTTGACACACACGTGTACTACTGCATACAAAAAATATAGAGATCTACACACATGCACAACTTTAGGCTAATCTGCAAAATTAATTCAAAGGTTTAGGTAAGGGACAGTAGTATAGGGAAGAATTTTCACAACAGAGCAAGACAACACCCTAATAAACACGATGAATACTCAAAAAACCAACGATATGAGAAAGCAAACATGGAACTTTTCTATTTAAAGATGCAAGTACAAGCTAGGACTACCAATGTAGAACAGCTGAAAGAGTATGTTTTTTTCTTCATAAAAATAAGCCCTTTAAAGATTGTTGCCATCTATTCCTAGCCCCTACTATGCATGCAAGAATGAAAGTATTATTTTTATTCACCCCTTGACTGCCCTAGAAGCATGCAAGAGAGTGAAATAATAAAATGATTTAACTCCAATACCCTGCTGCGTTGAAAAATAAGCCTGTTGTGTGATTGAAAACAGTTTAAAATGCCTTTTAAGGTTGATGCATTGGAACTTAGGCATAAACTGATTATCTTCATTGATTTCTTGTCTTTTTGCACTTTTTCCTATTTTGTCTCTTTGTGCTTTTCCCTTTTTGGCCTCTTGTGCTTGCTTTTGACTAAGGCTGTGTTGAAAAGGCATGCAAAGATGCTAAAAATAAACACAAACTCCCTTTGCTTACCTGCGTTGAAAACTGAGCATGCAAGGGGTTAAAATGTCATCAACTCTGCCCCTTTGACTGCGTTAGAAACTGAGCATGTTGTGTGGTTTTAAAATAGCAAAAACTGCCCTTTAACTGCTTTAAACCTGGCGCCAATCCTTGTGTGGAAAGCATGTAATAAATATAGGCCCTTTATTATTTTTTTGCAGCTGTTCTTACCTCTTATTTGCAGCCACAGGTTCACTTGTCTAACAGCCACTTAAACCCCTATTTTAAGCATGAAAATTGTCCTCTTCATCCTATTTCTAGCGCCACCTTTCATTATCCTTGCATGCTATTTCTAGCACACCTTTCGCTATTTTTAAAGATGCCTTTTGTGCATGCAATTGCACTCTATTTTGGAAACTTGCTATTTTTAGCGAATGCTAAAAATAACAATTTCCACCCTTCACCCAATTTCCATTTAACACTTTATTTTTAGCGAATGCTAAAAATAGCAAAACACTAAAAATAGACCTTTTTTTTTCCAAAATAGCCAACTTAAAAATAGCCTTATTCATTCTTGCATGGAAAAATATGGTAACAGGGTCTTGATGAGGCGAGCCACATGTCAGGCTGAACTGTGTACTATGGGAGGAATCTAGCCTACAATAGAGAAGAAACAGGCACTTGGTAGTCTTTTAGGCGTTGCTACAGGAGTGAGACAGCAGTCAAGCTACACACAAGGTGAACCGCATGGGTGGTTAGAAGGCACAAAAAGCCAAGTCATGGGTGTTATATCAAGGCATCCTAATGAAGACAACTTGGAGGTCCATGTGGAGTAGTGAGTCACGACAAAGGGGTTTTATAGAGTCCATGTGGAAGAGGATAACAAAGTCGTATAGCAACAGCCACATGCGCCTAAGAGATCTCTCCAAGATCTGCAAACGATGAGTTGCAGAGTGTGCGACAGAGGAGTTTTTAGGGGCACCACAATTGTGCACATGGCTGCAATCAAATGAGAGGCCACAAGTGTGATCACAATTACATGAAAGTTTGGTCGAGCACCAACAGCAAACAGCATCGGTAGGATCTGTTTCATAGACAAAAAGTTGAGAGTAAGCCTGATAGAGGAGTAGATCAAAGCTGACGAGTGAAGATCAACAGAGTTTCTAGATGACATAGTGAGGAGGAAGGCAAATGTACCAACAGAGATGACAGGTCTTCAATGTTTGGAAGACATTGATCAGCACAATAGTGTCAACTAGTATTGGAGAATCATAGACCGACAGGAGATGACCATCCATAGTGGGTGCAATTCCAAATAGTCAAACTGCGAAAAAAGTTGGCTCTGGCCACTATTGGAAAAGTGGATGCTTGAGTCTAGTGAGTGCGCGGCTGGGCACTATAGCCAAGGTTTGAGGCTAGAGCTTGCAATTATGGTATACATGGTAGAGGCCACAATCCAGTATGAGACTCGGTGGTCCAGTTCGAAAAGTGGTTATTGCTAGTGCAAGCAAAGACACCTTGGACAGAAAACAAGATCTGTAATCCAAGGTAACTATAGCAAGATCATGAAAGGGCCACATTATGTGGCAGTGAATTCTGATGTCGTTGAATGGCAACAATTCCAAATGGTCGAACAGCATCAGAGTAATGGCTCTAGCTATCAGTGGAAAAGTGGATGCTCGAGTCCAGTTCCCACACGGTTGGACTATGCAACCAAGGCCGTGAAGCCGGAACTTGCAAGTATGGCATAGGTGGTAGAGGCCACAATCAAGTATGGCAGTCAGTGGTCCAATTCGAATGGTGGTTACTAGTGACGTGAGCAGAGACGCCTTGGACAGCAAAAGAGATCCATAATCCACAGCAGTAGCAGCAAGATAATAGAAGGGCTACGTTATGTGGCAGTCGATTGTGATGTCATTGAATGCTGGTATGTAAGCATTGACAGATTTACGAGAAGATAACTCTTTGAAGAAGACAAATTCTGAAGTGAAAAACCAAATTCCTGCAGAAAAATCCTAGGCCAAAGTTGGTGACTTCAAAGTACACTTATAACTTCTATTATTATTATTATGCAATTTACTATAACAATCAACAATGGTTTGGAGCCAATGGCAAGTAGATTGATGTTGCTGAAGGTGAATGGAAGAGAATATTTCTTGTAGGAGAACTGTCAACGGTCGCGAGGAAGGAGCCAAGGAACAACAAGTAGACTTGGAGGTGGAACCGGTGTAGAAGGTGATCACTTGCAAGGTCGTGTTGAGCAAGAAAAGACCTGCTCACAAGTGTAGGTGGGGGCAGCCCCTTCCAAAAAAAAAAAACTCAAACTTTCAAGAAAGAGTTTTGTTGCAGCGTTGTATGGTCTGCAAGACTTATTTTTTTGACAAAAAATAACTTGAAAGATTTTTCTACACGGTTTGGCTCTACGATTACACTTTATAGCTAAAAATACTCCAAAAAAAATCATATATTGCTGAATGTGGCCACAAGCTGGCTCACAAGGTGATGGCAGCCGGAATTCTGCTTTGATACCATATTGAAGTAGAGGATAATTCAATCGCCATGATCAATTCTGCATACAAAAACCAAATCAGAACTATGCCAACATACAACAAAAGAATTGAATACCGGCAACAGAATACGTTGTTGGTCTCCATTATGCACAAAATCTCTCTCTATCTGTGTTTGTATGTGTGTTTCTTATATTATACAATAGAGTCCTCGAACAAATAAACCAAAAGAGCTTATTTCTCAAACTACAAGTGGTCACAGGAGATGGCTAAATGTGCACATAAGAACAAACACTTGCATGAACAATAACAAATGCCACTAAATAATATTCCAACTAATAAACCACTCGAGCTAATTTAAGCTTAACCCTATTCTACCGTGAACATAGACAATACTAAGCTAGAAAACTAATAATTGCTTCTATCCTAATGTGATCACGCCAATAAAAATTGTAGCATGCTCATATTTTTCAACATATGTCACTTGCACAAAAGGCTCAAGCTGAGTTATGGTGACCAAATCTGAAATCATGGGAGGCCTGGACAACCAATTGGCCAACTTGTTAGTCACATTTCTAAGTTTATTTCTTAGTTAAAAAATTAAAGAAATCGTTGCCGAAACCCGTAATGTCCCCAAATGGACAAATTATGCCCCCAAACAGAACAACTACAAATCCAATCTATAACAACAATTTATAGAAGGTACACTTGACAAAAATAATGCAGATCTGAATTTCTACAAGGAAATGTGACTTGCCTTGGAGATGATTGATACTCAAAACTGATTGAAAATCATCCAAATCTTTAACCAAACAATTCAGAATTTATTATAGATGCAAGAACACCAAAAATATAATTTTTCAAATCAAGAAGAAGAGCTGGAAAATTTATTAAAGTCTGCAGAAAATCAGCTTATAGACAAGGCTGGAAAAAATGTTTCCAAAGCCCAAATCAGATGCATACAAGCTGGAAATGACCTCTAAAAATATGGCAATGAAGATGGAGATGAGATCTGGATCAGCCGTGCCCTAGAATGTGTCAAACTCCACTCACAAGGGTGTAGATAACCCTAGATCTGGCTGGAAATGCATGCCAAAAATCAGCTACACTCTTCTTCTTCAAACCCTAGTTGGAGAAAATATAAATTTGCACCTTAGGGCCTTCAACACATTGCTGGAAATTCAGAATTTATCCTTAAAACTCAATGGAAACCCCTAAATAGAGCTCCCTCTCATAAAGGATGAAGAGTTTTCGTTCTTCAATCCTTGGCAATAGAGGGTTTTCATCCTCTAATGCAAACACTTCAAAGGGTTTTCGTCCTTTGAGGTAAAAATGGAAAGCAATTAGCTCAACCAAATTTCAGATATGAAAATATGATAAAAAGTGATGCCTTCTCCATGCATGGCGACTTGCTTTTATAACTTTCCCTTGGCCCTTTAGCCACACAAAGGACCAATCAACTCTCTTCACTTTATTTAATATTTTCCATCACTTTATTTAATATTTTCCCTTTGCTTTCTATCCCCATATGGGTCGCCTTTTTCCACTAGGGAGAAATAAAATAAAGTGACTTCTTTTTCTAATTTTATTTTGTCACTAATAAATTAATTTAAGTGTTTTTTATTTTGCACTTTAAAATTAATTTATTATGACTTAGTTTCCTTTTTCTCATCCCTTAGCCATCGGGAAACAATGAATGGGCTAAGGGTCTTCGACCAGCTGCTTTCGAGAAGGGGATATTACAAAACCCATCCATTTATCGTGATGTGTCTATTGTAATCTTAATTGGGCTCACAAATGTTGGAGGGTTTTATGATGTGAATGACTTATGGTTTCTCTTATCATTAGATATAACTTCCATTTCTTAACCACTTGAACAAGAGCATACAAATTGTATCATGCATTCGGTAATTCAAAATGGACCCATGAAACAATTCTAAACGTTAACATATTGGATTACCTCCTTGCAATAGGACTACCCCATAATATAATTACTTGCATTCATTCCCATCTCAAACATGATTGTAAATTAGGTTAGGTTAGAACAAGTACATTACTGCTAGTACAAATATCTTAAATACATCTATTTGAAAAATTTCAATAGATATCAACCTCAAGGCTCTTATCTTAGATTTTATGCATACCACACTAATTAATTATTTCATTACATTCACTTCATATTTCCCATTGGTAACAAAAAACTTCAAGAAAACAAAGGGGGTCCAAACTCTATCGTACGGTCAACATATTACTATTTTTGATTGACTTCTCAAAGTAACAAAAAAAAAAGGAGACGATCAAAAAGGATGTCAAATTTAATGTACAAAATAAAAATATCGTAATCACACCATCAAATCCCACCCCTTACTACCACTATGGAATGTTTGTCAACGTAAATATTTTGCTTAAACTCGACAAATGCATTTTGTTGTTTCTTACCCCAAGTAAAAGATAACATGTTACAAAGATGCAAAAATGTCGTTATGGTAGAGAAAGATTAGATAAATTCAATTACTAAACTACACCTACAAAGTTCCTTACCTTAGTCACATTGAATAATAGTTCGCATATTCGGACTCAAGTAGACCAAAAAAATCCGGCTAGTGAAAATTCAATAAAAAATACTTAAATTTATTTTTAAAAATTAAATTTTTCAATTCGGCAAAACTCATCCAAGAAAGACTCAACAAAAACTCGTCCATGCAAGACTCA
Organism: Taxus wallichiana var. yunnanensis; assembly: GCA_018340775.1. NCBI lineage: Eukaryota > Viridiplantae > Streptophyta > Pinopsida > Cupressales > Taxaceae > Taxus > Taxus wallichiana. The sequence goes on along the minus strand of CM031244.1, from coordinate 549,970,782 downwards.
CAAGTTAAACCTAAAAAACTCATCCAGAGAAGACTGTAATGTCCCTTTCTAGGGCTGAAACTGAAAATAAGGGTTTGGGCTCAAACCCAAATGAGAGACTAGACTTTTAGAATAGCAGCTTATCAAAGCCTAGCAACGAATTGAAAATCACACCTTTAGGGCATCAAACACCCTTCAAACCAACTGAAAATTAGTGAATAAACCCTCCTATGGCAGTGAACTGTAATAGCACTTAATGGCATCAATTATCATGCAATAACAAGCTAGAAAATGACATATAATGCTTCAAACTATGTTATCTAACCATGAAGATATTTATCCAACCAATGAACTTCAAAAATAAATAAGAAATAAGAAATAATAATAAACCACAGCTATGATAAATTTTAGGGCAGCAACTATATAGCCAATACCATGGGCTGCAAATGATAGATAACACTATTCAAACATCACCAAAATGTAAATTTCAGCTTTATAAAATATGAAGAACAAGAATATCAACTCAAAAAACTAAAATGTGCCCTAGAAAGCATTGAATTCCTCCTCCACCCAAGTTGCCACCCTAAGAGAGGGTGCAAAATGAATATAGAAACCTTCTTAGCTCAATCTCCTTCAAACCCTAGCTGCAAACCCTCAAGATCGCCTTCTTTTAAGCTCTTAGGAACCACCAATTGAAAAGTTTTCGTTCTTCAACTTGAACAAGGAAGGGTTTCGTCCTCCATGTGTACCACACCAAAGGATTTTCGCCCTTTAATGGAATGGAATAGAGCAATCAGCCCCAAAACCAAATATGTGTATAATTATATTAAGATGCATGCTTAAAATGAGTCCAAGTGAACCCTTTTATATCTTCTTGGTGGCGCTAAAACCCCGAGAGGGAGTTTCTCCCATGAATAACCTCATAATAATGTTGCTTTTTTTTGTCTTTGGCTTTTTACTCCTCCAACCCAGCTGACCTAGCTTATGAGAGAAACCATGAAAGAAAATGCAAATGCTTATAAAAAGAGAAAAACATGACAAATACTTCCTTCACCTCCTTGTCCACGGAAAGTGGATTGGGCTAGAAGTTCCAAAATGAATTAATTCGAAGATGGCCTCCAGAATTAGATTGAAAAGATCCTTTACTTGCAATCATCGGATGGATAAGTTGCAGATATGCTTTCTTTTTTCTTTACTTTGTTGTTGGAAGTCTAAGGATATTTCTTGGAGTATGAGTACCACGGCATGGCATTGTAATTTGAATAGCTTTTTTCTAGTAATATAATTTTGTTTTTTTTTAAGAATTAATTTGAAAAGGGGACATTACAAAGACTCAAGAGTTTAAACAATAAAAACTCGTCTGTGCAAGACTCGAGAGTTAAAACAAGTGAAAACTTGTCCAATAAAAAAATTCATCAACCTCATAAAAGTAGCATGAGTGTTACGAACCCAAAAGGAAGTACAAACTACTCATACAAACCTTGCCTTGTATTGAATGGTGCTTTCCATAAGTCCTTTATTCTCACAAGAGTCGTACCCAAATTTCAAATCCAACTTGGTGAAATATTTAGCATGTTAAATTTATCCAAAATATTATCTTGATCCATAGAAGAGGGTACCTATTCGTAAGGTTAATTTGTTCAAAGCTCTATAATCAATAAACATTCTCCAAGAACCGTCTTTCTCGACAAAATCTTCATTGCAAAACCACATGGAGAAGTACTAGGCTAGATTACAATCTGATATAACAAAGACCGCAATTCTTTTCTTACGTCATGTAATGTCCCTTTCGGGCTCAAAACTGAAATAAACGGATATTGCCAAACCCAATAGATAACGAACTGAAAATGTATGACAGCAAGTACAGCAAATTGAATATCTATAACAATAATCAGATTTTTGCAATTTTATCCCAAAATACTCAAATACAAATATACCCAGATGGTTCCAAAGCTTTAGAAATATTTTTAGAACACTTAGGAACAAGGAAATGATCATCCAAGCCACCAACTGATTTTATTTAATTAAATTTATGACAGCAGCAAGTACACTCACAGATATGGCTGGAAATAATGATTCCAAGGCCCAAATACAATTCCGGAAAGTACAATCAGCCTCCAAAATATGAAGAATCCAAATACGGGAGGAAAGTGAGTTGTCATGCCCTAGAAACCAATGAACTCTTCCCAAGGAGGGGTCACTACCCTAGGAGAGGGTCTGAAATTGGCCAAACAGCCCTCCAAAGTATGGCGCTTCCACCCAATGGACTGAAAATCTGCCCAAACCCTTGTGCTGATCCAACACTGACCCTTGTGGTTGTTCCACACTCAAAATTGATGAAAATCAGATCTACAGTAGAAACCCTAGCTGAAAATACATGAAAACTGAAAATGCATGAAGGAAATTTGATTATCTTGAAAATAAGTGAAGCAAATCTGATTGATTAATCTTAGTTGAAGATTGATTAAGAGTTAACCCTTGTGATGATCCAAACACCGACCCTTGTGGCTATTCAAAATAAGTGAAGCAAACTTCAACAAAGATTAATCAATCTTTTAGCTTGACTAGCACTTATCACGGAGATCTTTGTTTCACCTTCATAGGTTTTGATAATGTAGCTTTCCCCATCCTTGACCAAATGATACTTGTTAGCTCTTTTCATGAAGATTGCATCCCTATGAGTAGTAAAAAACTACACAAACATCAAGAGGCACAACACCCACCACAAATTCATTAATTAAATGTCCATTTATCCTAAACATGCATTTCCATTGTTTTCTTACACCTCTATTTCAGCTTCTTCTTTCATCCAACCTAAAAAATAACGATTAGGATGATTGTGTGTTTCAAGCCCAAGTTTCTCTACCAACTCCTTGGAAATCAAATTTGTTGGCGAACAAGAATAAAAAAAAAAAGCATCTATTGGGGTTAATAATGTCAAGTGGGGATACCAATTGGTGAACCACCACTTACAACCCTTTTATTAAAAGTTTATTTAATAAATTATAAACTTAGTCGGTTTTTCACAGCCAAGAGTGAGACAGGTATGACCGATCACCCATCATATATATATAGAATGATCCCTCACGGATTGATATACTAATTGAACACTGATCAAGCTGTTGATCTAGACATATTCTCGAGCTTTTTATGTAAGAAACTGTTAAATTGCAAGACATTGGTCTGCTATTATTTTATGTGAAAACCGAGGAGTGAAGTGAAAGTGTTGGGTTAAAGTCTTGATAATTCTTAAAACAAACAATAATTTATTCACGTGGGATTTTTCCTTCGGGTTTCCCCACTTGAAAGTTGGTGTTCTTTGTCTCTTTTACTTTCCTATTACTTGCTTTTTAGCTCATGTTATTACATTCTATAATATGTAATCTATATTAAACTAAATCTGTGTTTAATTTAACTGCACATCATAATCTATAATCTTCGGCATTTATCTATGGATCTATAATTTGTTAATTATATCTCCTTCGTTTCCCTAACATGGTATCAGAGCTAGTGATTATGTGTGTGCAAAGTTAATCTAAAAGCTTTTAATTTTCTAGAGTGAAGAAGCTTGAAGTTTATTTATGAATCTGTGAAAAGCCCTAATAGTTCTATAGTCGTCTTTCAAGCTAATCGGGTTTAAAATTTCAATTCTGCCTAAATATTTTTTGAAAATATTGGTAAATCTAAATTTGTTTGTGATTTTACTTGCATAGATATGTGTTTAGATATGTGTTTGTTTTGGTTGATTTTGGTTTTAAATTCATCATTTGCAAATTTCTTTAGGTTTTTTTGTGCCATTAGTTGTTTATAGCTATTTTTGTCTTTGGATCGAAAGATTTTTAGATCCAGTTAGTTCGAGCTTCTAAGTCAACTCCGACATTAATTTGTTTTATTTTTTTTTAAGTTCTTTTTGGAAGCCCGATCCAATCATTTTACTCCATTTGGCTTCGTTGTGTCAATCTTTTTGAAGATCTTTTCGTTTTGCAAAGCTTGAGCCAATCATTAAGCTCCAACTAGCTTCGTTGTAGATCTTTTTTCTTTTTTTGCAAAGCCCGATCCAATCTTGAAGTGCCAAGTGGCTTCGCTCTATCAATTTTTATAGATTTTTTTATTTTCTACGAAGTTATGTTTTGGCTTTGCAAAGCACGAGCCAATCATTTAGCTCCATCTTGCTTTCATTGCGGTTCTTTTATAGATCTGTTTGTCACTTGCCAAACGCGCCCAATAAAGGCATTCCTCATTTCTTCGCATTGTCAACTTGTAATAGCTTTTTCTGTCATTTTGCGAAATTCAAGCCAATAAGATTGCTCCAAGTATTTCGCATTATCATCTTTCTTTTTGTTCGATCTTTTTCTTTATTTGCGAAGTTTGAGCCAATAAGATTGCTCAAGTACTTCGCATTTTCGATTTCTTTTTCAATCTATCTATTTGTCTTATATATGTGAAATCCGAGCCAATAAAATAGCTTTGTGTGTCTTCACATTTCGCATTTTCGTCATCTTTTTTTAATTGTGGTAGTGGATTATCCAATTAGAATAAGCCACCTTTTCGCATTTGTCAATTTTTGTCAACTTGTGAAAAGCGAGCCATTAAGAAGGCTCCACGTGTGTTCATTTCAACCTTAAGTCATTTTGGTTGCATTGCGAAGTGCGAACCAATTGCATTTGGACACATATATCTTTTTTTCATAAGTGTCGGTCTTCGCAAGTGTGGACTCGGTCTTTGAGGTGTCAATCTTTGCTTTATCTTAGCCACTAAGATTGTGACACATGTCATTTGATTTCAGACCCGAACTTTATTTTAAAGTTTTTATTCCGGGGGACTTTAAGTCTGCCCAAAGCAATCTATTTAAAGTTTGGCAAAAAGCCATGCCAAGTGTCCTTTTTTTAGTCGATAGATTTTTGACAAGTGGCATCATTTGACTAAGTCTTTGCTTTTGCATATTGTTTGTATTTTGTCAGAGTGTGAAAAAACGATCCATAAATTAACATGTGTTTACGGTTTTTTTCAATGTGTTTTTATTATTGTCTTTTGACTTGTTTGTTCGACTTGCTTTGTAATTTTTTCTTCGCTGCACCGCAAAGTGCAACCTAATAGAAAAGCTACACGTGTATTGAACTTTTCGTAGTGTCAAATTTATATATATTATTTGTGTGTGTCATTGTTTTTTTTCACAATCTTTTGAATTTCCTATTGCAGGACCCGAATAGGCATGATTTTAATGTTTTTAAGACTTTGCGTCATTTCGTGAGGATCTGCCGTTTTTTAAAATCTCTTAATTAATTAATTAATTTAATTAGTTAATTAATCTATCAAAAAAAGGACTTTAGCTCGACTCTTTCAAGTTTTGTTAGCTCGATCAAAGCAAAGTGTTTTTTTATTAATCCAGAGTTTTTGCATTCATATAACTAATAAGAAGATTTGTAGCTTGTTTTTGTCTTTGTTTAGCTCCCCTGATTCATTTTTTAGCTCTATTCATTTTTTTTCATACTATCGAGCTTTAAAAATGGCTAGTTCTGCTAGTTTTTCATTGGATAAGTCTCAACTTTTAAATGGAACAAATTACAATATATGGAGAATTCGATTAAAACCCTTTTTTATAGCAAAGAAACTATGGGATCTTGTAACTGGTGTGGAAAAACGACCCATCGGAAGAGTAACAACCCCTAAAGTCTTAGCTCCTCTTAGAGATCGCAAGAAGTTTTTTCCATCCTTTTGCAAAACATAAAAGATGAATTTTTAATGCATATAGGTCATATGGACTTCATCCCGATGCCTGGAAACAATTAGAGACTATGCATGAAGGCAATCATTTGTCTAAGATAATTAAGCTAGTTTTAGAGTTGTTTACAACTCCTATGAAAGGGGATGAGAAAATAGTCAATTATTTAGCTAAAATTAAGAACATTAAAGCTCAATTAGATGGTTATAACTATGAACTATTTCAAGATAAGCTTCATATTTCATAATTCAGATAAACATTCATGAAAAATTCAGAAATTATATCTCTATTCTTAATTCTAAATATCAGAATGAGAATGATCTGCCTGATTTAGACACTTTGTCTTCTCTGTTAATTCAAGAAGAGCGTGTAATGGAGAATTTTGATTCAAAAGAGACTGCTTCTCAAGCTTTGTTCTCTCAGAATCATAAGTTTGCTCATAATAAGAAATAATAATAATCCTAATCGAAGTCTAATATCATATCAAGATTCAAATCCAATCCTAAGTTTAAGACTGTTAAAAACAATCAAAACTTTAAAGTCAAATTTAATGGCACTTGTAACAAGTGTGGCAAATTTGGTCAAAAGAGTCTAATTATCATGTTAAGACTATCAAATTTGTTAAGAACACTAGAAATAATCATAATAAAGATCATAAGAAAAAAAAATCAAGCAAATGTGGTTGAGCAATCTATTGCCCTATATACTACCCTTTCAACCTCAAATGACAATGAATGGATTCTTGATAGTGGTGCCTCTAGGCACATGACTTGTACTCTTGGTATCCTCTCAGATGTAGTCAAATGTGAGAAAATATCTATCTAGGAGATAACTCCATAATTAGATCTGAAGGTTGTGGAATGTTAAGTTATCAAATGGAGTAATTAGGAATGTCTTGTATGTTCCTCAACTGAAAAAGAATATTTTGTCTTGCTCTCAACTAACTAAAGAAAATTATAAAGTTGTTTTATTGTAAGATAAATGGTATGTAAAAGATAAGTTCAAGTAATATTATTGCTTCTAGTATTAAAAAATGGTTTGTATATCTTTGATGGATTTGTGTTTGAGTCTTGTTTTTCTTCCTCTTCTAGGAATGATATTCAGCTTTGGCATGAAAGATTAGGTCATGTAAATTTCAAAAGTTTGTATGAAATGTCTAGACTAAATCTTGTTGTTGGTCTTCCAAAGATGAAATTTGATCATGAGACATGTGAAAGTTGCTTGCGTGGTAAGCAACATGTTGAACCATTTCACAAACATCATGATCCCAATTCTTCTCAGTTATTAGAGTTGATTCACAATGATGTGAGAGGTCCTCTTGAAGTTCCTTCTCTCAGTGGAGCTTTGTATGTTGTTTTGCTTCATTGATGATTTCTCTAGAGATGACTTGGTCTTATTTTATTAAGAAAAAGTCTGATGTCTTGTCTAAGTTTTAGAATTTAAAGCTTTAGTTGAAAATTCTTCTAATCTGAAAATTAAGAGAATTAGGATTGATAATGGAGGTGAATATGTCAACAAAATTTTGATGATTTATGTATGTCATGTGGGATTCAAAGAGAGTTGACTACTCCCTATTCCCCACAACAAAATGGCATTGCAAAAGGAAAAATAGGATTGTCTTAGAAATGGCTAGGACTATGATTCATGCTTCTAATGTGCCTAAGTTTCTATGGGCTAAAGCTATGAATATTGTTGTCTATATTCTTAATAGAGTTCCTACTAAAGCTCTTCATCAAGCTACTCATGAAGTATGGACAAAGCAAAAACCAGATATTTCTCACTTAAGAATATTTGGTAGTCTTGCTTCTATCTTCATTCCAAAAGATAAAAGGAAGAAGCTTGATCCAACCTCCTCTTGTGTATTTTTGTTGGCTATGGTTGTAGAACTAAAGGATTGAGAGTCTATGATCCTTTCAAGCATGACATTGTTGAAAACAAAAATGTTCAAGTCTTAGAAAAGACTTTTATGTGATGCTTATCATGAACCCTCCTCTACTTCTCCTAAGATAGAGCCTGATAATCCTCCTCCTAACATTATGGAAACAAAAGTTCAAGAGGCTAATTATCCTGATCTAGATATGATGGAGATTGAGGGGGAGTCATCTCAAAATGTCTTGCATCACAAGGTTCCTAAATGGGCTCAAAGTATTGTTCAAGACTCTCATCCTTGCTAATCTTAGAAAGGTTACTCGTAGTCAACATACTTATCATGCCTTGATGACCCTCTATGAGGTAGAACCACAATCTTTTGAAGAAGTTTGTCAAGATGATAGATGGATTCAAGGCTATGAAAGATGAATACAATACTTTGATTAAAAATAACACTTGGGAACTTGTCCCTCCTAAGAGAAGCATTGTAGGATCTAAGTGGTTATATAAGATCAAATATAACTCTATAGGAGAAATTGACAAATTCAAGGCAAGGTTAGTAGCTCGTGGTTTCACTCAAAAACCTAGTCTTGACTATGTTGAGACTTTTTCTCATGTAGCTAAAATGAGCACTATTAGAATTCTTCTTGCATTGGCTGCCCAATATGGTTGGGAGATTCACCAAATGGATTTAAAAATGCATTTCTAAATGGTGACTTAAAAGAAGAAATCTACATGAGACAACCTAAAGGTTTTGAAGAACATGGTAAGGAATTATATGTCTGTAAGCTCAAAAAGTCTTTGTATGGTCTTAAACAAGCTCCTAGAGCTTGGTATGCTAAAATTAATAGTTTCTTTCAAGATCTTGGTTTCTCTAACTATTGTTTTGATAATGATTTATTTGTTAAGTTTGAAAACAATCATATTATCATTATTGTTTTGTATGTTGATGATCTTTTGATTACTAGCAGTGATAGAAATTTAATTGTTAGAATCAAAGAAAGGTTAAAACAACGTTTTGAAATGACTGATTTAGGTTTCTTTGAATCATTTTCTTGGCATGGTTATATTTCAAGATCATAAGTCTATTGTTGCATCTCAATCTCAGTATGTTGTGAATTTACTTAGAAGATTTAACATGATTGATTGTAAGCCTATTGTCATTCCTATTGAAGTTGGTGTTAAATTAGATCATAAACTTTGATTGTGCTAAATTTGATCCTACTCTGTATAGACAACTAGTTGGTAGTCTAATTTATTTGACTATTACTAGACCTGATATTTCTTATGCAGTAGGAGTTGTTTCAAGATTTATGTAGGATCCTTATGAGGATCATTAGAAAATGGCAAAAAGAATTTTGAAATATATTAAAGGAATAGTTAATTATGGTATGTTTTATTCTTCTTGTAATGATGCACAATTATTTGGTTATTGTGATTCTGATCATGTTGGTGATGTTGCAAATAGAAAGTCTACTTTTGGATATGTTTTCAAGTTAGGTGTAGGTGCCCTCACTTTGTAATATCCCCTTTTGGGATAAATATTAAATTTGCACTTTATTAACTCAAATCAACCCTAGAAGGATTAGATCCTTTTAGTTCGACCTCAAATAACCCAATGTCAGTGTTAATACAACCCAAATGGGGTTGGAGTAAGCCAAGGTAGTGGGTTAGATGGGAGAACCAATCGAAAAACCAACCTTTTCCATATCTGATTTTATAATAGCAGTTAATAAAATAAAAATGGCACCCAAAACAACTGAAACTTGAAAATTAATAACTCGGTATTTTTGCATGAAATAAAATGCACAATAAACTAGAAATTGAGGCCTTTCCAATGCACTATGAATCTGAATTTTCTAATCAATAAAACCACTTCAAAACAGCCCCAAAAATCTGATTCCAAGTCGCTAGGGTTAGAATAAATTATATAAATTATTTCCAGCTCTTTCTAACCTTCCAACACACTCAAAATATCAACCCTTACTCTGAAATAAAAGCTAATACAAATCAGATTGCAGATCTAGCTTATTCACCCCCAAAACATGCCAAAATATTACCCAATACAAGTCGCCATAGCTAGAATAAATGCAGCAATGAACATCAGTAATAAAAACACCTCAAACCCTTCTAAGATCACTTAAAAGGAACAAGAACATGCAGATTTAACCCCACAAATAAATGCGCCAATATATAAGCCAAGTCGCCAATCTTAAAATGAATATATCATGCAACATTCACTCAAAAATAGCATAGAAGGCTTCAAACTCTCCAAAGTATGGTGGTGTTGAATAAACACCTTTGTTATGTGATCACATGGGCATACATCCCTCTTCAAGCATGAAGATATTTTAATAAAAACTTCAACATGCCCCCAAGGGGTCACCACATCTCCTTATATAGCTTTTGCATTTCAAATCTCCAAGTTTCCCTCCTCTTTATGGCACATTTCTTCATGTAAGAGGGTCACTTTTAATAATAGTCTTCTTTCCTGAAAAGTCAAACTCCAAATAGAATATTAATTCCCCTTTCTAGTATTTAAAAATAAACATAGGAGGAGAATTAATTATTTAATTTAAAAATAAAAGGAGCAATGACATTTTCCCAATTTTAATCATTTAATCCATGGAAGGGTGGATTAAAGGTCTCCACTATTTTTAATTAATTATTTTTGGGACACTACACACTTAGAGTAACAAGAACAACCAACAAGTGTCATCTCTTCTATTGAAGCAAAGTATAAAAGTGTTATAGAAGCTACAAAAGAAGCTATGTGGCTAAAAATATTGTTGGATGAACTACATATGGGCGTCAAGGGAGCACTACTCTTCTATGTGACAGCCACATTTGCAATGCTTTTGTAAACAATCCAGTTCAAATCGAGGACCAAGCATATTGAAGTTCATATGCACTTTATTCGAGAGAAAGTCTTGAATGGTGATATTGATCTCAAGTTATGTTCCACTAAAGATCAAGTTGCAAATATTTTTACAAAGCCAATGTGTTCTACGAAGTTTTGCAAGTTTCGGGCCTTGTTGGGCCTATCGATTTTCTATTGAGGGGGAGTGTGCATGATGCCACCTCTTAAAGGCTATTGTAAACTTCCAATACTTTCTCCATTTTGTAATAAGTAAACAATCACAGTTTGTATGTGAGTTTACTTGTAAATCCCAATGAAACATTAGTTATGGGTATGCCTTGGTTTATAAAAGGCTCCATAATCTGATATAAGTCTTCATATATAAAGCACTTGTCTTAAGAATTTATGTATGGGAAGATTTGTATGATTTCCCTTGTTTGCATGCTAGCCAGAGTCACTGTTGTTGATTCATGGATCTATAAATCCTTTTGTAGAAAAAGGTAAAATTGACATGTCTTGCTTTATTTTCCCACTTAACATTAAGGGGGAGTGTTGGGGCTAGATTGTTTAATTGGAAAAAAAGACCCTAATTCAATGGAAAGAAATTGCGACCTCGCGGAAAAAGAATGGAGCGCAGAGTGCGAAAGCGGAGATTGAGGCAGGGCGTAGGTGGAAGGGGAGAGGGCTTCTTTGCAGCCACGACGGAGGGAAAGAATAAGCAAGGCTTGACGGCATGGGTCTCAAGGCCGGAGGAGGAGAGCATGGTATTGGAGGGCGGGATAAGAAGGTGGAGGAGTCGGGCCCTATTCCTAGGGTTCAAATTCCGCTTGGACTTCAGTGGGGAGTGGTGGGAAAAATAAAAACAGTCACATGAGCATCAACAACGGTGCTACAGGTCATCATGGTCTGGATCCTCCACGGAAGGCTTCTTCTTTTAAAGATATACTGGAAAACAATAGTGGCTGATTCTCAGACAATAAAATAGCAAGCAATCTAGCCTACCTGGTCGATCTGGCCGAGGATATTCCCTCTGTAACCATCAAGAACCCTGAAGTGGAGGAATATTTCAAAACTTTATCATGGGATGCAGTGATTGGTAGGTTTAATGGGTTCTGGCCTTCATCCTCAACACTTTGTACCAATGGGTATTTGAAACTTGGACCAATAAATGTGAAATATCCCTCTGTTCCAAGGGATTTTTCGTTGTCCATTTTAGAGAAGCGGAAGATTATCAACGATGTTTGACAGATGGTCCGTGGTTTTGGGGGCATGCGGGTTTATTTATAACTCCATGGTTTCCAGATTTCGATCCGAACACCTATTCGGTTGCCAAAACACCTATTTGGGTTAGGCTCCCTAACCTTCCCTTGCATCTATGGTATGCCCTAGAGGATATTGGTAATGGTTTGGGCAAGTTTATCAAAGAAGACTTAGATAGAACACATTCGGGCCTTTGTTCATTTGCCCGTATATGCGTTGAAATTGATTTGAGCAAGGGATTACCGGATCGGATCAATCTTAAATTTGGTAATTTTCAACATATCCAGATATTAGACTATGAGAATACTGCATTCCGGTGCAGATTATGCAAAAATACGGGTCATCTACAAGCTACTTGTCCCTTTAATAAAAACTAGAAATCTACAAAAAGAATGGATCGACTTCTTCTAGCGGTTGGGGCTTTGTTAACCTTGCATTTGGTATCCGCTTCAAACTTTAAGGATGTTCCGAATAATTTGACCCCGAGAATAAAATAGTCACAGAGAAGGAGGACACCGAGATGGGAATTCAGGAAAATCACCTGGTAATTGGTGGAATGAAAAGGGGACATACTTCAGAAAGTTCAGAATCAAATAGGGATTTTGTGTCAGATAAAATGATTGCTTCGGCAATCCCTAATGACCTTGCGCTTAGTTATCTCAACTGACCAAGGCAAGTGGTTCAAAGTAAAAAAGCGAAAAAACAAAAAGGGTCGAATGGGCAGCATTGAGGATTATTTTCCATCGCAGGGTGGGAAATAAATTTTGTTTAGATGTTTTGGTCATTCTAATGCTTTTTGAAGTTGGTGTTTAGTTGTAGGTGTTGTTTCCCTTGTTACTTTTAAAAGCCTGTTGTTTTCCAGAGGAATTGGCCTCTGCTTTTTTAATAGGGAACGGGTCCCTTCAACCCGCTTTATCAATCAAAAAAAAAAAGGGGGAGTGTTGGGGTTGATAATGTCAAGTGGGGACACCAATTGGTGAACCACCACTTACGACCCTTTTATTAAAAGTTTATTTAATAAAATTAGTTGGTCTTTTAGAGCGAAGAGTGAAATGGTATGACCGATCACCCATCCTATATATATAGGATGATCCCTCACGGGATTGATATATTGATGGAGCATTGATCAAGCTATTGATCTAGACATATGCTTTAAGATTTTTATGTAAGCAAATTGTTAAATTGCGAGACATTGGTCTACTATTGTTTTATGTGAAGACCGAGGAGAAGAAGTGGAAGTGTTGAATTAAATTCTTGATAATTTTTAATACAGAGACGGAGCTTTATTCAATGGGGTTTTTTTCCTTCGAGTTTCCCCAGTTAAATTTGGTGTTCTTTGTCTCTTTTACTTTCTATTATTTGCTTTCAGCTCATGTTATTACATTCTATAATCTGCAATCTATATTAAGCTAAATTTGTGTTTAATTTAATTGCATATCATAATCTATAATCTTTGGCAGTTTATCTGTGGATCTATAATTTGTTAATTATATCTCTCGTCATTTCCCTAACAAAGATCAACTTGTCTTCTAAATCTAAAACATACCTCTTTAGAAATAGAGTTAGGAAAAATCCTGCAATCCACAACAGGATAAACCCAACCTCTTCATAGAACTTAAGTCAATGCCTTCTCTTTCTTGTTCTTGAAAGGATACGATTCCATATGCGATTTCCAACAAGCCTCATTTGTACAAGCATCAACATCATAGTGCCCACAATACCTTTTAGAATCCTTCTTAACAAATTTAGTATAGCATTACACTTACCTTTCCATCTGCCTTTTCCTTGTTACTATATTGGAGTTTTTGAAGAGGAAGATAGACTCTTGTTATCCATCTCTGTAACAAGCCTCGTCAATGTCCTTAAGCTTGAACAATAGAATCCTTAGATGACTATGGAACCCTCCAACATACTTGATTAATATGTGATGATTCCAATGTATCATACCCATTTGGACCGTCTTCTTGTGAAAATCACTTGTATAAACATGCACATTTTGGCCTTGTGTTTGCCTAAAATATTGTCAATTAGTAGACCTCTCCCTCTTCATAAGAAATATAGGACGTCTTTTGATCAACATTTTAAATTCTTCCCATTTAGAAATTGGTCATAGTTTTCTCACAACCAACAAAAGAACAAAACTCTCAAACCAAGTTAAAGCATGAATGACTAGCTTGATCTTACAAAACTAAATTTGTTGTTTTTCACTAATCTAATGTAAACTGAATTATCTTTGTAATGTCACTTTTTGAGGGGACTCAGGAAATGACCAAAATTTGAGATGTAACTCGAAAATCAGATTATGGAACTATTGTTAGATGGTTGTTAAACCTCTGCAAATTAAACCCTTCCTAGGGCAGCAACCTGATTTGGGATTTCAAACCCACTTTTGTGTCTTCAAAACCCTTTGAATTAGCCCCACTTAAATGTATAAAATTATTACATATCACCAACAATCATCTCAAGTAACAAAACTGATTTTTAATGCCCTAGATTTGGAGATATGAATTTCTATAAAACCCTTGTCTACAAAGTTACTTTAAAAATTCATAACTTAACTTAGGAAGCTCCAAAATTCATGAAACTCAAGATATTGGCCTTATAAATTATGAAGAACAAGATAATAATTTCAGATTTGCCAAATGAACATCACACATACCAAATATGTATCACCAACTGGGTCGCTCCACTCCAAACAAATATAATATTGCATCAAAGAGAACACACATGCAAGAGAAAGATACTTTATTGCTTTTCAAATCAGCTTACACACCAAAAAATTCATGAAGGGTTTTCATCCTTCACAAGTTTCCCAACCAAGAGTTTTGTCCTTGGATGAGGTCCTCAACCCAAGGGATTTCATCCTTAAGATGAAGAGTATAAAGGCTACATCAGCCAATTTTCACAAAGATAAGAATAATCGCCAAAACATAATCACATAATGCCCAAGCAACCTCCTTAAATAGCCATAAGGAGTGCTTATTAACATGAGAAATGATGGCCGACCCCTTAAGTAAGTGCTTTTAAATATTCAAAGGGTATTTGGAGCCTACATGCTCATAAGACCTTTATTACTAAACTACTTAAGTTCTCTATTGGAAGGCAAGGCTTCCAATAGGATAAATGATAATACATGAAATCAACTTGTCTAACAACAATAAAAACATAATTCAGATCTTCCCCTTATTATTCTCCTTTGACCCACGGGGAAAGAATGAGTTAAGGTCTTGAAATCAGTCTCCAAATAAGGACATGACAGTCCCCCCTTCCCAAGATTGCTTGTCCCCAAGCAATTACAAGTACTCGGATCCCGATTAAGTCTCAACTGCTCCTTTTATATACATGCACATGAAGCAAACTCGTCAAAGAGAAAATGTGTCCCCTTCTTCATCCACTCTTGCTTTGTGGATATGATGTCTGATTCTTCCACTTTGCTTGCCAAGGCCTCATAGATATTGTCCAAGCATGAGTTGTTCCCAATCTCCCAATTGTTGTCCCAAACACAGTTGTAACCTTGTATTTTGTTCCCTAAAATCATAAGGATAGTGGTTGGGATCCTTCTTATAATAGCTGAAAACACATCAACAATGATAGTAGATTGCAAACCCTTCATCCTCATGGCTGGATATTCCTCTCTCATTGTCAAAAGAATGGATAGGGAGCTGAAATTATTGCGGACAGCATATAAAACAAAGATATAACAGCTGTCATAATGATTACCTTGGCCTCCAAAAGATGCTTCCAAGCTGCCCCAAACTAATCTTTTCAAAATTTGGCTAAGATCGTAGCTCATGAGTGCTGGTATGTAAGTATAACAGCCATACCATGCCCGGAATTTTGTCCCAAATAATACCAAATATGTTGGAACATTGGCCTTAATTATTGTTAATAAGTGAACCCTCTTACCCACCATTTCGCATAAAAAGAATGTCTTCAAATCTACCCCTCTATTGCTTCCCCAAGAAGATATCCACAACCCAACAAATGAAATTGGGAAGAACACCTCATCTTAGTTGTAGCATTGCAAGTTCAGAAGTGAAGTGGCCAAAAACATCTTGTGAGAGTTACCCTTACCTTATGTCGTGTCACTAGAAAAAGAACACCACTTTCTTGTGATCAAAATCCACTTCTGTCAACAGTGAGTAACTTTTGTTTTGGAGGATTTTTTGATTGCAAGTGCCTTACTTGTTGTCCCAAAACAGCTATCCTAAGTTGTTCCTTCATGCAAACTCCTTCCATGTTGTTACTTGCAAGCCAATTTTTGACATACTCAGCTGTGACAATATTTTTCAATTAGCTGTTATGTGAGAGAAAACCCATAATGTAAATTCCAAGCATTTTCCAATGTACTCGCAGTTGTGAGCCCTCTTCATCACCTATGTTTGTAGGCTACATTTTTGGATAGTTAGTCTCTTATATATGAGAAAACAATGTAGTTCAATACATACAGTACATTCTAAGATACAACCCTATATTGGGAGAGATAGTTGTTGATGATCATGAATCAAGGTTCGAAGTACAAGTTCCTTGTGTTCATGATTTTTCTCTTGAATTACTTGATGAGTTGCGGGAAGATATTATGCTTCATCCTCTATACCTTGAATTCTGATTTATTTGTCTGTCATAGAATTTCAATTTTCTATCATGATCATTGAGGATGAATTCCCTCAAAGATTGCATCCATTGAACTCCAAGAACTACTTCATCACATACCTCATATTTTCCGAGAAGTGATTGTTGTCCCTAATCCGTAAACTAACAATGATCTTGTGTATAAATAGTTTACGGAAACAAATCCTTTTAAAAATAATCATTTTCCCGAATTTATCAAATAGTAATTGATTAAAAATCTGATCCAAACGTTTCAAATGCGATCAATAATTGAATCAAAATCTGATTTCAAACCATTCGTTTTCATTTGCACATCAAAACTAATCAAATACAATTTTTGAAAAGTGTTGTAAAAGGTGTTAAAATTGCACCATAATCGATTAATTATTGATTTAAATCTGCTAATAATCAAAATAAAACTAATGTAAAACTGAACACACAACACCAAATTGTTAACGGAGTTCACCCATTGATCGAGCTACATCTCTGGGACTGCTAAAACGCAATCCAATCCATTAAAAATCAAATTTACAAGTACAAATGAAATCTTATAAATGTTAATGGACCTGTCACTGCAAAAACGTTCTTAACGGACCTTTGAAGATTTTGAACTCGATCAGCAATGTCCTCCACCTTCCCGTAGCACTTGCACAATTTGTTTCCCCGTTCTACATCAAAAGCGATCGAATATGCTTTGAAACGACGTCAAACGAACACCAATCAAGAAAATAAAAATCTCAAGTTGATTTTCCGCAAATTCTGAACATCTTTCTAGTTCTATCAAACTCCTAAAAAGGCCATCTTGAGGGTCAAAACACCATGTTTACAAACTACCCATTTTAGGACTATACACAATCATGGGTGACCACCGTTAAAATACCACTAAGTGCCTTTTATAACACTTGCAAAGGCATGGCGGGTTGGTTGAGTCCTTTTGGCACAATTCAGCGAGTTCAAATCCCCACACAGGCTTCCATTTTCGCGAGGATGGGAGGTTAATCCCATATGTATTGGGTGATAACCGTTTGGAGGCTTTAAATAGCACATCTGCCCTTTTCAATACGTGGTTGTGCCATGTCCCACTCCTTTTGCTAAGCATGAGGCACAGTCCCCCACGAGCTCGGCAGATCATTGGCAGCGATTTGGGTTGGTTAGTGGCTCGGTCATGCTTAGCGAGTTGGTGAGTTTGTTTGACAGTCTCCACGAGCTCTGCAGATGCTTAAAACGGCTCGCTAAGTTAGCATTGTGGAATGAACAACTCGGCCAGGTGGTAGCGGCGCAGGTAAGTGGTGGCAATGGGAGTATGTTGGGATAACTCGCGAATTCTTCCAAAATCTATCCTGCCACGTTTCAGTACCACAAAACACGAAATAATGTGGCATAAAACTATAGTGTAATTGGGAAAATGAAAATCACACTAACATACTGCAGGCGATCGAGTCCCCTTCCGAAACAAGAGTGGACAATATTGTTGAAACCAAATTTTTGCCGCTTGTCGAAGACCGAAGGTTAGACCAAACATGTCCACGATCATTGTTTGCCTTGATTAACTCTGAAATACACAAATAGGCTCTATGCACAAGCCAAGTCTTTAGACTTGCACTTCCCTATTAACCCGCAGTTGACCATGAACTCGACCAGCAATATCGAGGAGCATACAGTGTTTGATTCACGTGTTCCATTAGACGTTGGAAAGCTATCGGAGAACTCTTCGTACTATAATCATTTAGGGAGAATCAGAAACTTCTAATCACCCGAGAATGTCCTCCGAATCACACCCCCAATAAAAATCTTTTGGTCCCCAAAGTCCAGTCACCCACTTTGCATCACCAATATACAAAATCCAAAATATAGCATAGTAGTTAAGATCACAAAATATTGAAATGCTTATTATAGAAACGATTAGAATGAAATAGACAACAAAATGTGAAACATAGATGAGTGTCTAATCAATCCTTGTGATTACGCTAATCTACTGCAAATGCCAAAATAGATCAATATGAAATGACAACCAAATGCCAATGATAGGCGGGTGTCTGTACCTGCAAAAGTGTAAACTCTGCAAAATATCACTTAAATAGATCAATATGAAATAGACAATTAACTGCCAAATGTAGGCAAGTGTCCATTGACCTTGTGAAACTACAAAGTATTGTAATGTCAAGTAGATCAGTATGAAATAGACAACCAAATGCCAATGATAGGCGAGTGCCCACTTGACCTTGTGAAACTGTTAATCACAACAAAATATCACTGTAAAATGTCAAATGCCATCACCAAAAATGGATTAGTATGCAATAGACAACAAAACGTTTCTCAGCAAGTGTCCAACTAAATCCATGTGATACGGCCATAAGCTCGAATGCACAATTTCACCCAAAATAGATCAGTATTAACTAGACAATGCAACGCCATACAACAAGTTATCCAATTGACCCAGTGAAACTATCAAATCACTGCATCCGCATAATATCACCCAATTAGATCAGTGTAAAATAGACAACAAAAACGCTTTCTCAACAAGTGTCCATCGACCCGATGGAAACTGGAAAATCATTGTAAAATATCACGGAATTAAATCAGTTATGCAATAGAATACACAACGCCATATGAAGAGGCAAGACTCGACTAAATCCTGAAACTACCAAAGTGAAGATCAAATATCTATCTAATGTGAAATTAGGAATAGAAACCAAACTGCCTGCACAAATATCACATTCCAAATCGGTGAAACTGCCAATCACTACAAAAGATCACCAAATGCAAATACAAACCAGTTTGTTAGTGTCATAAATGTACACCCTAATTGTAACCCCATGTGACAATTACAAATAAATGCCCAAAAATGAGGGACTTAAAACATGTGCAAATATCATGTGTGGATGCAAAAATTTTGTATATTGATTACAAATACAGACGGTTCCCAAATGGGTCTTATAAGCTAACATACATTTGCACACAATCTCAAGACTCACCGAATCATTTGATTCTCTCCTTTGACTTGGATCTCGTTTGCCCAAGTTTTGTACTTCAGGACTCATCGAATCTTCGAATTATCTCCTTTGACTTGGACCTTGTCCAACCAAGTCTCGTACTTCAGGACCTATCAAAACTTAGGATTCTCTCCTTTGACTTGGATCTTGTCCACCCAAATCTCGTATCTTAGGACTCATCGAATCATTTGATTCCCTCCATTGACTTGGACCTTGTCCGCGCCCAAGTCTCATAAATCAAGACTTCTCGAATTTTAGGATTCTCTCCTTTGACTTGGACCTTGTCTACCCAAATCTAGTAAATCAAGACTACTTCAATCATGGATACATTGAAAATCCTTCACGCTTTACTCCTTTGACTTGGATCTCGTCCTCACAAGTATAGTATATCGGGACCATTTAATTTTCATAAACATGGACCCCTCTCCTGATGAGTCCATTGTAATATCTCATCCATCAAAATTCATAAACATCCAAAAGCATAAAAAGAAAATAAAACTTTGTATTAAGCCTTTGCTTAAAGCATTGTTTGAAAATAAAAAATGGAAAAGCAAGTGCAAATAACATAAAACATTCCGTCTGTTGGCAGATATCTAATCATACCATTATCATATCTTTGCATTCTTCACCTAACACGACACAAGTTAACCTTGTTCCTATTGGGCATTGTGTGTCTCATCCCTGTTATGGTTTCTACCATTCCAATCTTTTTATCTATGGTTTTGTCTCGAAGCTTACTGATGGCAATCCTCCTTTCAAATAAGCTCTCTTTAACAAAAAGCACAAACTTCTTTACCCGAACCTTTTCACCATCCATTTCAGTCTATGGTGTTGAACCCTTACATCCTACTAGTCGCATGAGGCTGAGACTTGGGGGCAGAATGTTCCTTCCCAACAAGCACAATATCGATATATAAGGCAAAATCAATCATAAAATACAAAAAAAAAAAAAAAATCAATCATTACCCCTTTCGTCCTTAAAGGTCTTCGGTGATGAGTTGATACTTCTTAGTAGTATGAGACTGGGAATGGAGGCAGTGCCCTTACTCGCCTATATTTTGTCTTCGGTGGTGAGCCCTTGTCTCTTACTAGTGGCGTACGGCAACATGTAGGGGTCCTTCACAAAAATCAATCAATAAATAAAGTCTTTATCAAATTTAAATCAAAGTGCTTAATCAAAAAATCCCCAGAAGTAATTTAGTTGCTCATTTTAAGAGAGACAACAATTCCTTCAACCGGATTTTGTCAATCATTAGGCCATCTATGGATCTAAGTCTTTTCAAAACCTATAAAGTGGAATCATCTTGGAATTGGTCAGATAATCTTGACTAGATATGTGTTACATCTTTCTTATATGGATCATTATTACACCTTGTGTCTTAGCATCCATCATCTTCACTTTCATATTACTATTCATCTCATTTTCACGTCCTTCTTGGCTCTCGGTGATGAGCCCTCGCATCTTCTAGTTACGTGGAGTCACGAATGGAGTGAGACATCCTATCATTACATCATCTACATTTTGCCAATGGAATGGAATGTTTACAATTGTTTGAACATGAGTTCGATTGTGCAACCCTTTACCGAGTCAAAAATATGAAAAAAACAATATAAAATTGTTCAAAAATACAAAAAACAATATTAAATTGTTCAAAACAATCAAAAACATTTAAATATGTTTCTCAAAAAAGTCAAAAACAATATAAAATTGTTCCAAAATCCAAAAACAATATAAAACTATCAAAAACAAAACATTCAAATAATGTTTGACCAACTTTCAACAATTGGATAACACAGTTCAACAATTTCGCCATTTGACAACGCTCCTCATGATCGTTCCAAATCATCTTTCGCTAATCATTTTTCTTGCCCGTGGTGTATATCTATGCTTGTGGCAATCAATTACCCTTTCGCAATATAACTTTGCTTGGGACACACTTGGATTAAATCCAATACAGACCAAGCTTCAATAGGATCCGACAAGAGTTGTTTGGAGTATCTAAGCATCACTTTGTTCTTCGACACGATCCATCCTCTTGAGTTCTAAGCTATCACTCAAGGGCATTCAAATTTCTCTAGTTCCTCAATGTGGAACACATCTAGAGTGTCATTAGACGTCGTTTTTGCAAATGGTGTTGTACTTGTTGTGGTTTGTCAACATTGTGACAATGTTTTTTGCTTCTTTCATTTGATTATTTTGTACTTTGTTTACTTGCATTGTAGACCAATTGTAGGAAACTTCACTACATCTTGGTTCACATATGACTCTGGTGTGGTTCCTTCCTATTCATATTGGGTTTGTTTGACATGTTTGTTTTATGCTTTCAACGCATCATTTGTCCATAATAAAGGTGTAACAAAAATGTCGCTACTCTTTTTTGCATCAAGTTTTTCTAAAACTTTGTAAAACCATAAAAAATCATATATTCAACAAAAATTCAAACAAAAAATCATTAAAAAATCATAAAAAATTTCAAACAAACATTCACTTATCACGAAATCCTACAATTGGAAAACCCTTGAAGTGAATATTTCAACATTTCAACACAATCTTGATAAAGTCATACCTTTATATACTACCCTAGTGATCATTCTAATCTTACGACTATCACTTTCTTCCCTTTGTACGATTACTTACTCTACTTGGGGCAAGTCACAAAATTATTTTTCCTTCACGATATAACTTCGCTTGGGGTAATTTCTTTCAAATCATTTGTAAAACGGATCTAACAAGAGTGTCACAAGGAGTATCCAAGTATACTCCGCTCTTCATCAAATCCTATTCCCAAGCCTTTCATAAGTTTAATGTTTGGGGGCATTTGCATCTACTTAATCATCATTGTGGCACACATTAGGGGCATAACTAATTGTCTTCTTTTTCGACGTTGTGTTGCATTGTTGATGTTTAATTCTTGGACCAATTACAAGTAGTGTGATAACATCTTGGTTCCTTTATAACCCTAATGCCTGCACCTATTGTTCATATTGGGCTTGTTTTCCTTTTTATCTTTTATTGTTGTATGTGTGTTTGTTTACGCGCATTTGGGTTAACCATCTTGATTCTTTCATAATCATGGTGACAACTCTATTGTACAACAAAAAATAAAGGTTGCTCTTATATTCACACTCTCTAAACGTCATTCATGCTGCATACAGCACACTTCCTCTTATCCTTATTCAAATCATTTGTCTTCTTCCTATCAAGCGGTTGTCCACCCGCCTTTGTTGCTAGCATCATCCACCTGCTTGAGGGGGCATTCCCTTACCATCCTATCTCGGTGCGGCATCTAAATGCTTCATTGTTTCCTAATAGTTGGGGCATCCAAATGCTTCACTACTGCTTTCCGCTCGCTGATCTGCATGCGTCTACTATCTTTAAAGTGTTATTACTTCGCAATAGCACTTTAAAGAAGGGCAAATGTAGACACCCCAAATTTACATATTTATTCCCAAGTACTATCCCAGTTCACATCCTAGCTCATATCCCCTTTGTGATTGATTAATCCAATTAATTAATCATGTACATCCACCCCTTAGATTAATTAAATTAGTCCATAGCACACTTTAGCTAAGTTAATTATCATTTATTAAATAAATGATTAATTAATTATCTTGCACATTGTAGCTAATTAAATTAGTTACTTAATTAGGAAAATACACTTATTTTCCTAGTCAACAATCACTTCCTCATTCCTAGTTAACTCTTAGTTGAGCTCCACTTCCTCATTCCAATCAACTGCACTTGAACTCAACTTCCCTACTCCACTTGGTCTCCACTTCTAGATTCCTAGAAGTGTGGGGCAATTAAATTAATTTATTTTCGAATTCAATTGTCGGATGTAACTTCTTCCATTCCAAATGTCTATTGCCCCTTGAAAATTACAACTCCTAGACTCGGTCTACTTCCTATTCTCGGGTGATTACAATTATGATATGAAGTCCCAATCAAACTTCAATCCACCTTTCATGGCTCTACCCTCAACTATAAAAGCAAGTCATTTCCTTCACAAACTCATCCTTGTAAAGCAACAAAGCTCTACCCATTTGTTGCTCGAATCCTCATGAAATTTGTTCGTAGCATTGCATTCATCCACCTTGGAGAGGCTAATCAAGAGCATCCACAAATCAAAGTCTACAAAATCAAACAAGTCTAAGCATTTCTACGATACTACTCAACAGGAAGGTACATTGTTTTGTGTTATTTCATTTATCTTCGTTTATCTGTTAATTTTACTTGTTTACAACATTGGTACTTCAACGTGATTTTATACGGTTGATCTACATTTCCAGATCGTAGGCAACTTGCTTGAAGGTTAAGTTTAGTGCCTTCTAGGGCATATTTTGGTATTTTGAGTTGGTATTCTTGTTCCTCATAATTTATAAGGTCGAATCTACATTTTGGTGATTTCAGTAGTTTATCTATTTTTTCCAGCCCTCGGTTTGGTTGTATGGTTGTTGTAATAAAAATTAATTACAGTTGTGATTTATCATTCGTTTCTCCATATTTTTGATGTATTTGAGATTGATAAATATTGTCGTGGTTGGATAAATTATTTTGGTGGCATTTCAGCTCTATTTGCATTTGAATGTTGTGAACCTCATATGCAATTCACTGCCCTAGAGGATTGATTTATATTGTGTGTTGATTGTTTAAAGAGCATTCTCAACTATTTCAGTTTGATGTGTGTGTTTGAAGGTGCAATTTCAAATTTGTGTTTAAGGTCAAACCCTTATTTCTAGATTTAGCTCTAGAAAGGGACATTATATACTTTTTTGTTCTATTTAACTCACTTTAAAATTGATGATGGATAATTTCATAAATCATCGCAGCAAAAAATGAACCATGACCCAGGTTGCTCCATGTTATTTTAATCAATTGTGGTACTTACGTTTTTGCTATTTACTATATAGTGTGTAGAACTTGCTATTAGTATTTTGACACTTCAATTTACAATTTCAACTTTCAATTGTGAGACTCACGAATATCAGCTTTCATGCGATACAATGATTGATTGTATTTTACTTTTTATTCAATTTTCAATTACAATTGTCAAATGATAGAGAATTCAAGAAGTTTGACTTGATGTATTTGCTTTTTTAACTATAAGATAATATATGACAATATAACGATCTTACTATCTTGATTTTATTGTTTATGTCATGTCCCTTTTTGGAAACTAGCGGATTTGAAGACCTTATCCCATTTCTTCCTCGTTGGACTAAGGATTGGAGCAAGAGAAATGTTTCAAAGATATTTGATGTCGAAGAGAGTGTTTTATATTTTTATCATATATCCCTATTCGGAAGCCAAACACCCCAATAGAGGGACTTAATAAATTAATTAGTTAAATAATTTGGTGAGCATGTAGGCTCAAGTTGTAATAGATTATTAAAGTATTTTATGACGTCATTCATTATTGTATTGTTAGCACCCCTTATGATATAAAAGAAGGTTGTTTGGCCATTGATCATATGTAAATTCTATTATTTCTTTTGGAAGGATTGTTTGTGAAACATCTCTCTTCCTCTCCCACGGACGAAAACCCTTGGAGAGTCTTGTGTGAGGACGAAACCCTTCACCAAGTCTAGGAATACTTCACACGGAGTCTCCACCCCCTCGAGGGATTTTTTTGCTACTATTATATTTATATCCCATGCACTAGACAAATTACCCTAAGGTTCTATTTGGTCATTAATTGAAGATCTTTTGCCCTACTTCTTGTTGTTAATGCATATTTGACCATTTTAAGGTGGAGCGACCTACTTGTGGCATGTTTATTGGCCTTTCCAAGGTGGAGCGACCCACTTAGGGGAGCAATTTGGTACTTTCTTGCAATAATTTCGTGGTTTTAAGATTGGAATAACATTCTCCATATTTTTAAGAGCCAAGTTATGAAGTTTCATGAATTTTGGTGGTGATTTGCTATTTTTCCAAGCTCATTGAAGTTTATTTCAGATTTGGAAATATTAATTAATTTTGCACTACGATGGTTTCGTCTAAAAAAAAAATTTCATGTCTCTTTTTGGAGATTAGCGGAATTGAAGACCTTAACCCATTCTTCCTCCTTGTGGGTTTAAGGAAAGAAGCAAGGGGAAGACTTGGATAACATTCTCTAAGTAGATATTTTCATTATTATCATGTATTCCTATTGGGAAGCCAAGCGCTCCAATAGAAGAACTTATTTAATTAGAATATAAAGTATTTTGAACATGAAGGCTCCAAATACAAATTAGATAATTAAAAGGTACTTATTATAAGGTCAGCCATAAGTTATTATAAAAAGAGGATGTTTGGCCATTTGATGGATATGTTGAATCTTATTACTTCTTTTAGGTAAAGGTGGTACCTTTCCTCTCTCTCATCAAGGATGAAAACTCTTGTTTGAGACCACTTCAACGATGAAAACCCTTCATAGTGGAACTTGTCTTAGGGACAAAAACCCTCAAGCAAGGATATTTGGAATTATTGAATATCTCAAGGAATTAGGAGCTAATATATTTTTATCTAGCCCTACATGACTTGTAACACGAGCATATTGGATATGCTTTTATGGATATATGGTATGATTTCTTGCATGGATAGACTTATACTAATTATTAAAGGCAAAAGCAATCATTTCCTTGCATGTTTGAGCCACTAATTCATTATTTCCAAGAGGGGCGAATTGCTTGTAAATCAAATTTGGCATGTTTGAGTAGATGTTTGGGCAAGTTGAGTTGATATTTGCATTCTTCATATTTTTAAACCCCAAGATCCCAAGTTTCATGAATTTTGGAGCTTCCTAGGTAAAGTTATGAATTTTTAAAGTAACTCTACAAACAAGAGTTTATAAAAATTCATATCTTCAATTCTAGGGCACTAAAAATCAGTTTTCCTTCATATTTTGATTGTTGGTAATTAATCAGAATTTTTGAGCTTGATTGAGCATATTTTCAGCGAGTTTAGGGCATCCAAAAGTGAGTGGGAATTCCCAAAACAGGTCACTGCCCTAGGAAGGGAAAAATTGCAAGTTTCCATGTGCATTTTCAGTCATATCCAGCCCTCGGAAGTCTGATTACAGCCATCCAAAAATTAATTTCAGTCATCTCTCATTCAGCCCTAGCTATTTTCCAGAAGTCCCCCAAAAAGGGACATTACTAAATCAATCCTCCTATTTCCAAGCTTGCAAATTCATATTTTCTTGCATGATATGATTGTTGGTAATTTATAATAATTTTGGAGACTATCTAATAGTTGTTTCTGAGGTGTTTAAGGGTGCAAAAGCAAGGTTGAACCTCCAAAAGAGGTCGCTGCCCTAGGAGAGAGTTTTCTGGCAGCTTATGAGGGTTTCACACATTCAATTTCAGTCACTAACAACCTGCTCATAAATCTGAAAATTGTATTTTGTGCTCAGCTTTGCATAGTTTCCTAAGAGTCCCCAAGAAGGGACATTACAATTTATTTTAATGTGCTTGGTATCTAAAATTTTAAAAACTTTTTATCATTCTATACCGCAGCTTCTTTCAATATCATCTGAAACCTCCAGGCATCCCAAGGACGTGCCCCGCATACCGAAACTTCATGTAACATTGAAAGTCTTCCTTATCACCTGTGCAAAAATGCAATTCTCTTTAATTAGACAGAGACTCAAAAGGCAATGCCGATACCATTGAAGCTTGTTAAGGATGGATCAATTGTTTTCAAGAATAGGATTGGTCTCTCCACTCATAATTACATAGAATTGGCTTAGTGACTAAAATGCCTCAATGTATCCCTTCTATGGGTTTTCGATAACTAATGTTAAGCCATTCAATTTTTAGTTCCTACCATAGAAAGATGCCATGTCAGATCATGTACTATATTGTCTCCATCAACAAGCAAAGTATTTTCAAAGACATTTTCCCATAATCAGCTATAAGCACATATAAAAGGATAAAAACAAGGCAGCTGATAAATTGGTTGAAGAAGTAATTTTTAACTGCTTGGAAACTATGGAGTAAGAACATCTCTTCTCCTATTGTGAAATATGTGTAAACTTCACAACATGGTAGGTAGTGCTAAGTGCGGAGAATTGAATTTTAACACATGCGAGAGATGTGGCTCCACATCCATATCCTTCCATGCATGACATTTGTAATGTCCTTGTTTCCACGCTAGTCACTATTAAGGCCTTGGGCCCATTCCATCTTCCGTGGGCTCCGGGGAAGGAAGTAAGGGAGATGAACATTGCCATTATTGCAAGTAATTTCCTTATTCATTTAATTACTAATTATGGCTTGAAGTGATTCGATTAGGTGAATGGCAAAAGGAAAAAGGAATTTCTATCTTCACCCTCATTAAGTTGGTCTTCTTGAGAGCTACAAAGAGAAAAAAATACTCTTTTATGAGGTCGGTCTTCTTAAGTGAAGATTAAAAAGTGCATTAAGAGGTCGGCCATGGGGATTGGGATTCTAATTCATCCTTGGCGCCAAAGAAGGGGTACTTAAGGAGGTTTGAATGGAGGACATTGTCATCATTCATCTATTTCGACATTTACTTGGATTTGGAGCTAGTGTAGCTTCTCTTCTTGCCATTGAAGGATGAAAACCCTTCCTTGGACACCTATTGAGGACGTAACCCTTCAATAGGATCACACTTGCAAACGGAAACCCTCTTGTGTGCTTTGGTGTCTTCACCCAAAAGTCGCAAGTGAGCTTTAAAGTGGATTTTATATTTATTTCTTCCCTTCTAACCCTAGGCAACTTGCTTGGGTGAAGGGTTTGATGTCATTTAGGACCCTTTTGGACAATTTGAGTTGAGATTATTGTTCTTCATGTTTTACTAGGCTGAAATCTACCTTTTGGTGGTTTTTGGAGGAGCTTATCTATCATTTTCAGCCCTTGGTTTTGGTTGTTTTGCTGCTGTCATAAAATTAATTGCAGCTGGGTGTAATCACTTATTTTCTCCATTCTTTTGATGTAATTTGGATTGATAAATATTGTCGTGGTTGAATTAATTATTTAGAAGCATTTTCAGTTGTTATTGCATGGTTAAATGTTGATGTGAAGTCCCTAGAGAGTTTGCTGCCCTAGAGGACTGTTTATTGATTATTTTAATAAGGTTGAAGCATATTTTCAGTCATTTTCAGATTGATGCTTGTTGGCTGATGGTGTATTTTCAGATTTGGTTCATTAGGGTTTAGGCTAAACCCTTATTCTTGGTTTCAGCCCTAGAAAGGGACATTACAACATTCCACTCGAACTTGAAGCACTGCAAGTTGATTGTTCTCACAATTCAGCTTGTCAGAGAAGTAAATAATTGGAAAGTCTCAACAATGAGCATATTCAAGTCAAAGATGCTATTATTGATCTTAGGGTCTTAGTAAATCAGTGCTCCAAATAAAGAGTTAGAAATGCAGCACCTTCAGGAGCAAGTCAAACATATATAATAAGTTGCTCCAGCTGATAGCAAATCCATCTATGGCTATGAATTGAGTTCAAAATATTTCGCTTTATTGTATTTTTAAGCCCTTCCTCCAAACCATAGGAATACAACATATTCATAAAGAGTTATGAATTCTAGTGAGGGATACGAATGCTAAATGTCATTAAAGGTTTTTTTCAATACAATTTGTGTTTCTCCAAAGGTAAGATCTTGCCAAAAATAAATGCATAATGCAAAGAGAACAAGTAAATTAAATCCAACTTTTCAGAAAGCAGGGTTTAAGCATTCAGTAGAAATTTAAAGAGTATTATAATTTCCCAAAAAAATCAAATTTATTTTGTTTCCTAATAAGAAGATTTGTTTCTTTGCATGGATGAAAACTCTTATAGGAATCCAGAATCGCAGAACATTTTCTGTTCATAATTTCACTTACATTTCTAAGAGTACAAAACTCGAGCAATGCTTCTATTAGAGACTCCACTGGTGCCACTGCATTTGCAAGCTTTGCAATAACAAAAGATCAGAGGTCAGTTCTGTTACTTAAGAGAGCAATTTTTATGTAAACATAGTAGCTTATTTATTATGGTTGACATGCTCTCTCTCCACAACACAGCTTCCAAAAGATAACAAGCCATTTCACATATCACAGAACTATATAAAAGGTAAACCCAAATAAAATCAGTGTCATACAAAGTTCCAACAACTGAAGATCCTTAACACATTTGATGTTAAGAAGAAACTAAAAAAATCATGTTTTCACACATCAACTACCCTATACATATCCTAGAATTTTCTATTGCTAATGGTTGTATCTTTCAGTCCCATTGACCTACTTTTGGTCATTTGTGGACATTAATATAATTTCTTTCTTCTTTCTTTCTTATCGCATAAATTCCAGACAATTAGATTTGTCAGCAATGCCTTGAAAAATAAAAGTTATGTTTCTATATGGAAATCAAATGTACATATTCTGAAGGGTGTGAAAAATGGTAATACTGAAAGAATGTTACCTTGGCTAATATAAAATGAAACCTCGAAGAAAGCGCCTTAAGTTTTCAGCTTGAATGTCTTTAGCACCATTGACCACATGGCCACCCTCAGCTAAGTCATCACAAACCATATCCTTTGACACTTTATTGTTTTGATGACTGGATCCTTGTGTGCTCCAAAGCAGTGCATATAAATCCATTCCACATAATACAAACAACTTTGATACTATGTTTGTCTCAAATCTTCCATTCTCAGCTGGATCCCATATAGCATGTAGTTTGTGGGAAACACTGCTAATTATGGCATCTTGATCTGATCCCAAGCTGGTTTCCCTTGTTCTTCCTTTCTTTGGCTGTGCTGTTGTATCCCTGCAAAACAGTTCTTCTGCCTGCCAAAATCAAACTAGAGAATGAAACCGATACTAATAGCAACTTTAGTTTATAATCAGAGAGACCAATTTTAATTTAAATAAAGGACTCCCTTTGATACACAAACAAAGGAAGCCACCAAAAGCGTATCCAGATAAAAGGAAAACAGAATCACCTGCCCAGGATTGCAGTCGCGCCCTCTGTTTGAAGCTGGAAGGTTACAGTGAACGAAGAAATCACATCAAATGTCAGTCATAGAATTTACTTTCAGTGAAAGCATTGAAGCATATCAAGATCTCCAAGGCAGATAATTAAATTGTTCCCATTGATATTAGACATACAACAAGAATCTCACCATGATCAGCTGAGACACGGGCTCTCAGTTCTGAAAATAATGAAATACCATCATGATCTGTGCTTGCATTAGGCGCTTCAATTCTGCAATTTTCTGATTCCAAGCAAAGACTTCCGGATCTTCTCACTAGACCTTTGGTTGCAATATTTTGTTCTTTTTTAGATATCTCTTTGGTAGACCATGGAGGAGACCAGTTATTATCATTATTTTTTCTTTCATTTTCAAGTTCCAACTTCAAACACATTCCGACAGCATTGTGTGCAATATCAGGACTATTGTGATTCTCAGTTGGCTGAGATCTAGAGGCTTCTCTCACATGGTCAATATTTTGTATGTTCTGACTGAGATACATGCATTATAGAAAAGGCATAATGAATCAGATTAACAAATCCTATTTGAAATTGTTTACAAATAAGAAGAATTTAAAATGATTTGTGATTAAATTGTAGAATAGCAACAATTCACTAGTTACCCACCTCATAAACATCACAGGTAAAAGAAAGATATAAATTACATTAATCTCCACAACTGGCCGACATAGATGAATCGGAATTAAAAGAACAAATAACAGTTATCAGTTACTTGGGCAAAAAGAGTCCAATGAATTAAAAGAAAGTAACTAAACACTATAACTAAGTTATCAGCAAATGGGTACAGGAAACAACATTTTTTTGGGACTGTGTTTCTACATAATATAAAAATATTTAAAATTTAAATAAAAATAACAGTAGTATCAATGTGCATAGTCAGCATCAGAATAAACAAAACACTACACAATTAATAGTATCAAATCTTTGTAACTTGTAATTAATATCATTTGTTTAAAGCATATAAATGGTCAAACCATAGTTCAAAAAATCTTTATCGGCAATTACTCGGCATGCCAAAATTTGACTTTTTAAAATAAAGATTCTCTCCTAGGAAATTTTTAAAATAAAGATTCTCTCCTAGACTTTGGCACCAAAAATGGAGAAGGAACTTTAGAGATTGAGCAAGGAAAAGATATAAAAGAAGATGATGGGCACCCCTTTTCGCATGTTGACAGTTATTATAACTTATCTTCATGTTTGAAGAGGGATGTATGCCCACTAGTGATCAAAAACAAAAGTGTTCATCAACACCACCCATTGTGAAGTGTGTGTGCCCTTGAGAGCTTGAATTGATAAGTTATTTGCATTTTTCTTCCATATATGTGAGTCGCCATTTTTGGAGAGTGCATGAGCTTGTTTTGAGAGTTTTTGAGCTATCTTGGGATCAATTAAATTCTAAAATTGCTGCTGGTTTTTCATGATATAAATCGACTTGGTATGAAGCATTTTTGCATGATTTTATGAGGTTCACATGAGGGTTACAATCTGATTTATTTCTGCATCTAATTGGGGCATATGGTGATCATTTTTATAATATTTTAGTTTGCTAACACTTGCTGGAATTTATTTAATGCAAGTCGACTTACTTGGGTATTTGATAACAATGTTTTGGAAGGGTTTTGAAGGGTTTCCGATCTGCTGTCATAAATTAATTATTGCAGATCTGAAAGTGGTGATTTGAAGTGTTGGGAAGTGAAAAATAAGGCTGAAATTAATTTACTATTTTTCCCTTAACCCTAAAGACTTGTTTTGCACATTCGGGGCAGTTTTAAGGGGATTTCGGTGGATTAAAAATTTTGATTGTTGGTTCATTTGAAAGCTCATAATTTTATCTTCCATCTGCAATTTATTTCATGCAAAAAGAGTCAATATTGAGGGAGATTAATTTTCAAAGTTTTCAGCTATTTTCCAACATTTTTAATTTATTTTACTACTTTTGCAATTTAATTGGTTAAAGAAGTGTTAATTCCGACTAGATAACTCATCTGAACCCTTACCTTGGATCATTCCAACCCCATTTGAGTTGTATTGAAGCCAACACTGGGTTAGTTGAGGTGAACGTAAAAGGGTTTCTCATCTAAGTTTACTTCTATTGCAAGTAGCTTAATAAAATTTAATTAATATCCCAAAAGGGGATATTTCAAGAGGTAATCAACAAGGTTGTCCTAGGGATCTCCCATAACGAAATGCAACTAGGGTAACATGGAAGCTAAATGGAAAATAAAACACGTGCAACCAAGTTCAAAAAGAAAGTGTTGGCATTTGCATCTCATGACAATAACCAACAAGCAAGTATTGCCAATTTTGTTTGGACTTCCATCCTTTTTTCTATCCAATTTTAATATTCTACTGTCTTCCGCAATTCTTATAGTCCGACTTACAATTTAGGGACATCAATTTACCAATGTTATGCATAAATGGTTCTTTGACCAAGACAATCACACTAACTTGAAACAAGAGCACTAAATAGCATTCAAAATGAAAAAGATTTACCGGTTAATGTTATCAAAACACAGTTTCTCCTATGTGAATGTGAGTCGCCAACTCTGTGTAATGTCCCTTTCTAGGGATGAAACTGAAAAACAAGGAAATAGAACAAACCCCAAGTGAAGTAAATTCTGATTTTAATAACAGCACACTGAATTTTGGAACAGCAGTGAACAGCAGCTTGCAAGCAGAGAAAATTCAACCAAATATCACCATAGAAATCATCCTTAACATAGATAAACACTTTAAGAATATTTTGGGACACTTTTCACCATAAAATCCAATGAAATACTCAACTGAAACTAAATTATAAACAGCAGAAGTACAGCCAAGAGAAATGACCAAAAATGGAGTCTCCAAACCCCAACAATGGCAAAATATGATAGAAACCAGCCTTATAAATTATGCCAAATTTGAATATCAAAGAATAATGAAGTTTTGTGCCCTAGAAGGCACCCAAATGATCTTCTATGCAAGTCACTCCCTAGGAGAGGGGCTCCAAATAATATTAAAACCCTTGAAATCACTCCTCCTTGATGCCCTAGATGCAAACCAGCAAGATGGTCTTCAATGAAAGTCTTCAACACCACCAAATTGAAGGGTTTCCATCCTCCAATCTCCCACAAGGAAGGGTTTTGTCCTCCTTGGATGCCACACTAATGAATTGTCGCCCAATAGTGGAATGGACTAAGAGCAATCAGCCTTAGAAACCAAATATAAAATGTATATGCCAAAATTGATGTGCAAATGAGCCCCTAAGACTCCTCTTATACCCTTTGGTAGGCAATAAGAGTCATAAGGTATAGACCGACCTCTTAAGCTTGTTTTATCTTTTATTTCCATATTGGAAACTCTCCAACCTTGCCGACCTCTTAATGAGTTTTACTTTATCTTTTCATTTCATGTTGGGAGCATTATAATCCCAACCGACTTGCCTTAGGGAGTGAAACACCAAAGAAAAACATTTATCGAAGAAGCGCCACAGCTTCTCTTGGTTTGAAGAATGCATAGTGAATGATGCGAGACATGAATTGTTGCAAAGACAACAAATCAAGCATACAAGACTGCAAATTACGAAAATACAAGATAAGATGAGATAAGATAATGTTATTAATGTCCAACACATGACCACAAAAGCGAGTCAATGAGACTGCAGAGTACAAAGCAAACAAACCCAACGAGGGGACCCAAACGGGTCACCCGAAATACAATGAGAGAAGGAGAGGAGGAGAAGGAAACAACAGAGGCCGAGAGAC
This sequence comes from Taxus wallichiana var. yunnanensis, assembly GCA_018340775.1. Lineage (NCBI taxonomy): Eukaryota > Viridiplantae > Streptophyta > Pinopsida > Cupressales > Taxaceae > Taxus > Taxus wallichiana. The sequence goes on along the minus strand of CM031244.1, from coordinate 549,936,759 downwards.
CAAAAACGAAGAAGAGAGAGATGACAGTGTGGGGAGGGAGCAGAAGGAGCAACATCCCCAACAACATCACCTAACACTCAAGGCCGGATGGGAGTAACTCGCAGTGCGCCGACGACAAGAAGCAGAGACTGTGGCTTGCCTGGGGAGCCGTGTTCAGGAGGAAGGCGGTGCCTCAAAGTAGGCCCGGTGGATCGTTGTCTATGTGGAGGGGCCCTGGGACGTGCCTGAGATAGGGAGCCTCGGGTGGAAGGAACGGAGTCACGAGACCTGACGGACCTAGACTGGGGGTCCAGACATGTGACCAAATGTCGTTTAGCGCCCCTCACCGGGAGAGCAACGGGAAGAAGGAAGTGATCAGTCTAGTAGCCATCCATCGGGGGAGGATGGAGGAGCTGTCCTGAGCTCCGATGGCCTCCCAAGGTAGAGAGCAAGACATCTCTGATCATAGTATTTGAAGAAAGTTGTGAAGGAAGGAAGCTCATGAAACAGGCAATGGAATCGCCCACGAATCTCATAGTAAACAGGACATCTGAAAATGAAGTGTTCTTCGATTTCAACCTCCTGGAGAGAGCAAAGCAGGCAAGTCCGCTCCGAGCGGTCTAAGTGATGATCGGCCTCGTCTGAGTCGATGTGTGCCCACTCAAAACCGACCCAGAGAGATACGAAGGCCTGCCGCAACCAATGCCGGAAAATGTACATGGGTCTGTTAATGACCCCATCACAGATCTCAAGAAAGTGTGTCGTATAGAATGACATCTTCGGATCGCAACCCCCCGGGAGTTGGTCCATGTGTCTTTGGATGAACTATCTCGTAGATATCCTCTCGATTATCTTGTGAAGATCCTGTTGGTTGGGTAGCAGAGATGGGCGGGGCATCCAGAGAATAGGCGAAGGGTGGGAGAGACAGTCCATCTAGGATGCCAATGGACTCAAGAGGCATGAAATGCAGGCATACTAGCAGCGAAGATCGTCTATTGTAATCCGAGGATGCAATAGCTTCAGAGGAGCAGAGGGCGAGATAAATGTACATGTCCTCACAACTAAAGAACTAGAATACCCCGAATACGGTCTAAGCAACAACACAAGGTTGAAGATGGTCTCCAAACGAAGGCGCGAGCCCCAAACTCAACAAGGATAATGTTGTGAGGAATGCACTTCTTTGCACTGATAATATGTCCGAGCATGAGGATCAACGTGCTCGATAAGGGCTCAATCTGAGTCCAAAAGAGAGGGACCCCAAACTTTCGAACCTTACACAAAAATAGCTCCAACTCAATGCAATCAAATAGAATAATGCAAGAGATGTACATATAGGAGGTAAATGTGTAACCTCCTCTTAGAATCATGGCAATGTCCACCTAGAATAGTGGTAACCAACACCTAGAATGGTGTAGTCAAGTGGTAACCAACACCTAGAATAGTGTAGTCAAGTGTACACCTAACTACCATACCCATAAGTGTAGGGAAACTCCAAGTGAGGTGGAATATCCCAGTAGGATAATACAAATAAAACGAGAAAACAAATCCTACACTAACACCCCCATACGCACGCTTAGGTGGGCACTTTGAAAAGGAAAGTGGGTCCCGAACAAGGCTTGATGAGGTACCCACGTACAATGCAATCTCTCATAATATAGAGTAAAAGGAGAAACCCAGTGGGAAAAACTCCCCCCAAAAGAGAGACATGAAGAAGTGAAGAGGCTAGAAAGCCCCCCGAAGATGATGAAGTTGCTGATGTAGACCGCACCCCAAGAAGAGCTCGTAGATGAATGAACTTGCTCTCAGTGAAAGGTTTGGTGAAGATGTCAACAACCTGCTCTGAAGACTGGCAGAATATCAAATCGATGACTTGCTCATGAATGAGCTCTCGAATGAAGTGCATGTGAATCTCAATGTGTTTGGTCCTCTAATGAAGGACCGGATTCCTGCATATTTGGATAGTGCTCTGGTTGTCACAAAAGATGACTGTAGGTTGCTTGATTTGGATGCCAAGCTCATAAAGAATCCCCTGAAGCCTAGTAGCTACGTTAATAGCTCCCTGTTCTCTCGCCTCTGTGGATGATAGAAGCAATAGCATTTTGCTTCTTGCTCACCAATGAGAGAAAATGTAACTCAAGTGGACTCAAATGAACTCTTTTTAATCTTTTTTTTATATCCTACTTTTGGCGCCAAGGCTTGGAATAGCAAAATTGACCTCTTAAAGATGTTTTTTTCCTTCATTAGCTTCCATTAATTAATTAAAACCCAGCCAACCTGTTAATAGAAAGAAAACACTAAAAAAATATTTGAAAACAATGCACGAGGAAACTCGAGGTTCTCCTCCATCTTCTTCACTTCTTTGCCATGGAGAAGGAATGGCAAGAAGACCAAATATTAGCTCTCAAGTGGAAAAAGGGGACATTACAGTTCTTCCCAAAAATTGTTTGTCCTCAAACAATTGCGAAGACTCGGATCCCCAAATGAATCTCAACTGCTCATTCTTCTTTGAACCTGGACAACTCTCATCCATACATTGATTGTCCCAAAATATCATCATCCTGCCCCAAACACTGCTGAAATCACAAATTTTCCACTCGAATACAAAATTAAAGTGGCTGGAATCCACCTAAAAACAGCCTTGCATAAACCAACATCAATTGTCCACAATAATCCCTTCCAATGTATGGTTGGAAATCCCTTTGTGGAAGTGATAAGGGGCTGGAAAAGTTAATGGCAACAATGAAAATAACATGGTAGTAGTTGTCATACTTCAAAATTCTTACCAAATCAAGAAATGATAGCAATCTAGGGGTTGAAAATGACCATATAATGACTGTAACTTTACCCCAACTTCAGCAAACTGAAAATAACTCAAGTGCACAGCCACAAAACTCTGTATGTAGCTCAATCCCCAATCCATTCTTGGTGAATGATGACCACGAATCAACTTCGTGGCAAGATGTACACTACTATGCACTAGTGATCCTTGAATAAATTCATTGGGTGCCAAACAATGTTGTATAGGAAACATTTGAAAGCCAACATCAACAAGGAAATCATATGACTTACCCACTTTATACAATAAACACCTTGTTGCCCCAACAGTGATGATTGCCCTTATAATCTTGTTCTCAAGTGTATGACTTGGCTTCAAAGAGTGCTCCATAAATGGTGAGCATTGGTTCTCCATCATACCATTGGTATGCATGACATAACATATAAGCTCTTTTCCTAACCATATGCATGATGTCATCACTTCATTACACTTAGAAACATGGAATCTTTCAATGAACTTACCTTCCGTGGCTGTTATAACAAGTTTCCCAATCAGCAAATTACCATTAGCACCTTGAAAGTGCTTTTCCTTTTCACTTCCGGATTTTCTAATGCCAAATCTAAGTTGTCAATACTCATGCTTACCATAGACAACTTTGAACTTGTCCCTATTTCTCATGAGATCAAATGTATACATCACAAAATCAGATTCGATTGTCTTTGTAGAAAGTGAAAAACACGTTGATTCCCATACCTAAGAGAGCCTAGCATGGTGACTTTGAACCTATAGTATCCCTTGTTTGGCTATCACGGATTCCTCAAAAACTAAATCCATTGCATCCCATGAACCAATGTAACTTCAATTGGCTTCAATCTAAGGAAAGCATCACATACCTTGCACCTTTGGCTACACCATTAACTTCTTATCTTCCTTCTACTTGGCATAGGCTGAACATTAGAGTAAAAACCCAACAATAACATGGAGTAGAGCAATGAAATATAGTCATCATACCTCTCTAAAAATGCGAACTGTTTTGGCATGTTAGGGAGCAATGAATTTGAAACCCTCTTGAGCCATGAGCTGCCCAATCCTCCCAACTCTTCCATTTTTATGGATCCATGGGTTAGCCACATAAGAAATGAAAAGTTAGGATCACCATTATGACCCCCACACTTCATGATAGAGCTCTCTTTCATACTGATTTTAAAATCAGATATTCTTCCCTTTGAAGACCTCATCATAGCACCTATATGCCATTTGTGAGAACACCATAGAAATTGAGCCCAAGTGTCTATATGTTCTTTGCAAAAAACAACACTTCTTACCTCTTTACCCCATGAAGCATGATGTGCACAAAGGTGTTCAATCAGCAGTGACAAAAGAGGATGCAACATACATGAAACATGAGTACTCTTAACCATCTGTCCATGGTAGAAAATCTGAAATGATACATAGGAAAAATTTGAAATACCTTCATATTGTGGGCTGCCCATAACATTCAGAAATTCTGAGTTTAAATCAGCATTCTTTCTTGACATGATTTCCTTAACGGATGGGATAATTTCTTCCTTGCATTCATTCCCAAGTTGTTGGTGCTTGTCTTGGGTAAATCTTAGCTTCTTGTTTGAGCTGAGATATCCATCAAACAAACTTTCATTGCCTACTGTTAGGAACAGTCCAGCAGCTCCACCTATTGCAATCGATCCTCGGTTCATCATGGAGAAATTCTTCCTCTCTCCTTGACCTTATCAATTTGGGTGAGTTATGTTTAAGCCATTCATCATTATGACCCCAAAATTCCTCTCTAGGCACATGTATAACAGTTGATATATGAATCAAATGGAAAAAAGAATTGGTTATCTTTACAAACATACCATAGTCTTTGGAAGGGGGGAAACTTCTCACCAATTCTATCTTGGCCCATGCACATAAAGCGGTCTTCACCCGGTTTGGATGTTGCATGCAAGAGTGTATGTGCCCTTTACCATCAAGGTGTTCCCACTCTTTGGACCATGTTTCTCCAATCAAATGATCTTCTTCTTTTTGAACTATTCCCATATCTTGATTGCTTGAGCTTGGATTGCGTTTGTGGCCTTTACCAAGGCTCAATTCTTCATCATTATGCCTCTTTTTCACCGTTGTTATAAAAAGTCCAGCAAGTTGGTTGTCCTCATATCTATTTGAACAAGGGTTCCCTTATTCTTTGTCCCACTTGCCCGAGCCTAAATTCATCATGAGCTAAAAGAAAATTAGTATTAACCAAACCATGATACAAAATTACCTCATTTTGTTGAATATCCGGAGTAGGAATGGGAGTAAGAGTTGCAACTTCATTCTTTCCCGACTCATGTTTCATTAGTTCATCAAACCCTTGTGTCACCAAGGTGTTGTTAGGATACCCATCCAAATGATCAATCAGGGCAACAGATTGGAGGTTTTTAACCCTCCTAAGGACTGCCCCTTCTCAATAACCAGTTGCTGCAATTTATTATCCGCTTTCTTCTTCTTAGGGCAATAGACATGCCCATCCTCCTCTAGCGAACTTTGGGTTTTGACCCTTTCTTCAACAAACTTTGTAGCCAAATGGGGCTCTTTTCCTCGGGGTTGGGATGTTTCTCCCATTACCCTTGTGCATGGCTCGGGGTTTGGACCAAGTTCCAATGCCCACTCTTTCTTCAAATTCATGAATTCTGAAATGTTAGGGCATCACGGATCTTCCCCTGGGAGAGCTTGATATTCCTCAAAGCAAGTTGCCACCATATTGACCTTGGAAACCCTAGGCTCTTCCTTGAGTGTCTTTCCTCCTTATAGGCTTTGCATGATAGAGGCAAGAGAATACAAGGTACTGCCGATTTCTCTTATGCCTTCATCAACTTTGTCCATTGAAACCCTAGGTCTTGAGAATTCGTGCTATGATACCACTATAATGACCCTTTCAAGGGTTTAACCACAAACAATGGAATTTAGCCAAACACCCGAAATATTCATATCTATTTTAATCACAGCAGACTGAAAATGCAAAAATCAGCAAACTGCACTCTTCACAAAATGTGCCAAAACACCATGAACACTTCAAATTCACATACCACAATTTTATGTGTTTTCGACATCCATATGAGCAAAATCAATGAAAATACTGAAGAAATACACTGCTGGAAATTAATTATAACCAGTTAAATTCAGCCACAAAAAAATGTAGATATAGGGCCTAGAAACCCCCAAAAATCACCAAACTTAAGATTCTCGACCTTATAAAATATGATAAATTGGATTATCAATTCAAATTGCACAAATAGTTCACCAAATGTCCAAAACCCTACTCAAGGTAGGTCACTCCACTAGAAATAAATCAATAAGAATTTGAAAATGACAATGTTCTCCTCAAATCGGCCTTTACACCAATCCCCAAGTCAAGTTGAAGAGTTTTCATCCTTCACTCAACCTCTAGAAAGGTTTTCGTCCTTCTGGCAAGTCGCATATGAGGGTTTTCGTCTCAAATGCAAGAACAAGGAGCTCCTAACTCGCAATGCTTCAATAAGGTAAAATGCGCCAAACTCTAGGTCTCAAATGAACCTTCTAATCTTCTTTTATATCCTCGTTTTGACACCAAGGCTTGGAATAGCAAGACCGACCTCTTAAAGATGTTATTTTCCTTCATTAGATTCCATTAATTAATTAAAACCCAGCTGACCTGTTATAAGAAAGAAAACACTAAAAAAAAAAAAAATATTAGAAAAACAATGCACGAGGAAGCTCAAGGTTCTCCTCCATCTTCTTCACTTCTTTGCCATGGAGAAGGAATGGCAAGAAGACCAAATATTAGCTCTCAAGTGGAAAAAGGGGGCAATACATATTGACATCTTCAAGGCCTATATAAGGTGGTTTGACTTGCTAAAGGAGGATTATGCTATTTTGGATATTGATTTCTCTTGGAGGTGGAGCAAGTAGCTTCTCTTCTTGCCATTGAAGGACGGAAACCCTTCCTTGGTCACCTATTGAGGACGAAACCCTTCAATAGGATCACACTAGGGGACGAAAACCCTCTTGTGTGCAAGGGTGATCTCACATGAAGGTCACATTGGAACTTCAAAGTGATTTTATGCAATCAAGTTTCTTTATTTCCAACCCTAGTCGACTTACTTGAGGGTTAAGTTCGGTGCCTTCTAAGGAACATTTTAGTATTTTGAGCTGGTATTCTTGTTCTTCATATTTTATAAGGCTGGAATCTACATTTTGATGATTTTTGGAGAAGTTTATCTATTTTTTCCAACCCTCGGTTTGGTTGTACTATTGTTATCTTGGAAATTAATTACAGTGTGATTTATCATTTGTTTCTTCATATTTTTTATGTATTTGAGATTGATAAATATTGTCGTGGTTGGATAAATTATTTGGTGACATTTCAGCTCTATTTGCATGGTTAAATGTTGATGTGAATCTCATATGCAGTTCGTTGCCCTAGAGGGTTGATTGATATTGTGTGTTGATTGTTTGAGGAGCATTCTCAGTTGTTTCAAATTGATGTTTGTATGTTTGAAGCTGAAATTTCAGATTTGATTCATTTAAGTTTAAGGCCAACCCCTTATATTCAGTTTCAGCCCTAGAAAGAGACATGACATGTTCATTATAGCTTGTATATTTTTAAAAGTTTTCATAATTTTATTTCTTTTAACTTACGGTTTGGTTATTGAGACTCGATTCGCTAAGAACACAATCATCTTGAGACAACTTGTAAAGGTGTGAGAGGATTGTTTAACATGGTTAGCAGCAACCTTTGGGCTATATTAAGGCAATCGAACATAAAGAGGGCCCGCAAGGTCAAAAGGTTGATCCTAGATGACAAGTGTTTAATGTAAAAGCTCTGAAATACCATGACGAATCCTAATATTAAGAAGCTTTGAAATACCGCAAAGAACCCTAATACTAAGTGGGAATGATCTCTAAATGGCAAAAACATGCACAAGATCAACAAAAACAAGCTCGGATCTTTCATGCATTTTCTACTCACAGAGAACATGAACAAGAAGCTCAAAATTAATAGAATAGGCATCTATAAGCAAAGAAAATGAAATCTTATATGATTAAAACTCTCACAAGCTGTTCTAAATCAGCATACAACATGTCCAAGTGCTCTCAAGAACACACAAGCTTACCCACATGCCTCTCATCTCTCTAAAAGCTCTCAAAATGTCTAAAAAGATTGAATACAAGTGAGGGAGAAAAATTGATTTATAGGAAAACATAGAAAGCCTTGGAATAATCTGATTGGCTAGTGAAAATGCACTCACTCCTAATTAACCAGGTGACTTCCTAAAACCTTTCGGCTTGTTTAGCTCACATGACTTTTACTGTTTTCAAATCAACTAAAATAGGATAATATGCATATATCCAACTTACTATATACATTGCAGCATTCGAACTGGTGAAGGAAAAAATTCGTAAAAAAAAGTCATTACTAAATAATCAGCAATAAAATTCATGATAAAAATCAACTAACAAGAAATCATAAATTATTAAAATTAAAAATTAAAATATATATAACAAAATGTAAACCATTAAAATTTAGAAAAACATATATCATATAAACTATAATATATAACTATATTTTACAAACCTAAAATTATAATTGAAATTATATGAAGTTATCGGTTTAAAACTTTATAGAAAGTTCAAAGGTTAAAAGAAAATAAAAATAAAAAAGTATTAAAAATATAAATTTAAGCTAAAGCCTAAGGACTTGTGACTAATAACTTCTCCATGCGACAAGTCACAACAATGTTTGGCTCCATGTAATGTCCCTTTCTAGGGCTGAACTACACAAACAAGGAATCCACACAAACCCCAAGTGAAGTAAACTCGGATCTTTATACCAGCAACTGAAAATAAACCAACAATGTACAGCAATCTGATTTTTATAGACAGCAACTTGTAAAAAGTAGTATTTCAACCCAAAATCACCATAGAAATCATCTACAACATATACAAACACTTTAGCAATATTCTAGGGCAATTTCCACCATGAAACTCAACCACAAACCCAGCTGGAATTTAAATAATGAACAACAGAAGTACATCTAATAGAAGTGGTCGGAAATGAGGTCTCCAAACCCCAACAATTAACAAATATGCAATATATGAGCCTTATAAAATATCAATTCATGCCCTAGAAGGCACCCAATCATACTCCTATACAAGTCATTCCCTAGGAGAGGGGCTCCAAACAATGCCAAAACCCTTGATATGTCTTCTTTTTGATGCCCTAGCTGCAAACCAACAAGATAGTCTTCAAAGAATGTCTTCAACACCACCAAATTGGAGGGTTTCCATCCTTCAATCTTCAACAGGAAGGTTTCCATCTCCCTTGCTTGCCACACTAATGGATTGTTGCCCTTTAGTGGAATTGGATTAGAGCACTGCTCTAGAACCAAAGTAGATAAAAGTATATATGCCAAAAAGATGCACAAATAGAGCCTATGCGACCCCTTTTATAGCTTAGTGGTGGCGCCAAAAGCCTTAGAAGAGAATTCCCCCCAAGCCCAACCTCTTTAAAAGTTTGTCTTAGTTTCTAATTTCACTTTTGGGAGCTCTCCAACCCAGCCAGCCTGTCTTAGAGGGGAAAAGACAAAATAAAAGTTTAAATGTGAATAAAGAAAACTAAAATATAGCTTAAGATCTTCCCTTGTTCAACTTCTTCTTGCCCACGGAAAAGAAGATGAGCAAGTAGCCTTCAGTTTATATTATTTCGTAAAAGGGGACATTATACTCGAGTGTAGGTAGTGTTCGACTCTCAAAGACTCTATGTATTGTTTGTTGAGCTGAGTTGTTTGTTGAATAGGGACGAATGGAGTTTTCCCACAAATCTGATCCAAATCAACAACAAAACCAGCAACACACCAAACTGAACATGGAAATGGATCAACCACAAATGAACTTCAAACAATGATATGCCCTTGTCTAGGGCAGCGAACTCATATGAAACTTTGGGAGTCTCAAACCCCTGTCAAAACATCTCCATTCTTCATGAAATAAATACCAACATGCACGACAACACTTGTAGATATTATTTATGCAATAAAACTGAATTTACAACCACTAGAATAGCTAGAAATGAATTGATTCGGAACAGCAACAAAATATTAGGTAAAACACAGCTGAAACTTCTAAAATTCATAACTCCATGGAAAATAGGAATTAGAACACATGATAGCTCAAAATGATCATGAGAAGACAAGTTATCCAACAAAAGTAATCTCATAATTTTCCAACCACAAAATCATGCCCAAATATGCAACCGAAATCTGCAAGTGAGTAGTTAAGGATGAAACCCTACTCCAAAAATCACCAAATCATAGTCTCTATACCCAAATATGATGATAAATTTGAATATGAATTCAAATCACAAATATCAGCTCTCTATGACACCAAATCAGTCCCTTAAGCAATTCGCCTAGGGCTAGGAAGAACAATGAATGCACTAGTAGTGCCAAATCAGCTCACATGAGACTCCTAGATGAAGCCTCCAATGGATCCCTTGAGGGTTTTCGTCCCCAAGAGAGATTGCCACACCTTTGGGGTTTCGTCCAAGGTGGAGAAGGAAGATGCACACCATGCACAATCCAAGAAGAATAAACAAACATCCGATATGCTCCTCCAAGTGTAGTGAACTCCTCTTTATAGCCTCCCAATGCTAAATTAGAAGACTTCCAAGAGGACCAACCCTTAATGGAAGAATAGAATGCTCCACATGCAAGACCGACCTCTCCCCAATGAGAAATTAGAACAACAATGCTCAAATAATTCCATGACCGACCTCCAAGCATACAAAAGTATTTAAAAATACTTTTGTACAAGTATGAGGCTCTAAGAGTGATGTCCTTGAAAAGGGGACATTACATGAGCCAACCATCTATCAACCACACCAAGTTGTAGATCTTCTATACGAGTTGCCACTTTCACCGATCTTCATATAATGCATAGATAGTGCATCTTTTATGGCACTCTGCTACATCTTATAACAATCGTATTTCGCAACTTTTTGCTTTGGAGCAAAGGAATAGTGGCCACAGGCCAAAAATAGTATCCATGGCATTAGCAAAGCTATGAAGCTTAGGCACCCACGATCGCAACAAAACATAACCGTTGTTATATCGTTTTATATCATATTCATTGTTCATCGGTGCAGTTCATTATTCCATTCAGACAAATTAAATCACAATATTTAACAAAATTTTGATGGTTAGATATTCAAAGAAATTTCAAATTTTTGGTTGACAATAGTTGAATGTGGTGACTTAGCTTAAAATAAAGCATCCCCCATCTCCAAATCGTCCCAAGACATCCACGAAATTTTGGAGAATTGGGGATTGGGATGAAATGTCCCTCCACGCACACCCTAGTTGAAAACAATGAGGGTATGTTTCCAAAACATTTTAGGTACTTTAGAGTTCACGGGACGCAACAAGGGACGTTATGGCATCCTACCATCCAAGGATGTCATGGTGTCTCCCATGGCAATTCAACATTATGTCTTCAAAAAAACAAAAAACTACTTTAAAAAAAAACCTATCCTATCCTAATTACAATTAAACTACAATATTACAACCCTAACCCTAAAATACATCAAAAAACTTATAAAAATCCCAACCCACATTCATTTCAATCACACATGGATGAAGCTAAGAAGAAAAGGAAGAGGAAGAAGAGAAAGACGAAGAACAAGAACACGAGGAAGAGCAAGGTATCAAAATAGAATAATCCCTTTACTCCCATTTTTTTCCAAATCAAAATGGGTTAAGGGAATAATGAATTAGTTATTTTATTATTGTTTTCAAATGCAAAGTGGGTTAAGGGAATAATGAATTAGTTTTTTTATTATTGTTTTCAAAATGCAAAGTGGGTTAAGGAAGGGCATTGCTTGTTATAAAAGTTTTTTTTCCAAATGCACAATGGGTTATATTAGAATAGTTATATTGTTGTTTTTTATTATCAGATTCCCAAAATGAGTTCAAATAGTGAGTATGAAGCTGAATGTGAAATGGGTGATGAGATGAGTGGGAGTGTGCAAGGAGAAAGGCAATCGGCAACCTAAATTGATAGTTCACATTGGAGTGTCGATAAGTTTAGTCGCCCCTCTAAGACGTTGAGCAAATATGCCAAAGGATTGTTTGACCCAAAGAAAAATTGCCTTTGAAATAAGTTGCTCAAGTCATTTAAGTACCATACCAAACACTTTAGGTGGGGCTAAGACATGAAAGTGCAATATATGTTCATTGACTTAGTTGGAAAGCATTACTAGATTAAATGCACACTTATTGCACATACCAAGGAAAGGTGTTGGCTTGTAATCAACTATTTTTTCATAAGAGGGCACAAGTAGTGAGGTTGATACCACAGGGAACATTCCAACAATTCCCAACATTGGCGGCACCCCTTCTAGTTCTCAAAGAACTTCTAGGAATGCTTTCTCAAATACTGCAACAAGTTATGAGGTAAATGCAAAGATGGATGTTATTGTGGTAGGGGGAGATAAAGGTCGTGGCCCCACGATAATCTAGTTGTGGATATGTATGATACAAAGGCAAGGAAGATGTTGTTGATGCCATCGTTAAAAAATTATGTTTCCAACATTTTGTTTCATGTTGTGCGCTCTCATTATTACCCACTGAAGGACGCTATGGCTAAGGTAGCCAAAACAAGTGTATGTTATGTGCCCCGATGCCCGGACACATAGAGTTGAGGGCCACAATCTTATATAGAAATTATTCCAAAGTTAATTTATTGATGGAAGAGATGAGGTGCATATGGGTCTCCCCATGATTACAACATCATCATTAGACACGCCCACTCATCAATATCATTGTTTCATGCAAAGAGGGTCCTTACTTCTTGAGGTTCGTTGATTGTCCAAGAAAGACGGATGAAGAGTTTCGATTTTCTATTTTGTGAGATGTCATTGAGGAGGTTGGCACTAGCAAAGCAAAGCATGAAGAAGCTTGTTGAAACTCACTACCAATATATATTTTGGACACCTTGTGTGTATGTCATTCACAATTCACCGAAAGACATTGGAAAAATTGATTGGGTTAAAAGGGTAGTGGTCCTCGGATGTTTCAATGGCTTTCTCATGAGAGGTGTTGATGTTCATCTGCGACCACACATAAGTGGCACTTTCGTACCTTTTCAAGGAAGGAATTCCTCAAGCCATTGGACACATTTTGCATCATACTTTATTTTGTTGGATAGGATGCTTGAGTTACAAGAGCCCCTACAACTTATGATCATGATGTGACATGATGAGTGGACTCGGTGGGAAGAGTCCAAAGGCTATTGTAAGATTATTAAGCTTCGGCACTTGGGGAAGTGCCACCACTTTCAAGGTTATGAACGATGCAAAGAAATCAACTAAAGCGAAATCGACATGAAAGCATAGCAGAAGAGGGAGAAAGCAGTGGTGGTGATGAGAGAGAGAGTATCATGCTATGGGAAATAAGAGTGGATGGAGGTGAGATACATCACATCAATTAAAGCTACCAAGTATCTCTAATTTTTACTTTGAATGATAAAATATGACGATTCTAAAATCCCCAACCTCAACAAGATATATGAATGTATTAGTTAAGTGACATTATGTTTTGGCCAAAGGAAAGTCGTAGGAGAAGAACCTTCGGGGCGATCAAAATTTGTAGAAGCCCCTACTTTGTGTTGAGTTCTTGTTGCGATCAACATATCCAGAACTTTGTGTCATCAATGAGCGGAGGTGGAGAAAGTAAACACCCCTTTGCGGACACATGGCCGCATATGCCTTTAAATGCTTTTAATTAGCGTGGTTCAAATCTATGCTTCTATGTACATGGATAATGGGATGCACAATTCTAATACCTGGCTTTCTTCTTCTATGCGAAGAGCCTTCTTAGTTAGGAACTAAGTCCCCATAGATGAAAAGGAGGTGAGGGAGATTTATCTCATGACGAGAGGTTTGATGTTTCTCTAGCCAACAAAAAGCCTAGAAAAAAATGTATAATACAAATCAAAATGGATGCTTCACAGTGCATAATTGATTAGCTCAAGTTTGCTTATCTTGAGGTTGATTTTTATTATTGCTATTCAAAACTTCAAATAAGATATATAGTGAGTACATTGGGAGTGTGCAAAAAGGCAATCAGCAACCTAAATGAGTTAGTGGTGATTGTTTAGTGGGCGTTGTATGCCAGGATTGTTTGACGCACATTTCCATTCACCTTCTTTCTCAAGTTTCTAGTTCCTCTACTTCTGAAAGAAATTGGTCGACATACGGGTGGATCAACTCTCTTAATAGGAATAGATTTACCTCTAAGAAAGTAGAGAAACTTGTTTATTGTACAACATGCCTTGCATCGCATGGATCACAAAAACCTCGTCTGAGCCAAATTCCAACATTATGGTGGGATGTAGGTCCTAAGAATTCGAAGGCCGGTGACTACTTAATCAAAAAGAGATGAACCGCAAACATCATCGACACGCCCACTCATCATCCCCTTACTTCAATGAAGATGATGTTGGGAGGTTGGCATTCGAACTTGAGGAACGGTTTGTGACTATTTCATTAGAAGTGACTTCGATTATTAAGTTGCGGCCTATGTTTTAGTTTTCGCCATTTTGCTCATGACATATGTACTCTTCTCATGTTGATTAATGATTATATTGTAATATGTATCATCATCATGTACTCTTGACTCTTGAGTCAGAAGTCTTTTGTTTTTCATTGTCATGACTCTCAACTTTGAGGTTGCAATGTGCATGTTTATTGTTGATGTATCATTGTATCACTATCAATGTATCTTGATTCTATGTCAACGACTCAATAAATATTGTATTTTGGCTTAGGTGATGAATTATTTTCAGTGATAAAATATGTAAATTCAAAATCTTTCCTTTAGGATTTCAGCTTTAAGTCTTAGTTTATTTATATTATATTTGTAATATATAAATTCTATATACTATAATAACAACCCTCCCCAAACCGTCCCAAAATTCAGGAAAAAACATTATTGTCGTCCTAAGTGAAAACCTCGTTCCTACATCCTACCATCCCGAATGGCGTAGGTAACTATGAGATAAAGACACCAACCTAAGTCTTCGCTTAAGTCTAAAATGTGGATAACGATTATATTGTACTATGACACCCCCATAATCTTGACTTACAAGTCTTAGGAATGTTTTTGTGCATTGATGGTATCATTGTCACCATGTAGCCTATGACTTGATGAGCATTGTAGTTTGTACTTTGTACTTTTATTATATTTGGAAATTAAAAGAAAATATACCTATGCATTCTTTAAATTCATTCGGCATGTTAGTTAATAAAGACACCAATTGGAAATTAAAAGAAAATATACCTATGTTTTTTGGCATGTTAGTTAACAGTTATTCAAGTTTATTTAATGAATGTACATGTTTTCTAAAACTGTGATAAAGTTGTCGAGTAATGCTATAATTGCCAAGAAACGCCCGAGTCCGAGTATAGCTCAAAATTTTGTTTTGCCAAGCAATGTTCGAGTACTAATTTTGAACTATGATACAAAGTTATAAACGTTACAACTTTATGAATAAAGTTTGGTTATACAAACTTTATAAAGGTTATAACAATTTATCAATTCTAACCAATTGAGAAAAAACTTAATACTAAAAATTAAAACTTATGGCGGACGGTACCGATTACCGACTATCCACAATGGTTGACCAACTCACTTAGTCACAACATGGAAGTTGCTCGGCAACATGCGAGGCAAGTTTGGAAGGTCCATGGAGTAGCAAAGGTGTCGGTTTTCGGTGTGTAGGTTGTAGTCACACAACACTACTGAAGATGACTGTTAGCAGTGCCATAGAAGGCACCAATGACAATCTAAGTGTGGCAGATCTGTGAAAAACTTCAATATGATCTGCCAAGCCAAGTTTCAATAGCTTGTGCTTAAACTCACGAAATTTGATCTCTTGTTGATCGTGGTTGTTGAAACTCATGAATGTAAAAACTGTAGAAATGCCAGCAATTAGCAAGAATGGAAGTGTCGTAGAGTAATGGTGTTGTGGATTGAAAAGTGTGGACCAAAATGATGAGGCAGATCTAGGGAGTGTGGCATTGTGGCAGTTGTCGACAGTGTTGAATGGAAGACAACATATCAGAGATTAGCACATTGTGAGGGTTTGTTTGGGGCAGTCTTCTTGCAGTGGCTAGATGGAAAGAGCTTGGCAGTAGTGGATTTGGAAGAGTCCCAAAGGCTCTTGAAAGCACAGACCGTTGGCGAAGAATGCATTAGGGAAGAACACAAGATGTCCAAAGCAGTCAAATCCAATTGTAGTTAACAGAGACAATGCAAATGAGCGGCAGCGAGGATAAGGTTGGTGTGTGCAAACTCGTGACAATGTTGCCAAGGCAGAAGGTCGTGGCAAGTTTGTGGTGTGTCGGGTTAGAACGTGATCCATGGCATCTAGAAGTGTAGTTGACCACGGGGCCATGGTAGGACCCTGTAAAGAGGCTATCAGAATTCGACTCACTAAGGTTGTTGGGTCGCCTCAGTCCCCACAACTTTTGATCCAAATTATTTGTGCAATTCGATAGACAACACACTAATGGTGAGTTTAATGTATTATAGCAATAGATTCACAATGAAAGAACTGTAATTGCAGAAACAATAAGTTTATTGTAATTGAATATGCATACAAACTGGGCAAACTCTGTAAGAGAGATGTATGCCTCCAAAAACCTGTGTCTTCATTCGAAACCATCTACTTTAAAGTTGTACAATTCAGAAGATGGAAAGTTGCTAAGAATAGAACACGAAGGGTTTCGAATGGGAATTGAAAGGTCATCGTACATGGAGATGACATGTATCCACCTTTAAGGGTGGAGTTGAATAGGCAAAAGTGGACAAAATCCAAAACTTATCATATTATTAATTTTTTGTGCTCTTTGACGTAGTCATATCTCCTACCTTGTTGACCCAATTTGTGAACCGGAGGATGTGTTGGAAAGGTGGCGGAGCGAACTACAAGAAATGTGTATAACAAAGCTATGCATTTGTTGTACTCTAAGATGCCCAAAAATGCTCTAAAGACCCTCAAATATACAAAATACAAAAAGCTGTCAGAAACTGCTACAATAAATTTTCAAGACTTTCTAAAAACAGATTTTTAGAAATCTTGCTCTGAATGGTCATCTAGATCAACTTTTTGTTGCTTTTTTAATTTAAACTTTATAAACTCAATGGACTTGATATAAGTTTAATTAAATCCATCAAATAGTGGTGTGATGGAAATTGGTCTCTTGTTAATGGAAGATCCAAGGTTCAGATCTCCCTCCGTGTTAAGGTGGCCCACAACTTGATGGTTGCCCAGTTAATGGGGCGCCGCGCTAAAGTAATTTCAATCCGTGGGAACACCATAATAATGCGGTCTTAAATTCCTATCCTTATATGGGTCCATGGCCAGTGCGGGCAGGTGAACCCTTGTACCCTTAGCAAAAAAATATATGTTCTAATTAATTTTATAAAGATCAAATAATTTTCCAAAAGTACCCCTGTTGCATAAATTGACCAGCTAATTGGCCAACCCATTAAACTTCAAGTACCCATAGTTTGCACTTGGGGAGCACATTTTTCGGTGAAATGAAGGACTTCCCCAGCTAAATCGGACGCTCCAGAGACACATTTGTGGCATCATATTTGTCCTAGGAAGCTTCTAAACATGATTTTTTTCAACAAGCCTTTTTTAGGACTGAACGAGGGAGAAGCTTGAGAAGGCCTTGGCAGTGACTTGTGGTTCCCAAAATGAGGATACCCAAGTTTCTATGATCCCTCGGAGCAGAATTGCTCTGATACCAATGACGAGGAACGCATGGGCGATCCTCTCGGGAATGAGCAAGTCATGCAATGGATAGGGGACTACATGTAACAAGTGTGACAAATTCTCCCTTCAGGGGTCTACACACGAACATGCGAGAAATCTCCCTATTTCACAATCTACATGCTTGAAATGTGGAAGCGGATTAGCAAGTTTTTTGTTGTCTTGTATTCATAAATAAGTGCCTTTATATAGGCCTTTACAAGATAAGTACAAGCCTTAAAATGTATGGGGACCTGGTACTTGGTGCCCTTTCCCCAATGTCAATCATTCTATTTATTTGACAAGAAGAACTAATGGGTTGTCGATTAACACAACTGTCAACAACTAAATATAATAACGAGTCATTACAAAACTATCGAATGCTGCCAATCTAGTCATCAACCACATAACATGTCGACCACTAAAATATAACAATACTATTATGACGGTCTATAGAGACTTCTTTGCAGGACCCACCTATGCAGCCAGTGGATGTGGCACTACTACTACTTGCAGTTCTAATGAAGCACATGATGTTGTTGATGCTCTCGATAAAGAGCAATATGTTGATTATTGATTTATATTGAGTTTGCATGTGCACCATGTAGTTTGACCACTTACTTTTCATCTATTTTGATTTATCATGATATTTAGAATTGAATTATCAATTTATTAGTAACGTTTTGGTTATCTTGATTATTCAATGCATATTATGTGGTTAGTGTTTCTAATTTAGATAGAATTTTTATAATTTTGTATAATTATTCTATCACAAATCATAAGACATTACAAAGGAAATATAATAAATAGAAACGAATGGATGATATACAAGAGAGGACGTGAGAGGATATAAATAGGTTACAAGGGAAACAACAAGGAGATGTGCCCCACAAACCCGTAATTGATAGCAAAAAAATGTAATTAGGTTCATTACAACAAATTCACAAAGGTTGACAGATCCATCCCAACATCAAGCTCCATTTGTAGAACATAGTCTGCTCTAGGCTCTAACCCAAAACCATGCAAGCACGGCTCTTGAAAATCCTGAACTAAATCCCAAAAAAATATTTTTATCAACAGCATGAATTATTTGGTAGTTACAACGTGGATATTACAAAAGCAGCTTCTCTAGGGTCTAGGCTATAATTTTTGTTGAATGAAAACCTAAATAATTCAGAAGACAGATATCCCTTGATTTTGAAACTTAACAGCTTGCTTGCCTCAAAGCTAAGGCATCTACAATAGGAACATTTATCAAGTTTTGCCATTCTTGTCTGTAAACCCTTAAGAGGCAATATTCTCCAAATGTAAGTGAAAAGGAAAGCTGTAAAATAAGACTGAAATTGCTATGAAATCATTTACAATTGCTGAGGGCACATTAGAAATATCCTACAAAAACCTGAAATACATGTAGAATCTAAAGTGTTTTTGTGCATTAAAGGTTTAAACAGGAAACATGGCCATGATGCAATTCAATTTCTAATCACTGGTAACTACACAACATGAAGGTTAAAGTCTCCATCATGTAGTATAGCTATTGTCTTCAGGATGAATCCGCATTCAAAGCATTATACATGGATGTCTAATAAAAGTTTAAAACCATTTCGTATTCAAAGCAATCCACCGCACATTAGTATGATTGAAAACATGCTAAGGAATCCTGATAATGTACACTGCAATATTCAAGATTTGTATTTTAATACTCACAGACTCGTCTTCTTTAGACGCTCAATTTCAGCTTCTTTAGCTGCAAGTGATTCCAAAGCCCTTCTAAGCTTTTCTTCCTTTCATCACGGTCCCTGTAAAGCTCCAGTTTTTCTTGGTCCTGAAACAAGTAAGCTTTTTTATTTATTTGTAACCTTTCTATCAAAATATTAAAATTGTAATTAGCAATAAGACGATTTAAAACATGTATGATAGTTTTAAAAACAGCCTTAATTTTCAGTTTGAATAAAATCGACCAAGTTCTGCTACAAATGCTCGTGTAAATATAACTGCTGAAAAATACAGAATAGGGAATTATTTTGGTTCACTTATTGCCCAAGGTAACAATATCATGTATATCAGGGACAAAATATATAACCCTAATTTCCTATTGAACACATTCATTTTCATATAAAACAATATAATTTTGTACTAAAGAGGGACATGTATGATAATATAATTCTAGTGGCATAGACACCATTTATATGTTAGAAAGGAAAGCCAGAGAAGGAATGTTAACCAAAAATCAAAATTTAAATTTAGTTTTATAACAGCGTTTTACTTGGATTTATGGGTTGCATTAATGAGGAGGTCAATCCCACGGTTTCATGCACCATTTCATGTAGAGTAAAATGCATTTACAGGTTTCACTTGCTAATCCCTGTGATGTTGGTGTATTGCCAACAATTTGTAGCTAGAGATAATAATGGAAAAGATGACGGCGACCAATGTCGGTTGCAATCAAGGTTCCATACAGATATGTGGAACACACTGGCAGCCATGGTTGGAAACAGGAGGGCCTTGCATGGGTCACCATCCCCTCCCTAAGTCATCTCTATTTTAAAAGTAATCAATTGAGGATGCAGGATGTCGGGAATGGCATATGCTTAAAAGTTAAAATACAAAAAGACATAAGAAAGAGTTTTGTTTTGGGTGCAGCAGGGTTGATTGGCGGTGCTTCACCTATTGTACATCCATCATATGGTGTGACTGTGAAGTCAATATTTTTGCCACTGCCAAGTGGATCATGAGAGTTGCATATCACCATTGCGTGAGATCCTTGTTTCATGCCTCTTGGGATTCTTGAGAGGAGTTAAATCTTCTTCTCGTGATTCAGTTCTTATTCTCTTACAAGATACTGCAGTTACATATTATACATCTATACAAGCATCTATGATAGAGTAGAGCAGAGGAGATTTTTCCACAGTTTTCCTCATATCATTTAGTCAAGGTATTCCATGGTCATTTGCCAACAAGCAAAGCTCAAATTACTGCTTACCATCATAACCTTCGCACAAGGAAGCTGCTCTTTGGTACAAATTCTCCATGCACATTTTGGGGGCACACCAAAGCAATGGGATACAGAGATTTCATGGTCATCCCTTAGCACCTAGAGACTTTTACATTACATATTGGTTCAATATTTGGCTAAAGCATCATAAAATTCACTTATCTTTACACCAAGTTGAAATATTATGTATTCTTCATATATTGAGTTTACATTATTACATACAATTACATTTATATTATCTGCTTAGTGTCCCTGTCTGCTTGTGGACTCAAATCAACGCGAGCATTGTCATTTTGGACCAACTAATCAGCCAAAAAGGACCGCAAAGAGGAAAATCCATTAGCAGAATAGAGAAAAGGGCAGACAATATAGACATTGAGAATGGGGACGTCACGGCCGAGGGGGTGGTGTCCCCAAGATTTCACCCTAAAATCTAGGACAACCCCTTTTTAAAAAAATCATTTTTTTCAATGTAACAGGTAGTTTTGTGTTTGTTTTCTTGCAGTTGTTTGCATTGCTCTAAGATATCCCCATAGAGTCATAAAAGCCAAATTCCCCAAGTACCCACATGCTAAAACTCACTCTATCCCTTCATGCGATTTTGTCTCATTAGAATTTTATTTATTTATTTATTTATTAAATAAATAAAGTTCTTTTAAAAATAGATTGAGCTAAAATTGGAGGATTTAGGTTATATAAAGCACTTTACCCCATCATTATTACCATGGAACATTCACCCAGGGGGAAGAATTTTTGCAGGTCAGCTAATTGGAACAATTTTCGAGCAATTGTTTGCGGCTTCTTTTGTTTTGTTTTTATTTCTTTTTGTCTATGTTTTGGTTTGTTTTCTTCAGCAATTCTTGTAGCCTATTCATTCTTCCTGCCAGATCTTTCCCGTGCCTAGGGTTTTGAAAAGCTATCCAATATTTTTTTATTACTAATCTGTCTACAGGCGATCAGAGCTCAGGATTCTTTCAAAAGATTGCAAGAAGTTGCTTGGTCCAAAAGGGTGTAAAAATGGATTTTATGAAAATAAGAAAAATATTGCCATCAATGCGTAGAGCTCGAGAAAATATGCACTTTTAGAGAAAATGGCACCTAAAACGGAGCCACGAAATGAAAGTTATGGCACATGCAAGTTTTGGCTGCTACATCTTCCCGGACCCTTTCCAAAAATGGCAAATTTTATTCTTTCCTTGTGTTTTCTTCACCAAAAATCCAAAAAAGGAAAAAAATATTGTCTTCATGCCAATAGCAATTTTCAAGGCTGCCTTCAAAGTGATTTCGCACAATTTTAAATGCGAAGTCACATTTTAAATGCGTTTTGGAAAAGTCATAATGCAAGTCGCACTTTTGGAAAAGAGCTATCTTTCATGCAAGTCGCACTTTTTGGAAGGAAGACTTTAAGCTGCCAGTGGGAATTTTGGCAGTGGCAGGCAAGCGGGAATTTCTTGCCTGCCTTGCAGGTTACTTTTTCCCATCAAGTCAAAGTCACTTAAGTCAGAATGAGAATTTTGGAGGTAGAAGCAAGCGGAATTTCTTACTGCAACACAGGTTGAAAATTCTCATTTTAAAGAAAAATCACTTAAAGCATCGACGAGAATTTCTTGTTTGACTAGCAGGTAATTTTCCCCATCAAAGAGGTTTATTCACCCATGCAAGTCGCACTTTTTCAAAGAAGGCTATTTTTCATACAAGTCACACTTTTTGGGAGATGATTTAAGCTGCCAGTGGGAATTTCGGCAGTGGCAAGGCGGGAATTTCTTACTTGCCTTGCAGGGTGAAAATTCCCATGATGAAGGACAAATCACTTAAGTGGAAGAGGGGATTTTTGGAGCTGCAGTGCAGGGTGGAAATTCCCATCAAGTTGACTTCCTATTTTTAGCAATCACCCTTGCCAAAAAGTGCGACCCACCTTGGCATTAATACATGTAATTAATGATATTTATTAATGGTATTTCTAGCTAAGTTTGGCGCCATAAATAGGAGGAAAGTCAATGCAAGTGGATGAGCTAAAGAGAAGTCAAGGATGCATGCTAAAAATAAATAAAATAAATTCATAAAAACAATCAGAAGCATGCAGACTTGGGTGCCCAAATTGGATGAAGAGGCATGACTTTTAATTAATTAAATTGCCAGAAATAGGGAAAGGCAATTATTAAAAATAGCATGCAGATGGTTATATAAGCATGGGACGCCATAAGGGAGAAGCAATTAATTCTTTTTGATGAAGTTTGCAGCCCAGACAGGTTTTGGCGCCAAGGGAAGGAGGATTTTGCATTAAAGAGTGTTTTCCATTGCCGGGAAGCTTCCAGTTTTGGCGCATAGGGTTGGAA
This sequence comes from Taxus wallichiana var. yunnanensis, assembly GCA_018340775.1. Taxonomy (NCBI): domain Eukaryota; kingdom Viridiplantae; phylum Streptophyta; class Pinopsida; order Cupressales; family Taxaceae; genus Taxus; species Taxus wallichiana. The sequence goes on along the minus strand of CM031244.1, from coordinate 549,913,817 downwards.
TAGCCTAATTTTTGTTATTTTGATTGTCTGCATGTTGGTATAAGTGCCCATGTATTCATCACAGGTGCTCATATTAGTGAAAGGAAGTTCAAATCAATGTTAGATACGTTGAATATATCTTCTAAATCAGAAGAAGTTGTCGGATCTACACAAATTGATCCAATTACAAAGGATTCCGACAGAATTAAAAGAAAAAGAGCTCAGACAAAGATTGTTCCAGGCATGATGAAGCATGATGAAAGAGAAGGATCAACAAATTCATGCATATCTTCCAGATTTGCTAACATCAATGATACAGACATAGGCCCTGAACTCATCACTGATTTAATTGATAGATCCAGAGCCGGAAGGACATCTCTCATGCGGGCAATTAAAAGTAGCGGGATTATTCAAGCCTCAACGCGTTTCCATCCACGGCTCAATTGCTAAAGATCCCGACACAACTAGTGGTGATTGCGATTAGCAATGCAGATGCTTTGGCAATAGATGGGAAAATGTTGAATTACATGTTCGACAAGTATATTCAATATCAGAACAAAAAGAAAGCGTAGGGTTTTACAGCTGTGCGAGATCTTCTTTCTTTTCTTATTTCTTATGTTCCCGGATGAAATTGTGAGATTAAAGTTATTGGTTTAAAAGCCAATACTTTAAGTTATTTGAAAAGGTTCTCTAAGATAAGTGGCAGATGTGCACAACTTTGACTTAAACTTCAGATGCATGTCACTTAGAGAGGAATTCTAGGAGAAAGATTGCCAGATGTTTCCTTGACAACTTCCACATGTTATAGTTCAATTGAAGTTTCCTATTTGTAATTTCCCTCTATACACTATAAATAGAGGAAGAACCTACGGGTTAAAAGATCAAAATTTGTAATCAGCATTCTTGTGTTCCAGACTTTGAGTTGAAACCCTTGATATCTTTCTGAAAGTTAAGGAATAGAGAGGAGGCAAATTTCCGGAGAACTTTGTGTCAATGGTGCATTTGTTTCTTATTTCTTTTTAGATCTTTGCATAAACTTTGTGTTATCTTAGATCTAGATCTGAAACTTTCTTTTGCTTTGAATTCTACATTTCTAGATCTATTTGTTTCGTCTATGTGCATGTGACCAACTCTGTTAACTATTGGTCAGGTTGCACATCTTCTTTCTTTTTTGCTCGCATTCAATTATTTCCCTCTTCTGCATATATACATTTCTTACAGTTGCTTACTTGCTACAAAATTGCCTAGTTATGGTGCATGAGCTACGTGGTTAAAGTAAAACCAATAGATAGATATTAGAAAATATAATTGACAAAATCTTACACGGGAGCCTCACCAGTAAATGAGGGAGATTTATCTCATGACTGCCTAGGTTTTCAACTGTGTAGAAAATCTAGCCAACAGGGGGAAACTTTATACTTTGTGAGGTTTCTTTTTCTTATATTTTTAGATTTCTTAGGTTTTTCCTGCTTCCAAGATCCTTTGAACAATGAAACAATAACCCCAAAGCTAGTGACCATAACAAGCACTAACCTCCCAAAGACTTTGACAGAGAAGGCAAAAAGGTCCAACGCAGCATGTTGGTGAACGTGAAACACAAACATAATCCCAAACTTTTCTCAAGCCCAAACTCAAAACCAAACGGTCAAATGAATCTTGAAAGAAATACTTTCACAAGAATGGGAAAGAAAATTGAAAGCCCAAAAGCAAAGACGGATCACAATCATGGAAATGCCATTTTGCGAGCAATCATGTTAAGAAATTTTTGTTAAGGTGAGAGAACCTTTTTTGCATCATTGGCAAGGGATTGAAGTATGTGAAATGATGAACCTTGTATAGAAGGTTTATGTTTGTGGGTCACAAGCAATGTTACCAAAATGTATAATATGGAACTTCTTGAAGGTGTCGATGAAGCAGTTAAGAAATTTTTACTGCAGCATTGGACTCTATTGGCCTTGGATTGGGTCTCACATGTATAGTGTCATTTTGAATTTAAGAATAAGCAGTTTGAAGTCAAAAGGATTCAATGTCATTGGTTGAAATACCATTCATGGTATTGTCAATCACAGACATGTCATTCAAATACCTGTCTTTTGTAGGCATGTCATTTTATGACATATCATTTGTGGACACCTTCATCTACAAAAGCATATAATTTTGTAATTTATATATTGTAACGTGAATATAATGTCATTATATTAGTCAGCAATATGATTAGAAGACAGATGTTTGCAGACCAACATGTGTTCCTCTACTATAGTGTTTCATTTTTTTGTGTACGTTCAAGCGATGGCAAGTATCCTACAGGACCATCCAGGAGAGTTGTTATCATGTGGAATACTTCCCTTCCCACTTGGTGACACATGCATATAAATTACTTTTCGCATAGTAAGACCATTACATGTATATTCTATATGTGGATTAATATTATATTTTGCACGTCCATGCATGGGCCTTTCTTTTTCACTGCTAACTATCTTAAACTTGAACACGGATCTAATACAGAAAAATTGGTTGTTGGCAGAGCTGGAAGAAGTACGTTATAGATTTATCTATGGAGGAAGATCCCAAATGTAGATATTGATATTTAGAGCGTGATAAGTTTATGCAATTCATTGGATTCCACCTCGAATTTTGGGATAAATCAATATTGATTTATCAATCACTGACTGGATTTCACCATTGAGTTAATTTTTTTGATTCATTATCTTTGTGGTTGTATGCACATGGATAATTCTTACACTCTGTACAGAATTGGCTATAAATGTAGATATTGATATTTAGAGCAACAAAATGACAAAGAGGCAGAGGAGGGACAAATATATATATATATATATATATATATATATATTGCTCTTTCAATAAAAAACCGTCTCTGGTTCTTATCAAAAACCGTGTCCCACAAAGCGAAGAAATGACAATAAGTTTTGCAGGAGGAAGAGGTCAAAACATGGTTCCACCATCAGGATGATTCAATATTAATTCATACTAATGATGGGCCACTTGAAGAGTATTCTAAAGGATTTTGCCTGATCAATTCTTCTTAACATGATATTCGGATTCAAATCATGCAAGAAATATTAATGACAGAAAATCCACATTTGGACGTGCTCTTTCTTTGGTCCAATATCATGGGAGAGCAAGAAACGAATATGTTTCTCGATATTCCACTGAACTAAAATATCACCCAGAAGTTGTCTGTGAAGAGGCATGATTATGTTGCATACTTGAAGGATTAGGAGTACCACATAAGCAACCAACCATCATGTATGTTGACAATGAAGCTATTATCAAGCTTCTGATGTTTCATGAATGCATGAAGCACATCGAGGTACAAGTACTTCAAATGCGAACATGTTCTATGACACAACATTTCATTTTCTCCAGTTCCAACAAAAGAACAACATGCAATCTCTTCACAAAGTCACTTGCACAAGACAAAGTTGAGGCATTTAGAGAATCTCTCTTGTTCACTTGAGACCACACTAAATTAAAAGGGAAATGTTAAAATAAATAATTCATCATGTGTAAGCTAAATCACAGTTGTTCACCACATTTTATGAAAAACTTCAACATTCGGCAAACCTTATGCAGAGATCGAAAATGTGTTGAAATTCGAGGCAGTTTCGTATGGTGTTCGCAGAAACAAGTTGAGCAAGAAAATTTGAGCAAAGCAAGAAAGAAAAGAGTTGAGTACGAATAGGAAAATAAGGAGTTGAGTCTATAAAAAACCAATTGCTTGTAGAAGGAACTCGATAGGGTTTTGGTGTGCGCATGAATAGAGAAGAGTCGTCATTGCAATGAGGACTGACTCATCTTTTCTTGATGTTATGGATAGTGTTTTAAAAACTGGTTGAACCAGAACTCCCAGTTCAACCAGTTCATTAAAAAAAATTGCAACTCAATTGAAAAATGAACCAGTGACTAGTTTTGTATTGAACCAATCAAACCAATTGGTTCTGTACTGGAATGGTCTAGATGGTGGGACGAAGGTTTATGCCCAAAAAAAATTAAGACAATTTTAAATTATTATTTTTCAACCCTAACCCTAAAATAATGTTATATAGACCCTCTATTTGTCTCACACCTCTCATTGAGCATTAGTGAGCATTTGGAGTTTGTGGAGCTACATTAAAGAGTTGTGATTTGGAGTGAGCTTGGAGCTTGGTTGGCATTCCTAGTGGGCTATTTGTGGTGGATTTGGCATCTACATCAGCAGGCTACAGCCCATCTACAATCTTGGAGGATTTCTTAATCAAATTCTTGTGCCCATTGATCTTCATAGTTCATCTCATTGAAAGATATGTTAAAAATATAAATCTGCCCCTATTTTTCTCTCTCATAATATTGCAAATCTGAATTACTTTTGTTGCAAAGATATGTTTGCATATTTTTATTTTAAAATTTGTTTGCATTTACCATGCCTCCCCAAGTCAAAGACCCTACATGGAGCCATGTTGATGTTGTTGATAATCAAGTGTTTTGCAAACACTAAAGAAACACATAAAGGTCAAGCAACACTTAGCCTTGTAAGAGGCCAAGTTGTCCCCTTATATCAACCCTAGATTGGAAACGCAACGCATGATTGAGAAATATAATGAAGAGAAGGCTAATCAAAAAGAGATAGATGCTGAAAAAAGGAGAAAGAGGCAACTTACCACGTCCCAAACAAAAACTAGTTTGTTGATCTCTTGCTCTAACCCTTATGTCAATGTTAGAGACCCTTTTCAGTATGTTCATCTCATTCATGAAAACTGGCCTCAAAAAAGGAAGTCAAAGAACATTCAAAGCTTTTTCCCATCCTCCTACACTCATGTCAGTGTAATGTCCCCAAATAGGAACACTCCGGAAACCAACAACACTTGTACCTTTTTTTTTTACTTTTCTAAAAATAGATGCAAGCTGGAATTAAATGAGAGCAATCTGAAATACTTATGACAGCAATGTGAAACTAATTCCAAAATACCATAAAACTGAAAATCTGAATTTATCTTTTACTGGAACCCTCTTCCCAATAATGGCGACCAGCTTGGGGATTTGTAGCTCCTTTTTCTAAGGCCAATTCCACTCCAAAACCTTGAATAACACACTCTAAAAATCACAATTATTTTTAGCAACACAATGAACCTCTTTTTGCAATTTTTGGAGACCAATAACACCATGAACTGAAATTAGAAATCAAACCCTACTGCTGCAATGTAATTTTAATTCGCTAGGACAGCTGAAACTTCTAAAATCAGTATCTTCCTCAATACTCATCCGATTCATACAAACGATATATCAAAACGATCATAAAATTATAAGGAATCCAATGAATGCATTTGCATATTTTTCCGACCATGGGTTGCGGAGATACAGCCCCAAACCCTAGTCGCCCAAACCCTAATTTGCTGAAAATTAATATTAATTTTCAGAATGCAAACCCTCGCTAAATAAGCCAGAGAATAATAGAAAAAAGCCTGATAATTACCAGCAAATATTCAATACCTCCGAAGACCATAAAACATCACTTGAACATCATCCAACACTCCTCAAGAGTCAATACCATTCGCCCAAGGTATAATAAATTGCAGCAATGAATAACAAATGCAAGAACCCTTGAATCACCTCAATATTCCACACGAATGATCATCCACACAAGTCGCTAGGGCAAGAAGACAATCTCCAACCAATTCGCTAGGGCAAGAAGCATTTAACATCCACAAAGCATCCACAAACAATTCGCCAATGATAGAGATCAGCAATAACCACGATAGATATTTGCAATAAACACGAAGTGGCTATTTTCTTTCAATAGGCGGTGTTGATAAACACCTATAAGAACATCACGGGCATGCATCCCATTCTTCAAGCATGAAGAATTAATTCATCAATAATAATATTCAACATATCTTCCTTGGTCACTCCTCCTTTGGCTTTATATCCTTCCTTTTAATATGGCAACTTGCATTGGGGAAGTGATCTTCCTTTATTTCTTCTTAGCCAACCTTAGAGCATAGCTTTATGTTATTATTAAAATATTAGATGCCTTAGTGTGCAGAATAATAATTACTTACTAAGACAAATAATAAAATAATAATATTAATTAACTAATTAATTCCTCAAATGTGCAATAGTAATAATAATTACTTTTGAAGTGTTGCATTAGAACCCCACCCCCGTAGTTTTTCTAATATGCTCATGGGTGGAAAAAGTTGGATGGCGAAAGGGAAGTGGAAGCACCGTGGACCGTAACTGAACGGTCACTTTTTTTTAATCTCAGCCCTTGCAACGGTCACACGGTCTCACCTCCCCGTGATGCGGCGATGGTGCCCCCTGCAGGCCAGGGCTTGTCGGAAGCCTTGCAGAAGTGTCTGGGTCCCCGATGCCCCGTGTCGGGCAGTGTGTGCTGAAGGTTTAGAAAAAATAGTCTTGGTCTCGACACGCCCCTCACGGACCCATCCACCTCCGTCTCCGTGTCCCTGGGAGGACGATGTTGTTTTAGCGGCCCAAACAAAGCTTCTCTCTACTAGAGCAATCTTTGCAAAATTCGTTGGTCGTAGGTTGACTGTGGAAGGCATTCAAAATTGGTGTGAAGTGCAGTGGGGTAGCAGCCTGAGTATTCACTTCCTTGAAAGGGGCTTTTTCCTGGTTATATTTCGCAGTGCCGCTCAAAAGGACGACACCATGGTGAGGAAAGAATTTCTTCTAGCTGATTCAGGCTTGAGATTCGCGATTGGGAGCCTCACTTCGACACGGCTAGAGCAGAAATGGAAGGACTACAAGTTTGGGTTAGACTCTATTCACTGCCAAGTGAGTTTTGGTCCGCTCCCATTCTCAACAAAATCTGCTCAAGTCTGGGACGCGTAGTCCGCATCGACCCTGTCACCCTGGAAGGTACCCTCTCATCCTTTGCTAGGATTTGTATTTCCATCGATTATAATCAGAAGCTTCAGACCTTATATCCATCTCCACCCAATCCGGGCTCTGGGAGCAAAAGGTGGAATATGAAGGTGTCTCCAACACCTGCTTTAAATGCAAAAACCAGCCACTTCCAAAAATACTGCAAAAACCCCTTCTTCTGGCAAAATGGAATGGAGAAAAAATCCTCTCCCCCTCCTCTCCCTTCCACTCCCGCTCATGTAAACACGTCTCAACCCATAGGAGTGGATTCTACTGACCCCCCCTGCTCTTGAGCCCATAACTCTGGACCCTGGTACCATCTCTTTGGTAAAAGAAACGGCAGCAGTGGTTAAGGACTCTACAAGGATTTTATCCCTTTTTCACGATGGTATCTCTCTTGGCCTGGGAGGGAACGTCCGTCTCTCTGGAAAAATGGGTGAATGAAAAGGACGAACTAATCCTTGTCTAATGATGGTGACTCCATTGGTTCACAGGAGGTTGTCCATGAGGCTCACTCTTCTGATAACTTGCAGCTGTGTCCGATTCTCCCAACACCAGCACTTCTCAACATGGATCTAGGTCCGAAAAGCATTTTGGGTCACCCTTCTAAGAGTAAAATCTCCCAAAATGAGGTTGCAGCAGGGAAGCAACTTCAACTCCGTTCCTTCTTTCCCTCTATGAGTAGGAGAGGCGAGTCCTCTCTGAAGATCAAATGATCCTCTTTTCTTGGAACGTTAGGGGCCTCAACGCCCCTAACAAACAGCGTATGTTAAGACGTTATGCTACCGATGCTTGATGATATTTGCCTTCTACAGGAAACTAAGATGTCAGAGGAAGGTTGCAAGAATGGATGGTTTCAAGATGGAAAGGTTGGGAAGGTTGCTTTTCTGATTCTTTAGGTGCCTCGGAGGTCTTGGAATTCTATGGAAATCCAGCTGCTGCACTCTTGAGCCTATTCTCGTTGATTCGAATTTCATTTGGTGCAAGGTTTTTATTAAACACTCTGATGAGTCCTTTTTCTTATGCAATGTTTATGGTCCCTCTAATCCAATCAAAAAAAGAGATCTATGGTCTAAACTTCATCTGGTCCTTGATTCGGCTGTCAACTCCAAGATTGTTGTCGCTGGCGATTTCAATGCTACTCTTTCTGATCTTGATAAGCGCGGAGGTATTCAATGGCAGCCACGTTCACAAGTGGACTTTACCTCTTTTGTTTCTTCCACCAATTTGGTTGATGTGGAACCTAGTCAGGGTTGGTTCACGTGGAATAATAGGAGGCCTGGGTTTAGTTCCATGGCAGTGCGTCTTGACAGATTTCTTGTTTCTGAATTTTGGCTGCAGAACAATTTCCTTCTCAAATGCTCTGTTCTTCCACTCTCAGCTCCGATCATTTCCCGATTTCTCTTAATATTTCCTTCGACCTACCTCCTCATCACTCACCCTTCAAATTCGAAAACATGTGGTTGCAGGATCCTTCACTCAGGCCTCTGATTAAATTCTGGTGGGAATCCTTCAAAGTTAATGGGACCTGGATGTTCCAACTCTCCAAAAAGTTATCCCTGCTGAAAGATAATCTACGAAGCTGGAATATTTCATGCTTTAAAAATATTTTTCAGAAAAACAGAGAGAGTTGAGAAGGAGCTCCGTATTCTGAACGATTCTATCCTCTCACATGGGATGCTTCGGGCTGATTTCTTCAAAGAAAAATCACTTCTCAAGGAATTGGGAGATCTTCTTCTAAAAGAGGAAACTTACTGGCGCCAAAAATCCAGGGAAGTATGGTTGGCAGATGGCGATAAAAATACTAAGTTCTTCCATGCTTCTGTAAAAGCCAGAAGAAATTTCAACTACATTTCATCCCTCCAATTGGATGATTTATCTGTTGCGTCCACTCAATCTCAGATCAAATCCGAAGTAGTGTCTTTCTTCAATAAGCTCTTGAATGGCGACTCGGCAACCCCCCTTGGCGAGCAGTCTTCCTTCTTCCATCAGATCCCTGCCTCGGTCACAGATGCTTGATAATGAATTGCTTCTCTCTCCATTCTCCAAGGAGGAGGTTCAAAAATTGTTTTCTCAATGAAGAGAGATAAAGCGCCCGGTCCTGATGGTTTCCCTGCCTCTTTCTTCCAGGACTTTTGGGATGTCATTGGGAATTCTGTTTGGAATGCAGTGGAGGAATCACGGCAAACGGGCAAGATTTTAGGTGCTCTCAATCACACTCTCATCTGCATGTTTCCCAAAAAATCTCCTACCGAGTCTCTGGATGATTTCAGACCTATTTCCCTTTGCAACACGACATACAAAATCATCTCCAAAGCTATTGCAAATAGATTGAGTCCACTTTTGTCAAAATTGGTTGCTCATGAACAAAGCGGCTTCATCCCTGGTAGGTCAATTACTGATGGGATCATTATCTCTCACGAACTGATTCACACACTTCATTCCTCCTCCCGGGCTGGCATGATGCTGAAACTAGATTTTAGCAAAGCCTACGATCGTGTCAATTGGAGGTTCCTCATCAAATCTCTTCAAGCCATGGGTTTCATTGGCAATTTTGTAATTGGATTTTCAACTGCATTGCCACTCCTCGATTCTCTGTTCTGTTAATGGTTCGGCTGAAGGCTTCTTCCAAAGCAGCAGGGGTTTGAGACAAGGTGATCCCCTCTCCTCTTTTCTTTTTATTTTGGTCACTGAGGCTCTTAGCCAAAGTATCAAGTCTGCCATTCTGGATGGATCCCTCAAAGGCATTCTAATCACCTCCAATCTTCCAGCCCTTTCACACCAACAATTCACGGACGATACTTTCCTTTTTGGTCAAGGTTCTATCCCTGAAGCTAGGCACCTCTCTTCTATTCTTGATTCTTATTCTTCTCGGGACAAGGTTATTAACTTTCATAAATCATCATTTTCTTCTTTAATGTTGCCCCTAGATTACAATGCAAGATCAAAGCAATTCTCGGCTTCACAGTGGGAGCTCTCCCACACAAATATCTGGTATCCCACTTTTTCATGGGAATGGCAGAGCGCATCTTTGGGACGGGCTTATAAACTCCATCTCTACCAAACTTCTCTCTTGGAAAGGAAAATGGCTATCCTTGGCTGGTCGAGCCCTTTTAATTAATTCAATTCTCCTAGCCATTCCGATTTATATGTTGTTTGTCCTGCAGATCCCTAAATCTGTTCTGCTAAAGATTGAAAAGATTGTTAGAACCTTCTTATGGCAAGGAAATAATGAAGAGCGCAAATTTCACCTTGCAAATTGGGAAACGGTCAAACTTCCAAAACACCTCGAGGGTTGGGAATTCTTGGACCTTGCTCTTCAATTCGCCCTCGGAGCAAAACTTGTTTGGAACTTCATCTCCGACGCCAAATGGCTTGCTTTCCAAGTTCTTTCACATAAGTATCTCGGGGGTGTCCCCCGAGTTATTGTTATCCAGCACAAAGCTCCCCAAAGGTTCGCACATTTGGAATTTCTTCTGTAAGTCCAAATCCTTGATTGCTGAGTCGGTCTCTTGGAACATCAATAACGGATAGCTATCGCCACCTTCTGGGAAGAAAGTTGGAATGGTTCCCCTCCCCTTAATCTCACGTCGGAACTAAACAGAGTCATGAATTTGACCAAGTTGTCCTGGGGATCTTTGGTTGCAGACTATGGTCGTCAGAATCCCGATGGCTCACCGTCCTGGCTTTGGAAAGATGTCTCCATTATCGGGCTAATGCACAGAGTCCAATCTCCTTAAGGATGCCATATAGGATAGAAACACACACTTTCTTAATGATGATGATTGTTTGATTTGGCTTGGGGATGCAACAGGTTCTTACTCTGTGAAAGCAGGTTATAATATTCTCATCTCTCGTTCTGGCCAAGGGCTTCCATGTTCCTACGGCTGTTGGCATCCCAGTATCTCTCCTAAGGTGGCAATTTTTGGTTGGTTGGTTTTGAAAAAGAAGGTTCTTACTCAAGTTAGGCAGAGATCATGGGGTTACGCCGGACCTTCCATGTGTTTGTTGTGTGGTGCTATGGAGGAAGATCTTGATCACCTCTTTTTATTTTGCCCTTTTGCTTCTAGCTGCTGGGATTGGCTCCTAAACAAATTAAATCTAGCTTGGGCACCTTGTAATAATATTGGTGTGACTCTTCTCTCTTGGCCGAACTTTAACATTAACAACCCTCAGCTCTATTTGGTGCATTGCCCCCTACTTCCTTCTCTGGCACATATGGTGGGAACACAATCTTCGTCTCTTCAGGGAACAATCTGAGTTCCACTTTTCTTAACAAGCTGAAGTGGCCATCTCTGAGAGAGTTAGTGTTAATTGTTTATCACATTCTACTTTCTCCTCTAGGGATTTCATTATTATGCACTCTTGGCCACTCATAAAGCAACTCAGACCTGGCTCAATAGTTAAAAAAGGCCTCTCACAAGTTGAAAAATTTATTCGTAGAAAAAGGGCAAGGTGGCGACCCCCTCCGAAGGGCACATGGAAACTTAATTTTGACGGCGCCTCTAGAGGGAATCTAGGTAAATCAGGTGCAGGTTGTATTCTCAGGGATGAATTTGGTAATCTTATCAGAGCTGGCTCCTACCCACTCAGAGATGGCTCGTGCAATGCTGCCGAAGCCCAAGCACTCCTGGAAGGAGTCAAGATGGCTGCCCAGTTAGGTTGTCCTCATTTATTTATCGAAGGGGATTCCCAAATTATCATATGTGCAGTCTCTAGAGGCACATCCCCTTCGTGGAAAATCAACATCTTTATCCCTCAAATTCTTTATTGGTTAGATAAAATCGCTCCTGGAACATTACTCATAACTTTAGAGAAACTAATCAAGCGGCTGATTTTCTTACAAATTTTGCTATTGATCACCCTACCACCATCATCACTTCAGGTACCGATCAAGATTGGATTGGGCTGTCAAACTTAATTTCCCACGAGCGGGCCAGCTCGTCTTCGTAGTTGGGATGTGGCCTCTCACGTGTGCAGCTCCTTTTAAGTGTGGCGTTGGCTCCCCTATTGCTGTGTGTTTCAACTCTATTCTCACGCTACCATGCCCTCTCCGAGTCTTCCAATGGCTTTTCTTGGCTTTCCTTTCATCACTCTTCACAACTTAGCTGCCGATGTCGGGATGTCGCCTCTACACTGGAAATCGATCGCGCCCGTCTGTCTGGTGTCTTTCAGTACTTCTCGAACCAGGAAGCCGAAGCTATAGAGACCATTTTGGGCGACCCTTACCTTTTTCATTCCCGTCAGGCTCGCACCAACGCAGATATCGCCGCCGCCTTCGTCTCCTTTTGTGTGCTTCTGGAGGAGGATTTAATCATCATGGAATTCCTCGCCAACTCTTTTGTCCGTCCCGCCTTCCGTGTCGGCCTCCGCGAAGAACTGACCGATTTCTCCTTGCTGGACCCCCTTCTCTGGGTCGAGGAGGTCGACGACCTCACTATTGGTTCGGGGCATGACATCAAATGGATATGCGGCCAGTACAGGGAGCTTCTCCATCACGCTCAAAGCGTCAACACACTCTTCACTTCGGGCGACTCGATCACCGTCTGCTGCCCGAAATTGACATTGACGCCGCTGGCTTTCCAATTTACTCCGCCATAGACCAATGGAATGCTCTCAGGACCGGGCTCGGGATGCGTACAAGTTTCTCCTTCAAGAGTCCAATCGGCATGCTGGCACAGGCTTTGGATGATACAGTGAACCCCGCGCCTTACCTTTTTGCGTCTGCACTGTTTTGTTTCCATTCGGTTTTTCTCTTCGGCTCTCTCGCCACGTCGTTGGCTTCAGCTCCTCCTTCCTCTTTTCTCTTCCTTTTTTCTTCTCTTGTCCCCTCCCCTTTCCTTTCTTCTTCCCCTCTTTCTTCCTTCCCGCTTGTAATTTTGGGGTCCTCCCCGGTTCATAGCTCCGGTCAAAAGCATTTAAATATTTAAGCCATATTATTTCGGTAATTAAATATCCTTGCACGCAATGATAATAACCACCCTACAAGCAAGAACACTTAATTAATAAAATAAACCCCATGTTAAACCTTAAGTCCTTGGGGAAAGGGACAAAAAGGCCTTCAACTCCCAGTGCTAGAAATGTCCCAAGAAAGGGGACATGACAGCCCTCCCTTCTTGAATTTGCTTGTCCTCAAGCAAAAGGATTCTTGGCTGGTCCAAGTCTTCAATATCCAAGTGTAATGTTTTCCATAAGCGAGCTCCTACGCCTGTCAGGTGAGAGAGCTGAAGCAACAAGATCATCTTGCAATGGCTGCCCAAAAATTCAGTCATATGCTTCCAAATTTGGTTGTACCTTTGCCACACACTTTCCCAAGAAATGTTAGCTATAAAAATAAGCCATGCATAATTCCTCATGAAACTCCATTTGATGTGGAAAAACTTATCAATCATAAAAGGATTTGAGTTAGAAACTTCATTACTCTTCCTAATATGTGGTCCATGATCATAAGGAACAACGAATGAAGAAGATAGCAAACTGAAAATGATAAGTACAGCAGTCCTATGTTGCATGACAGCTTGTACTAACAACAATAAATCATTCTTCTTCAAGACCCAAGCATCATCTTTTACCTCAAAATCATACAACCTTGTTTGATACTCATATGGGACTTCTTTGGACTTCACTTTCAGCTGAAAGAGATTATTTAATAGCCCTCTATGATTGTTGTTATGCACAAACCAGCAAGCTCAAAATTCCCATAATGATTCTTTATACCAATAATGATTGGTTTATCCTTATTAGCAATCGCAAAACACCTCATACCTTGATCACTATGCAACATGTGATACCTTACATCAATTTTCTTCTTCCCTTCATCATAAAATGTGCATGCATTAGGATCAACCTGGTGGCTGTTATAAAAAGGGACAGCAGCTGTAATCATGGAAAATATGCTCATGATTGTCCCAAAAAATTCAACAATACATACCACTCCATTCCTTGTCTCATTATCAAACTTAGCCATCATGATCCATGTAAAATATATCATGAAAGTGCACCAAAAGAGAGACAAACTCACAATGTTACCCTGTTGTAATTTGTCATGTATATGGGTTCCAACGGTGTTGTTTGAGAGCACCCCCTTGTGTTTTCCCGGTTGCAAGTAAACAGCTGCAACTAACTTTATCAAATCGACCAACTCATGCTCACATATGCATTCCAAATTTCTCCTTGCATTGTTAGCAATGAAACCCTTTTCAAATAAGACTGAAATTGATTTACCAAACTGAAGATTACCACTTCTAAGGGTTGTCCTTGTGCTTATGGCAACAAGCATGTTATATGGCAAACTGAATTTCATAACCCATAGTAGATGCATATATGTAGACCATAAAATCTGAAAGTATATGTCAAGTAATAACTCATCATAGGCTGAAAATGAAGAATCTTTCTTACCACCAATAAGTCCCTTTTGATTTTCTTCTTTAGAGGCTGCAAGATGTCTTCTCTTTTGATCATTAGTCAACATGTAGTATCCCCCATTGAACACTACCTTTCTTAGGAAGCCATCTCTAAGATCATACATACAAATGAAGGACTGATAATACTTATGAAATGAAGAATGTGTAGGAGCTGAAAATATAGAATCAATCTTACCATAAGGAAACCTCATACCAACTCCTTCCTTCTCTTTCCAAACCTTTGTGGAAGTCCCCAAGATTATGCTCATATAATCAACAATGGTAAAGTTGTCCCAACAATTGTCCTTCACCCAATTTACACTTGGAATGTTATCAATAAATCCCAACTCAAAATTGATTGTATGTAACTTGCATAACTGAAAATCATTACCTTCCAAAGCTACCTTCTTGTTTATGACAACAAACGAGATGTAAGAAGAGTTGTCATATGTGTTAGAAGCCCAAAGCAAACTTATAACAGTTGTAATGTCCCCTTTTCCCAATCGAAGACCTTTGGCCCATTTTGTCAACCCGACGGCCAAAGGAAAAATATAAGGGTGACTTAAGTCACAATAAGTTATTACAAAGTGCAAAAATATTTATAAAATTAATAAAGCACTTGTATTAATTTATTTGACTTAATAATAAATTTGTAATCTCTAGATAGGTGCATTGGGTCTAATATTATGTTGTATCCTTTCTAGGGAGAGTAGAAAAGAGACCCATGCTATTTTTGTGTCATCCCTAGGCAAAAATGCGACTTGGACAAAGGAGGGAGAGTGGAGTTTAGAAAGGATAAAAATTATTACTCTTCCCAAGAAAAATGCGACCTAGTCTAAGGAGAATTTGGGGCACATGTCTAGAAGAAATCACCTTTTGTGATTGGTTGAGTTGGAGGTCCTTTTGGGCCAATTTTCCCTTTAAAAGGAAGGGTCGACTTAGAGGAGGGACATCATATAATCATTTTATCAATTCTGAATTTGATCTTAAGCCTGGTGCTTTTGTATAAAATATTCTAAGGACGAAAACCCTTAGTATATTGCCTCTAGAGGACGAAAACCCTCTTAGAGTTTTGGGGGAATTTCTACACAGGATTTTCCATGGTTCTTGCAAAGTTTTCTACTATTTTCCAACAGTGTTTATTAGAGTTTGCAGCTATTAATAAAGCAGATTGGCAGAAGGTTATGGATCTGGTTGCAGCAATTATTTACTAATATTTCTCATGGTGGAGCGACCCACTCATTTCCAGATCTGAGTTGTCTTGAGGTACTCAAAGACTGTTTTGTATTGCTTTATTATAATCTGATTTTTGTGAGTCCAAATAGCTTGTTTGCAGAACCTTTGAAGGGTTAAAAAGTGCTATTCTCAGCCATACAAATCCGCAGAATTCTAAGTACAGTTTCAGCCTTATTTCTCTCCGAAACTTGAGTTTTATTGCATGTATTGACTGATAAAAATTAGGAGATTAATATGGATTGGAAGAACATATTTTTAAGTGTTGTTGTGTGGAGGTTTTATAATAGATCCTAGTCGCAATTTCTGGATTAAAATCGCAGCAGTCAACAAACTAAAATTTGTATGGTCTTTTACACCAATCATGATCTGATTAGGGTTCATAAATTCTATAAGATACTTGGGAGTGGGTAAGAATGAAGTGTGGGCTGTTTAGTATAACTAATCAAGTCGAAAATCCATGATAAAGTTCAGGTCTGCATACTAAAAATCTGATATATATGATTTCGATTTGCATTTGGATATTGGGATTTGCCTAAAACCCAACTTAGGGAAAAAATATCCACTTGGGGATATTTCAAACAGCAATCATATAATTCCGAAATTTTACCTTTGCATCATTTCCCACCATACCCTCTTAATCCCAACTCAAAATTGATTGTATGTAACTTGCATAGCTGAAAATCATTACCTTCCAAAGCTACCTTCTTGTTTATGACAGCAAAAGAGATGTAAGAGGAGTTGTCACATCTGTTAGAAGCCCAAAGCAAACTTATAACAGCAATCATATAATTCCGAAATTTTACCTTTGCATCATTTCCCACCATACCCTCTTTGTCATGGAGTGTGAGATGGAGCTCAAGTACCCCAAGTGTCAACATTGAATGCACAAACTCAGCCATTAATTGAAGAATGTTTTTCCTCACTTTACATGCAAGCCATAAAATTTGAAAATACTTAATTAATTTTGGAATTAGTTTTAGGCGGCAATGATAATAACCACTCTACAAGCAAGAACACTTAATTAATAAAATAAACCATGTTAAACCTTATGTCCTCGGGGAAAGGACAAAAAGGCCTTCAACTCCCAACGCTAGAAATGTCCCAAGAAAGGGGACATGATAGTCAATGCCTCTACGCCAAGTGAGAATCAGCCTACTTTAGATAGCCATTGAAAGAGGCAATACAAAGAATTTGCTTTTGAATACAGAGGTAGATGATGGTATGATGCAGATATCCCCTTCAATGTTACTTGTTCACTTTATTACCAACCTATATGGGATTCCATTGTTGTTCTTGTTAAGGGCTTCAAAGGCCCTAGTATGCATGTGTGACTTGAGGGGGTCTCTTTTGCAAAAAGAAGTGAGGTTAATAGACAAATACTTGAAACCCTAAGAAGGTTTTTGTTTTGAAACCCTAATTGAGGCGTGCTTGTTTGAGGCGTGTTTTGACGCCGATTGTGGTGAGCTGGTGAGTCGGGAGCAGCCTCCGGTTTGTGACACCGCTGCCCATAGGTTAAGTTAAAAAAATCATTTGTTTTGTTTTAATTTGTTTCCTTTTGTTTTTTTGTTGACTTTGTGTTTTAGTCTTTTATGATTTTATTAAATGACATTTTCGCTTTTTAACTAAAATTCTTTTGTTTTATTTTTTTATTTACCTTTTATAATTATTCAAGTTTTGTTTTTTAAGAACCTTTATGTTATCTTTTTTATTTATATCAATTAATTTAACTTGCTATTTTATATTTTATAAATATTAATTTTATTTGAATTTATTTTAGTAATTTTATTTAATGCTTATTTTTAATTTTTTTAATATGAATATTAATTTTATTTAAATTGAATGTATTATTTTTTAATTTTAAATATTAATCTTATTTAAATTGATACTTATCTTTTTTATTGTTCGAATTTAATGGCGATTTTTTTCAAACTTTATCCATTGGGCGAACTTGAACCGAATTTTATCCTCGTCGAACTCGAACCTTGTGACTTAGTGTGTAAGTGAGTAAAACTATTTTACTCATGTCAGTTAGGTTGGTTATATTGTTAGAATGGTTTTATTCATTGTTAATTTGTTATCATTTCACTGTGGGCATGCTTTACCTTGTTTGTAGCGGTGTTCCTATTTTCTAGGAACTTGTTTCGGTTGTGCAATGTCTATAAACATTGCAGCTGTCTCCTTTGATTGTAATGACCTTTATTTGAATTCATAAAATACTGTTGCATTTTTCCTGGTCAATATACCCTAGCACTTTCTACTGTAATAAGATGTATTCTCGAGCCCCATTGAGCTACTTTTGGCCATTTGTGGACATCAATATAATTTCTTGCTTTCTTTCTCGCTTTATTTCTTTCATTCTTTCTACATGAAGTTTTCAGAAAGAATTATAGGAAACTGTGTCAGTCCAATTCAAACTGAAATGGGAACCATCAAAGAGAAAGAATATGCAAGAGCACACACCTAGCAGAAAATAGATTGCAGATTTGCAACCATGAGTTAGTGGAGGAGAGATCTTGTTTAGCTTATTTTATTTGCAAACAATTAGTCAATTGAGTTGTTTTCATTTAGTCAGTTCAATCAGAAAATAAGTATTATTTACTCAGTAACTTGATTGTGTATTGTTAGATAGTCAGTTCAGTTTAATTACAAGGCCAGTTCTGTTAGAGAGTTAGTTCAATTCAGGAGGTAAGGAAATTTGAAGAATAGTTCCAGAAATTAAGGTAGAAACAAGTAGTTTTTGGAGATTAAATGGGATGTTTAAGATGGTTTGGAAGTTGTTGGGCACATTAAAATACCTCCATCTTTGAAAGCAGTTTGGTAATGTTAGTTATTTGAGGGTTTTTGTATATGTTGCTCGTGATGCTGAAATATGGATTGATTTTGTCGATGTGTGTAGAAAGGCTACATCACAAGTTCATTGTGCAACTCTGTTTTGCACACTGTAAACTTAAAACACTTCAGGTCATTGCTACATTATTCAAGAGTTGTTTACACTACGCAGCATCACAATCCCAATCAATTGTTTTCGAACAGAAATGTACCCAATGAAAATATATGTCACTTTTTTAATCCCTTTTTCCCTGAAAAGTACAAAAACTTAGTTTATGCCCTTTGAATTTTCTCACTATATATCAAAGAACCTTTTCAGAATGTTTTAACTGCAAATAACACGGGCTATCAAAGCTGCATCATGCGTGCAGCTAAAAGCTATTATATCGGAATATAATCAATTCCTGGAGATAAATTTCGCTAAGGTTATAGGCATACAAATGACTGCAACGAACATATGGTAAGATTGTGGTGCAATGATTATGGAATAGAATCGTAGCCAATGTTTACAATCTTAAGAATGTGGTCCAATCATACCCCACGCCATATTCGTATGATCCATAACCTAGCGCATGATTTACCAAGAAAAATAATCTAGCATAGCTTATACTCATCCAAACAGAACATACCTGGAACAATAGCCTCTCGGAGAGTCGATTCACCTCTCCCTGCAATTCAGGAATATAGAACACTTATTACAGAACGTGACCAGCCCGACAATTACACATTAATTTACAAAATACCAATAATAAAAGGCCAAAATAAAATCTAAAATCACCTCCAGCAAGCTGACATTTTTGTTAGGCTGCGAGGGAATCCCGTGGTCCTCCGCTCTCCTCGAATTGCCTTGGCGTGGCCTGTTGATTTGAAACCCTACCTGACTAGAAATGTTGTTCTGAAACCCTAACTGAGCAGAATCTTGGCAACAATTATACTCCAATCGAGCATTATTGTTGCCTTGAAACCCTGATTGAACACAGCTGTTGTTTTCAAATCCTAAATGCGCGGGATTTTTGTTTTGAAACTCTGATTGAGCAGACGTTTTGTCTTGAATCCGTAGTTGAGTAGAATTGTTGTTTTGAAAACCTAGTTGAGCAGTGGCAGCCTTAGGTTTACTCGTATCGGTGAAACCCCGAGGAGGTGAAAAACTGTACATGTATAAGTCCGAGTCTGGTGAATGTACATTATTAATATTATTATTGGGATTTTCATGATGAGTAGAAGCAAAGTCTCCTCCATACGAACTAGGAATTGTGAGTAGCTGCGGCTGTTGTGGTTGTAGTTGTGTTTGTGTCGATTTTTTTGCAGCCATAGCTTCCTCTTCTTTTCGAACAAGGTCTTGTATTAAGTCCAAGTCCCAATCTTCGTCCCCTTCAAAGCTGAAATTTGAATCCATATTTTTCTTCTGCTGCTCTGTAAATAATGAAAGGGATTTTGCAGATTCCGTGAAATGCAGACGCATATCGTTGTGCTGTAGGTATAGCCCTACAACAAAATGAACATCTTATTATTATTTGGTCTTCAGACAATTTAATGCGGGATGTTACCGCCATTCCACATTAATGCTCGCCATTTTTGAATTTATAAATGTTGTTTAATTAAAAATTACAATGTATCTTTCCTTGGTTTTGTCACAAAGCTCAACTTGCTTGGAATTGGATACACTCATTTTTCTTTGTGCTCAGACCTATTGCTTTATTTGGTAGAAGAGATAATCCCGGTTTACTGCCTATGTTCACCCAGATTTGGCATGTTTTTAGAGGGGAAATTTTGTTTTGGATATGGAAAGAAAGAAATGATTTTTTCTTTACTAATTTTGAAGTTGATCAACAATTTTCTATGTATAACAAGTATATGGTTATCTCCAATGTGTTGTTGTAGATTCAAGTTCAAGCGAACAAATTCATCATGGAGGTGGACCACCCCGCACTGCATACGACATTGGGGGGATGTTCCATGCAATGTCACCCGGGAGCCGCCGTCATACTCCTCGCCGCATGGTCGTGGTGGTCGTCGCAACCGTTCTCAATGGCAATCTTTCAGTCGGGTTCGTCGCTTGCCCCACCCCCAACATCGATGTCGCCACTAGCTCGCCAGCAAGGTTGGGGGTCCCCTACTCGTTAGCTTGGGTGGGGGGCTCACCTTCGTTGCCCAGAGACGCGCACGTTGGATGGTGCCGGAATTTGCCCCGCCGCCACCCCCCCACCTTCTAACAAGCTCCCGCCTCTCTCTCTCGCCATCCCCACTCGAGAGGAGGTAGAAAATGAAGAATAAAATCCCACTAGTTAGGATATTTTGGATGTCGGCAAGAACCTCCTCGGTTGGGTTGGGCGGATGACCATGATCCTCCTGCTTCGAGAATGTTTGTCGTTGCTACTTAATTTTGTGTTATGTCAGCCTCCTAAGCATTGCCTAGTTTGTTGTTCTCCTAGGCTCGACCTAGTTTGTTCGTTTTGTGGTTTTGGGCGTGCTCTCATACCGCCCGCTTTTTTGTTGAAAGTTATCTTGTATCTTATTGAATTAATATAATATAAGATCTCTTTTCATCAAAAAAATTATAATGAAGTACCTAATGTTGTTTAAATAAAAACTTTATTCAACAAAGTTCTTTCTTCGCTTTAGGAAGTGGAGAATTAATTTGATGTTATCTCAATAGGTTCAAGCCATCCTAGAATGTTATATCGAATCGGTTTCTTATGATTCATATTGTAATATACATTTTCTATTAATAGAGAGTTTTCCAATTAAAAATTTTGTTTAAGTTATTTTATGGATTCAATAAATTCATTAACGTTGTGTCACATATATTTTTTGTGTATTGTTTTTAGTCGATAAGTTTCTATTAGGAAAAGTTAATATGATCCTCGTGTGCGGATTTCACTAATGCCTCGAGGTTTTAGTGTTACTGATTAGTTACATTTAGTATCGTAGCCTCCATCCATGTTTGAATCCTACTCGGTTGGTTACACCGCAGTGTGGTCAAGGCCCGTGGGGCACCTAAACGTCAACGAAGTGGGGCCCGTACATATGGGAGTGCGAGCTCAAAACCAGCCCTAGGTCGGGCTCTGCGAAATGTGGTGGGGTGATATGATCCTCGTGTGCGGATTTCACTAATGCCTCAAGGTTTTGATGTAACGATTTGTTATAAAAGCATTCTCAAAAATGCCCATGAAAGTTGTCTCGTGTTGAAGCAAAGAATTTCACCTCAGAAAACAATCAAGTATAACAATTGTATTTATAAGTTTCCACAACTATGTATCCCAATCCAACAGAACATAAAATTTGGTTGGTGGCGGAGGATTTATAACAAAGAAATATCTAACCATGCGGGTTGCGAGCATTTGGTTCCCCTATGTCATCATGCTTTGTATACTTATCTTACTCTATCACCACTAATTTTACATTCAATGTGGTTGTGTCTCCTATAACTTACTATTGATAGCACCACCTTGTTTTGCATATAAAACATTTTGCAATCCATCAATACATTATGAGTCCAAGATCGCGATCTTCTAAGCAAAAAAAGTATTTCAATTATAAGGAAGAGATGAAATTGGATGCAACTCATGAGTCCATAAGGTAAAATCTCCAAGCCAAGAGAGGATTCCAAATCTAAATCCAAATCCAAAACATGAGCCAAATAAGGATAAGGTGTTGTTGTCTAGTCGTGATTCATATGATTTTGGTAATCAAAATCTTTCAACTACATCTTTCATAGGCACAACAATTGCACTTTCGGGGCATGAGGGGTAAATCCGACAATGTCCTTAGAGGCTACCCGGGCAACCGGCTTTCCATTGTTTTCTACGGTAGTTGATAATTCTTCATAAGAAATGTCGACAAACACCTAAGCCATCCTTAAAGGTTTTTAGCTCACCATTTCCAAGCACGCCAATTGAAGAGAATCATAAACCTACCTCGATCATTGTCGATCATCATTAGAGGTAGTTAGTGAAATAATTTGTCACGGTGTAGATTATTGCTATTTAGAAGGTTTTGAGTGAAGAAAGTACTAATTAACCCTTGTCTTTTGGCCATCTTACTTTATTTTATTTCATCATTCCCGACCTCTTGCACCCACATGCCCAATCAATTTTGTCATTTTTTCATTTTAGCTTTGATTGGGGCACCCAGGCTAGTATTGGGGGCCCATGGGCACCTTGGTCCCACCAGGGGCACCCCGATCCTTTTTAACTTTCCCACCACTTTTTGGGCACTTTCTAGCCATTTTAGCTTCTTATCTTTTTGGTGGTCGCCATTTCGGGGTTAATTATGAAATTAGATCAAGAGAACCCTATAAATATAAAGTTATGAGACCATAATGAGGGACCAAGCACTAGTCACTACTATCATCCACCTAGGGTTGCATTCATCTAAGGCATTTGGAGATCATTTGCATTCATTTAGCTCCATCACAAGGGACAAGGTTGGTTCATCTACATCACACAAGCATAGGAGGGGATTCTATTCTATTCCATCCACCATTCTACTACATTTTTACATCTAGTTATTGCTCACTACTTCACAAAGTGTGACTGACACAAGAGCACCTAGGGCACATGATTCACACACACACACACACACAACTACATTTGGGTCTGGAATGTAGTGCAACGCTTAGTTAGTAAGTCCATTATTGTGGCAACTTGAGGTCAGTCCACCCATTCATTTGCATTCTTTTTTTAGGGTTTTGATACTTCTTGTGGTCTCTTACAGGTCTTTCTTTCATCTTGGATTATTAATGACACTTGGCGCAAGATGCGCAAATAATGATGCGACACATAACGAGGTTTGACCACCTTTCAAACTATAAAACTTAGTTCCAGGACCTTTTACACAGACCAGAGCACCCATTTTATAGACCAGGGCACCCATAGTACCCCCCCCCCTCTCCAGGTGCCTTCAGAGAATCAGATCCCATATCCTTCCCTTTTTAGGACCTCTCGCACATCATTCATCGCTTCCTATTCTTCATTTCTCATTTTATTCTTATGACATAGTCAATCAATGAGCTCCTCTTAATCAGCTGAGTCACTTCCTCACTCTTTCTTGCATATTAGGGTTTTATATTTCATTAGATTAGTTGTTTGGGTCATTTTCCATAGTTTTTTATTACATTTATTTATTGTATTTACATGTTGTTCTAGATTAGATTAACTATCATATATCCATATTCAATTTTTAGTTAATCATTTTGGTGAACCCACTCTCATTCACGCTTATAGGATCTTCATTCATTACTTATCATTCTAGGGCTTACTTCATCTTTCTTTCATTTTATGCCCACCCCATAGTGGTCATTTTGGATCCCTCCAATATTGTGAGCTCCCTTCATCTAAGCATCGTACTTCTAGGTCAATGGTTGATACAACTACATCTATGGTGATAACCCTCTAGATCATTCCCATCATCCCTCTCCATGAGATAGAAGCAAATGATAGTGAGAAGTCCTATGATGAAGATACCAATGTTGACCAAGATCAACTTAACGCTATTACTGAATTTTTCCAAGCATTGTGTGAAAACCCTACTCATCTCCCTCATGTCTTGCATGCTCTAATCACCACTAAGAGAGCTCATGATGCTTCAACTTCCATAGTTGCTTCTTCTGCTCCCATGGTCTCTACTCCACCTACCTATGTTTCTGCTCCCATTACTACAACCACCACTCCCACCATTCACCCTGGTACTCCTCATCTGACACCTCAGTTCTTCTTTGAATTCTCCAGATTTGACCTCTTTATATCAAGACTTGCAAACCCAAATTCATCAGCTTCAACTAGCTACCTCACGTACAACACCATCTTTAGACTCTACAATATTGTTGCATACTCCTTTCACACCTACCATATCGACCTATCCATTTCCACCTAATTTTTCTCTCTAAGCTACCTATCTTTAAAGGCCATGGGGACCCATAAGAGCATCTCCGAGCATTTCATGTAGCATGCCTTGACTATGTAGATGATCACACTATACTAGCTAAGCTTTTCCCTCATAGTTTGCAAGACTATGCGATGTGTTGGTTCTATGACCTACCCATACATTCGGTAGTCTCTTTCACACATCTAGTTGATGCCTTTCTCATGCATTTCTCTATCAACATTGGCTCTAAGATCTCCTACTCAACTTTCACAACTCAAGCAAGGGTCTAACGAACACTTATCCGATTATGTCTTGCGATATAAAAATAATTTAGCTAAGATGTCTAACATGTACTTGTGGATTCTAAGCTTCAGACTTATTCATTCAAAGTCTCTTGCCACCTCTTCAAGAGAGTGTTCTCTTTGAGACCTCTCCTTCATTTGATCAACTTTTTCAAAACTCTCAAGCTTTGTGAGACTAAACTCTAGCAATAGGAAAACTTAAGTATCAAGAGAAAGCATCATCATCCACACATTTTTTCAAAGTAAGCCAACATTTAAACCTACCACAACTAAACCCATAAATAAAAAACTACTATAAATGCAGAATATCTACTCATAAGGAGCTTCAATCACAACCATACAAACATGTCCTTTTACTAAGATTAGTATACCTATCTGGTGTTCTTCTTACCACAACTAATCGATAGTAATCTTATTACATTACCATCTCCTCTTCAAATAGATCCATCTCATGACCAAAAGGACAATTTCAATGAACACTCTTATTGTGATTATCATCAATGCATCGACACACACATCGATCGTTTGTTTCAAACTACGACATCTCATTCAAGATTTTCTTGACAATGGTCAAATTGAGCTTCCAAATCCACAACATCTACACCTATTAATGAAAATCATAAACTCAAGATCTTTAATAACCCATTACCAAAACATAACACAAAATGATCGATTCATCTACTAATTATGTCTCTCACACAATGTCTCCTATTGCATCAAGAGCTCTTGATTTCTTAGTTGCAAACATTGATGCTTCACCACCAATCATTTCTTTCTCTAACATCGATTATCATGTGAATTTCACATCTAATCATTTACATATCAATGCATCTATTGGCTCGACCTCCATTAACAACACTAAGGTTGACCCATCATGGCCCATTAGTGCATGTTCTATTTCACTTCTTAAGGCTATCGGTTATCCTCAATCACAAATTGAGTATCCTTTCAACAAACCCTTTGGCGTTGTCAAACTACATGTTATGGTTGGTCCTCTTACTTTACTTGTGCCTTTCCTCATTGGAAACACAGTTGATGGATGTGACATGCTTCTTGGTCTCAATTGGATTCGTCACTCTCAATCTATCATTTCTATGAATCATTTGTGACTCAAATTTATTCACAACAAACAAGTCATTTCTATTGATGGTGTCCCTCCATCTACTCCATGGTCATCATCTCCTCATACAATAGCTAGCACATCATCTACTTCTTCTAGCACATCACATTCTATGTTGCTCAAAGCACAATCTACTCCTAGCTCACCTACTCAAGCATCATCTACACGACCACATCATTCCACTAGTCCTACACATAGGTATAGGCCCATTCTAGGATAATTACTTACATCTCGACATAGGTCACCACCTCGGTTTATTCCACACGGGTCTTCATCATCTTCTTCATTCAACATCACGTAGATCTCCATCATCAACATGCATTTTTGTGATGCCACGACCTTCATCATACATTCATCCATCACATGCACATAGAATTCATTCACCAACACAAATGTCTGTCTACTATACCACCACTGTTAGAGCATAGTCATATGTTTTCACCATCACATGTGTCAGATGGAGGACCTTCATCCTTCACGGTCATTGGTTAGCCTACATTCATGTACACTTGGGGGGCATCACATCTAATACATCCCCCCCCCATACTCATATTAGCATCTATCATCATTTTCATTCTCATACATCAATCTTCTCACATAGGCATACTCATCATTCATTTTTAGCATCATCATTACCCGATGACACACTCTTGTGCTTCGGTTCACACTTGATTATTGAGGGCTTACTACACATGAACCCCACACACACACTATATAGCACACATTACACACATTCATTTCATACATCTTACATACATCACATACATTCTATTTACATTCTATTTTATTTCATACATTTACATTATATTACATTTATACATACATCATACATACATCATTTACATCATCATACATCATTCACATATCTTCATCATACATCATCATACATCTTATCATACATATTACATCATACATACACATTACACATTATACATTCTATACACATTTACACTTACATACATATTTATTACATCATACATTATATCATATACATTACACATTCTCCATTTCATATGGTCGTCTATTATCATCATCACATATACTACATCATCTTCTACATGTGCACTACACTCACTACCCTATGATGCACTTTAGTTCCTCGGTCCATACTCATTATCGAGGGTTTACAAATCAAATGGACCTTATCATACTCATCACATTTTACATTTATCATTCACCTTCATCATGTGACATTACTAGGTTAGTGACATACATGTTATAGGCTAAATGGTCACCTACTCTATCATCTTGTAGTGGTATACACTTTAGGCTACATCACCACTCCCTTTATCATCTTGTAGTGATATACGCTTTAGGCTACATCACTCATCATTCATCTTATGATATATGCTTTATAAATCATCACTCATACATTCATTTGTCATGATATACACTTTGGCTATAAGGTTCACACACACATCATTTCTAGGTCACATTCATCATCATACATATACACATACATAATCATCACAACGCATTAGACACAACACACACTTCAACCATTTCCCGATGATGATGCACTCTCATTTATGGTTCATTCTTGATTGCTGAGGGGGAAAACCAAATGAACCTCATTACATACATTTCCATTCACTCGGGGGGCACGCGGCTCCTATCACTCCATTTTGCATTCCATTCCATCCATCCACAACATACTACATATTATGGTTGCTTTTACTCTTGCTTACTTTTTCTTTGTTCATGGTCACTTTATTACACATGCTAGTTAGATTACTTGTATGTCATTTATCTATATCATCCACACATGCGTGTTCACATGTTTTTTCTAGTTGTGATCACAGATACATGTCTCTTACACATGCATGGATGCTCACCTTCTACCCTTCCTACACTGGTCGTTGGGGGCATCCACATTCATCTCTCACATGTGTTATTGTTTCATTTTGTACTTAGCACTTTACATTACTTGGTTATACACACTTTTGACATACTTGGTTATCTTTCTAACATGCTAATGGGTGCTTCATGTGCAACATTTTTATGAGGATATTTGCTTCCATACTTGTTTGTTACATTGTTTGTTATTTTTTTTGTTCTTTATATGTGGGCCTTGCCCTATGTTTGGTGTGCACACTTGTTTGTTGTATGTGGCCATGATGGCCTTGTGTGTCTTGCGACATCATGAGTGATGTCCCATGTTTGCACCCACTTTGTGTGGCTTACTTTGTCTTCTTGCATGTTTACATTACTACTTTTTTGGTAGCTTTACATTGTTTGTAGATTACACATTGGTTTTTCTATATGCATGTTTTTTGTACTAACACTTGTCTTTGGCTAGCCTTCTTGTTTGTGTGCACCTTGGTTTCTACCAAGCACATTCCCTTCCCCCTAGGGTAGAGTTACAGAGTTCATGCGGTTGGTCCTCTTTTGGGGCCACATTCTCTATCAATTGACATCGTCATATGCACCCCCAAAGAGGGGGCATCATTTGGGGTTTTACATTCTACACAACATCTACACTAGTTCAGTTCAATGCACTTTCCACCCTTGGCATTGTGGGTTACATACAACGAGTGGGTTCAGACCAGTCTACGAACCCCATACACACATTGGCTTTTATAGGACATGGTTGTCCTTAGCATTATGGGAAGCAAGTTAAAGGTTAGAGGATACAGTGGAATTCCTCCTATATACTTCTTCGGCCAAAGGCATGTGATCACCCAAAAAACTAGGACATACAAGATCTCTTCACACATATTTAGGAAGTAGTTAAAGGTTGGAGGATACAATAAATTTCTCCCTATACTTCTTCGGCCTATGGCGTCGATCATCCCAAAAACCCCAGATAGTACATGATATCCTTCTACACTCTCTTTCTCGACATGGATCAGGTGCACATGTTCCATTTACATTTTTCATTTACATATTTTACATTCACATGCTTTTTACATTTATACATATGTCATGTCTTTTACATTGCATTTTTACACATACATACATATATATTTGACTACTTGATCATTTTCTCCTTGCAGGTCCGATCATATGAGAAAAAAGTAGTCAAATGGGGGAAAAAACAACAACAACAATCAACAACAACATTTTATGAGCACACACCATACTAACCATGCAGTACATTACACACATCGGCAACTACACACACATTTCTACCCTAGGTTCACTCTCATCACTTTTTTGTGCTTTTTCATCTTTAGTTTCCATGCTCCATCATATTTTTGTCATTCCACACTTTGTCTAGTCCTTCAATGTGTTTTCTACTATACACTCTACATGGATCAAGTACGCATCTCTATCTACTTTATGTTACCGAGATTTCCACTCACCAACATAAAGTGGGGGAAAATGTAGACACAAAATCATGCACTTTAGACATTATTTAGTCTCGGTCTCATACTACTATTTAGAAGGTTTTTGAGTGAAGAAAGTACTAATTAACCCCCATCTTTTGGCCATCTTACTTTATTTTCTTTCATCATTCTTCCGACCTCTTGCACCCACATGCCCATCAATTTTGTCATTTCACATTATTTTAGCTTTGACTAGGCACCCAGGCTAGTACTGGGGTGCCCATGGGCCCTAGTCCCACGGGGGGCCCCGATCCTTTTTAACTTTCCCACACTTTTTGGGCACTTTCTAGCCATTTTAGCTTTTAGCTTCTTATCTTTTTGGTGGTCGGCCATTTCAGGGTTAATTACGAAATTAGATCAAGAGAACCCTATAAATATAAAGTTATGAGACCATAATGAGGGACCAAGCACTAGTCACTACTATCATCCACCTAGGGTTGCATTCATCTAAGGCATTTGGAGATCATTTGCATTCATTTAGCTCCATCACAAGGACAAAGTTGGTTCATCTGCATCACACAAGCATAGGAGGGGATTCTATTCTATTCCATCCACCATTCTACTACATTTTTACATCTAGTTATTGCTCACTACTTCACAAAGTGTGACTGACACAAGAGCACCTAGGGCATGATGACACACACACACACACACTAGAACTACATTTGGGTCTAGAATGTAGTGCAACACTCAATTAGTAAGCCCATTGTTGTGGTAGTGAGGTCATTCTGACCTATTCATTTGCATTTTTTTTTAGGGTTTTGATACTTTGGTCTCTTGTAGGTCTTTATTTCATCTTGGATTATCAATGACACTTGGTGCAATGCAAAAATCTAATGTGACACATAACAAGGGTTTGAACCACTTACGCCAAACCTTGAAAAACTCAGTTTTGACCTCATTTTCATAGACTAGAGTGCCCATACTATAGACCAAGTGCCCACAAGTGCCCCAGTCCTTCTCTAGGCACCCCAGTCCAGAGAATCTCAGATCCACATCCTTTTTAGGACCTTTGCATAGTCATTCCTACTTCCTATATTATTTTGTTTATTCTTTGTGACATAGTCCAACGAGCTCCTCTTATCAGTTGAGTCACTTCCTCACTCTTCTTGCATATTAGGGTTTTTATTTACATTAGCTTAGTTGTTTGGGTCATTTTCCAGCCATTTTTATTATTTATTTACTATATTTACATGTTGTTCTAGGTGGAGGAATTTGCAATGAAGGGAGGTAAAGGGAGTAGGAGAAATAAGGAGAAAGGGATAATGTTGTGAGTAGGCTTATAGAATTCACATACATAAACCAAAGTAGGTCCATGTTCAATCGAAGAACACAATAATGTAAGTAATTAGCAAGACTAACAAACTAGAGACACACAGTTTTGTAGATTCATTAATCAAGGACACAAAGTTCCTTTTTGGTTATACAAGATCACCATGCCTTCAAAGTTGGAAAGTAGAGAGAGAGTAAAGGAGCATAAACATAGGAATTAGGAGAAATGTAGCTCTTATTTCTTGATGTAGTAGTGATACAAAGCTCAACAACATACAACAATCCACAATTGCCAACCCTTTGGAATGGAGAATCCATTCCAATTTATAACATTACAAATTGTCCTTTCATCTCCCCCCACATGACTTTTCACCTTTCCTCATCACTTGTGACCTTTCATATTCTTAGGAAATGAAAATGAGTCTTTTTATTATTGATGAAAAATGACTCTTACAATGTTAAATTGAAGGTCACTTAAGTGAATAAGACAAAATAGGGAAAAATGCATTCTTTAGTGAAAAATTAGAATATGGAGAGAGAAGGAAGAGAGATAGAGAAGAGGTTTGATCAATCTGGTGAAGATGAAACCTTTTTCAACAAAGAGATTTTTGAATTGATGTATTGTGATCAAAATATCCTATTTCACGAGATATGAAGCATTCCACAACATCGAATGAGTGTTCGAAACATTGTTATGAGATCTACATTGTGGTGGGAATATGATGATCCTCTTATAATTACAAGGAAACAATGAGCATCACCTTTTTACTTCTTTAGGCCTTCATAATTCACCCTAGTGATCAAAAATCAACTCTTTGATGCTTGAACCTCATGATGCTTGTTTGTTTCTTATTGAAATGAGTCTTCATCATGTAGATGGAAGGATTTCTCTTTAAATGGAATCCTTGTCCTATGACCACCCATTAGACTAAAATGAGGTGATTGCAATGTGCTTCCTCCTTTGAGATGTGATCACGTTATTAGGTGTTGAATGAGTGTTTAGGAACACTATCAAGTGAATGACATCAAGTGAAATTAAGATGATTTCCCATTCTTAAAAACATGGTACTTCACATGGAGATCACCTACTTGCCCTACTTGGCTCCAAGATCTTCCCTGAATGAGATCAAATTTAAGATTCTTATGAACATCCTATTCATATGTTTCTCATGAGAGTAGAAGGATTTTTGATCCTTCACACATGATGGTCTTAAGTACCTTGATAGCTTTATTAACTCATTCTAACTTGTTTCTCGGTGATATTTAGTCATGAGGGTAGAGTCAAGATATAATGATCCTCAACTTACTCCATGAGCTTCTCATTTCATTTTGAACACGATGACCCCTTTTTGTTCAATTTTTTTCATGAAGATAGGTTTCCTCCTCTGATAGAAGTATTGATGCATGAATGGAACTTGAAGGAATATTTGAGAATGAGTTTCATGTTCTTGATCTCCACACTGTATTTAAACACGGTGAATGCCACCTCTTTGGCTTGAAAGATGTGAGCTCATTACCAAGCATTGATTAAGTGTTTAAAAACACTCTCACTAGGTATACATTGCTTGCGAGCTTGAGGTGACTACCGTTATCACTCACGGTGAGATTTTCTCATCATCCTCCCGATTTCATCCACTTATCTAAGTGACTATCTTTGATTTTTTCCTTAACATTGTGATCCATATGATGTATTTTTCATGAATGAATTCAACTAGGATGGTTCCTTCTACCACAATTAGAACAAGTTAGATCATTCAACTTCTTTCATCAAACTATGTCACGAGGAAATCACCTCGAAATTGATGCTTTGAGATCCTATGGGGGTTTTATTTCTGTTTGGACAATGAGACACCTTCCTAACTTTGAAATGGTGGAAAATGTAGTGAGAGAGGCATAATGAGAGTTGCCACATCTTTCTAAGCTCAATTGTAGGACTTACTATTTTTAGTAGTTCGTATCTCGGACTACTAGTTTTAGCAAAATTTCTCCTTCGATGTTTATAACACATTTGGAGTGTCATGGGGTACTAAGAATCCACCACTTTTGAATGCTTACTATTTTTAGACATTCTCGGTCATGAATACATGCTATTTTTAGAAAGAAGACTTGCAAGTGTCGATTGAAATGAAACTGGTGTGATTTTTTAGGATGTTTTGCTCTAATTTTTAGATGATTTTCTTATTTGGATTAGCGACAAATGAGAATTTCATTGAAGTGGGTAGAGTACCAATAAAACCTTGCTCCTTAATATCTCCAACAATCATCCAACTCATCATGCAAGGAATGGCTTGGATGAAATTTGGTTTTACGAGAAACATTTCCTCCAAATTTCGGTAATTTATCTTGCTAGATCACTTAGAAAATGCAAATTTCTTCAAAGAGGGAAGAATCTAGAGAGAAAAATCAGTCCTCCATATCCCCAAAAATCAGCCACCTCATCAAGCAAGAAATGGCTCAGATGAAAATATATTTTATGAGGAACATTTACTCCATATTTTAGGGTTTTTCACCTGTCGAATCTCCATAGAATCAAAAGGAAACTTGTTATTTTGTTGTTGTGGCATGTCAGCCATTAATAAAGGTTAGAGAAAAAATGCAACACTTTTAGTGAAAAATATCCAAAATTTATGAGAGGGAGATTTTGTCTAACTTATGTGCGTGTTTTGACACATGTCAAACATTGATAGCTTCTCCATGGTTAGAAAAATTTACATGATTGGGATGAGGTCACACTTTTGTGTCCCCTTTGTCCCTTGGGGTATATAGGGGATAGATGGGACACTTGATTATCCAAAGTGTGACTTAGGATTTTGAAGGAGCTTAAAGTGAGATACGAGTGCTTGAATATGAGTTTTAGAGGGCTATAAAGGTGTTCAGTGACTAGGAGATACCTATATGATCTAGGTCACAATTTTGTGTCCCCCTTGTCCCTTGGGGCATAGAGGGATAAAAGGGACACCAGGGACACAAAAGTGTGACCTAGGAGAGGGATGAAGGTTGCATTTGGTGTCCCCCTTGTCCCCCTTGCACTATGGGGACAAAGGGGACACCTAGGTGTCCAAAGTGTGACTTGGGGGAGTGAGTGAGGTCACACTTTGGAGTCCCATAGGGAGGGACATAGAGGACACATGGGTGTCAAAATTGTGACTTTGCCTAATTTGGAAAATCAATTTTTCCGTAGATGTCCATTTTTAGACACCGAACTTGATTTTTCTCCATAGGAGCTTAGGAAAATGATTTGGGGTCAAATATTATATGATTTTTACTAAAAATTACATTTTTAAGATCGATGGAGGCATTTTTAAAATCCAATTTTTCTGAAACTCAAATTTTATGTCCTATTTCATTTTGAACTTAGAGGGGCAACTACAGAGTTTTGAAATAACTCAAGATGTCCTTGAGATTTAGAGAAAATCTCAATGTTTCTTCCTTGTAAAGGATTCCCATAGATTTTTATGTCTATTATTTTTGTTCTTAACTTATTTGGGAACTCCCAGAATCATCCAGAAGTCAAGTTTCACATAGGAGCTTTCATTCCCCACACCCTGAAAACCCGCTCTTGAACAAATTATCCCTGAACAAGATTTTCTTTCCTAAATCTTCCTAAATTGTTTCGACATCTTCAAAACTCTCAGCACCATTAGATGCTTTAGAATTTCCCTAAACATTCCCGAGAGGATGTTAACTAATTACAAAATGGCCTTTTTAGGCCATCGAGAGAGTTATCTTTCATTGAATCTTATTGAATTCATTTATCACCTTGGATAACCATCCATGCACACTAAAACAAATGTAGTCTTATTTTATCACTCAACAATCCTAGATGCATTGGCACATCACTCAAACAAATCTAAGCACTCACCCGAAGTGTGCAAAGGTACGAGCTCCCTCTTTTTACTATTTTACCAAGGTGTTAGCATGCATATTCATAATAACTAGATCTCAAATTGCACATCCCATTCTAATAATCAAATCCATGAACTCAATTTTGAAACACACATAGTAAGTAAACATGTTGATCTCGTAAGGATTAATACCAGATTCACCATATAATGACCATAAGTAGAGACATCAATAATCAATATCCATCCATAGTGATCCATTATATTAATTCATCATCAAACACATAAGTTGAATACATACATAGTAATGTCATCAGTCATGTGTGCTCATAAACCAACATTATCACTCTAGTACATACAAATTGAATATCATGATCCCAAAACCGTGTAAATCAATACATATATATAGCAGTGGGGACTTACCCTTCAAAGGCACCCATGCACATTCAAAATAGGATGCATGCTCAAAATAGCCATGTGCCGCTACAAAAGCAACTAAGGAAGCATGCAAGCTTCACCTAATAAAATATTGTTTATTAATAACACTAGATTTGCATCCTATTATAAGCTCAAATTTGCATGACACTTGATCTTCTTCTTGTTCCCAAAATAGCTTTTGCGTATCCTTTAAGTCTTCATGCCTCGTTCCCAAGTCATTCTCTACACTTAATCCTATTTCTATCCCACAACATGCAAAAATATAAGTCCGAAACTTCTCCTTCTATGCATGAAACCATAAGGCGTAAATTTTTCACACCCTCACACCTACTAACATGCCCCCTACTTTTGCACCACTATCATCTATGCCTTTAACAACTAGGCAAGATTTCATCATCCCAACAACAAACTTGAAAATCTTGTTAGGAATTTCCTATAAGTTGGGGTGAAGGTTAAAATTAGGGTAGATCAAGCATATAGGAAGGATGCACAATGACTAAGAACCCTAATTTTTAATTACAGCTTAGTTTTGATGCTTCAAATTGGTAATTTTCATGATATCTATTTTACATGACAATAGTTATCTTTAGCTTGGAAAAATTAGACCATAAGGGGAAATAGAGAACATAAAGTATCTCATGTGGTAGCATACCAATGCTTTGTCTATTGAGTTATATTGTCGTTATACCAAACAATAAGAAAAACTACAAACATAATTGAGAAAGGAATATGACCAACATACGATAGGGGATAGGAAAAACAAGATGGGAATGAAACACATAGCAAAAGGGGAAACCATGACAAAACATCCTAAATCACCTATGTTACATGTGGGGATAACCTTCTTTCACCGTAACACCAATTCTTATTGAATGCTTACCCATACACGGTATCACTAAATTTCCTTTTACGCAAATCCATTGACAGGCTCACTGAAATATAACCCCTTTATGAATTTATTGAGAAAGCTAGCATGAGCGCTCTAGTAAGTGAGGGCCCACTTAGTCAGTTCATTACCTTTGTTGCTTTGAAAATTTTCTCCTTCTCTCATTGATTCCCAAGTTCATCCCAATTGTTGATTTTCCTTCAATGTTACAAGGATGAGTCTTGATCACACTAGGCCTATTATTTTCACATTGAGGTTCATGATCTTTGATGGGAATTTGACCTTGATTTTCATCTACCTCATGACCACTTTTTCCATGAGTTTATTATCGGCAGATGTTTTAGGAGTTCCAACACTATCACAAGCCTCTTCATGTTCCATATTTACCAGTTGTTTTAAGATGTCTTTCTTTTTTGCACACCCAGCCATTCTTAACTTGTTATGGTGTCACTTTCATTGTGCCTTATCCTCTTAAAATGAAAATGGGTACAAGGTTAGGTATAAAGAATGAAAAACATCACCTTCTCCACCTTGGTCATTTTAAGTCTCGAAATATAGCTTCATGAAGAAAGCCTCCTTTCCTTGAGTGGAGTCAACCTTGAAATATTTAAGAATGTTCTTGTTTGCATATCCTTTGTTGAAAAAAAAATCATCTTAAATGGAATAAAACTTGGGGAATCAAGCACCATCTCATTCGTCTATCCTTTATTGGGAAGGTCTCCATCTTCATACAAGTTTGGGGCTGAAATATCTAGATTGTTATTTTCCCAATCTTGAACACCATGAACTAAGAATTCCATTTCCATGATGAATTCATCTTTTTTATAAGTAGATTTAGTTTCAAAGGGCCTAAGCATCTTGTTATTTGTGCATTCCTTCTTGAAAGAGTCATCCTCTCCCAATGGGATAAAGAAATCTATGTATTCACAATCATACTTATTGAAAAGTCATCATGTTGAACCTTGAGAACATGCTTGGAAAGATGGAACTTACTCACCAAGAAGTTATTTGATGTCACTTTGCATTCATGACCTACACCGCTCATCGCCTCGTGATTGTTTTGTTGTAGGTCAAGAATTTCATGACACTCATCACTAAAAAATAGAGAATTTACATTCATGCTTAGTAAGAAGAACACACTATCAAATTTAGATTTTATCAAATCACCATGATGCTTTTCAACCAGACTCCGTCATACCTAGGCACTCTTCCATCAACATGGGTAGCTCAACATCTTCCTCTGAAGTTATGAAGAAGTTGTAATGCCTTGAGTCTTAAAAATATATCTACCCTT
Organism: Taxus wallichiana var. yunnanensis; assembly: GCA_018340775.1. NCBI lineage: Eukaryota > Viridiplantae > Streptophyta > Pinopsida > Cupressales > Taxaceae > Taxus > Taxus wallichiana. The sequence goes on along the minus strand of CM031244.1, from coordinate 549,877,140 downwards.
GGGTCATCTGGTCTTTGAACAATGTATTTCATTTTCCTAATGGGAATGATCATCTTCATCTTACCGTTGACCATAATGGTGGTATGTGACTAATCTATTTGTATATCTCTCATAACATACCTCCTCTTTAGCTCAACAACATACCATATGAGGTTGACATGTCTATTACATCATGATATTCTTGCTAGTGAAATATGTAAATCTTACTTGAGCACCTTTGACCTAACCAACAAAAGGTACTTATTTGTTTCATAGAGTAGCAATGGCTAGTAGTGGGAGTAAGAGTGAGGCCAAGAGATTTAGTAAATTTTATAGGCATGTCATTGTTAGAGGAACCAAAGTCAATAATGCAATTATTCAGTTTATATCCATTGACCAACAAGGCAAGATAGAAAGGTTATATCTTCTTGGAGGTGGAGGGTGTGGAAGTAAGAAGGTTATAAAGAGTGGTAAAAGGAGTGAGAGGTAGTTCTTTGGCAGTGGAATTTTGGAACATGAACTTGAACTACTTTCTTTGATAAACTAAACAATCCTATCAAATTTCTTGGGATGAGTTCTCAAGTACTTAGACTCAGAAATCTAAATTTTGGCTTTCTTACAATGGTCAATGATGTCAAAAGGTGTAGAAGTGGTAAGCACATTGGGAACTATGATAGCCTTGGCATGAGAAAGATTTGTATTCTTAGGATCAATAGAGGCAGAAGTTAATTTGTCAAGAGGAGATGAAAGAGACTTACTTAAAGAGGTGGCTAGATTCTTAATCAAGGTAGTCTCATGTTTATTTTTGGTGAATTCCCATGGGAGTGGACATCGATTGTGCTCCTTTTTTGTTTTTGTTTTTGTAGAGTCGCCATTTGAGGATTCAAATTATTTTCTTGGGTAAAGGGATAAAATACTCTTTCTCCGTTTGAGCAAGTGAACATACTGCACATGTGTAGCTATCCATGGATTCTTTAAGATCTTCATCTGGTGAGTATTCAAAATACCTAATCCTAACACATTCATCTTCGTCTTCTTCTTCATTTTGATTCAACTATTTATTCTCCTATATCTTCAATGGTCCCACATATTGCATTAATCTGGTGGTACTTCCAAGGAAAGCCTTCAGGTGCTCCTACAATCTGATTCCTATTCCTATTTTGATGTGAGGCATGTTGAGCAATTTCCTTCTTCAATGAAGTTAAATCATTGACCAATTTTTGTAGTAATGGATCAACTCTTTCATCTTTAAAACTTTGGGCCTTATCATTCATTGAATGATTATTGATCTTTCTTGACATTATACAATAATCTTCCACATCAATGGAAAGTTCTTGAGCATTGTCTAAATTGTGCACTACACTCTCCATAATATGAAACAAACTTCAGGAAACTAGCATTCACGAAGAACCTTTTCTGATTATCCACAGTAGGACGAGCATCAATAGGAATCTTATTGATCAGCTTATTGAACTTCACTACAAATTATCTCATGAACTCTTGTGGTTATTTCTTCATCTAAGCAAGTTGATCAAGGAGGGCACGAGCATCTTTTGCAGTCTTGAATCTTGCTTCAAACTTGGTTTTCATGTCATCCCGATCAATAATTGAACATGATGTGAAGTAGTAAAACAAGTCCATTGTCACATCTAACAATGATTCCATGAATAACCACATGACAAAATATTCATGTTGTACTCCAAGAACACCACATGCTTTGTGATAAAAGTTGTGATATGATCATCTGGACATTTCTTTCCATCTCTATAGAATTTGGGAAATTTCTTTCTTGATCCTTTTGGAAATTCATGGAGTGGAGGAGCCAAAGCTAGTGGACCGATATTTTGTCCCCATGGCAGAGGTGTAACCATTCTTTCTCCTTCTTCCTTTGGTTCTTCAATTCTCTTTCTTCTTATGGAGGAATGAGGTCTAGTGGTTCTACAATTGCTTTTTACAATGTGACCTTCAAGAGGCAAGTTAGGATCAAATTTAGGAAAGTACTCTTGACCAGTTTGCCTTGCTATTTGAATAATGGAAAGCCTAAAATCAACTTCTTGTTGTTATTAAATGTCAGGTCAATTATGCCACTTGTATGATAAACTCAAGTATCTCTTTTCTGCTAGTTTTCTCAAAGTGTTAGATAACAATGCAACTTGGAAAAACATAGAATTTCCAACATGATTACAACAATGTTCTCAAACATTTAGATGGTATTTTTAATTTTTCAATTTTTATGAATTTTTTGAATATGTATTTTTGTGTTTTTAGAGGTCTTTTACGGGTGTACAACGGGAAGATCTCCCCAAGTGATTCACTAAAACTATTGACCAGGAAATGATTTGTTATAGTGTAGATTATTGGTTTTCACCAATGGTCATGGGGCTAAGACCCTCCTTCTTGTGTATGGGGAGGCTCCCATTATTGAATGTAAACAAACCAAAAGTAGTGGGTGTTCGTTAGGTTGGGGATCACACAGAGTACTCCAATAAATCTATGGAAAAGTGTTTATACATAGTACAAGGGAGGAATTTATAGTGAAGCATGGTAAAGGGGAGTAGGCTAAATAAGGAGAGAAGGGATAGTGCTGTGATTAGGCTTACATAATTCACATACATCAACCAGAGTAGGTCCACATTCAATTAGAAGAACATAACAATGTAAGCAATTAATAAGACTAACAAACTAGAGACACACATCTATGTAGATTCATTAATCAAGGACACAAATTTCCTTCTTGGTTATATAAGATCACCATGACTACAAAGTTGGAAAGTAGAGAGAGAGAGAGAGAGAAGCATAAACATAGGAATTAGATAAATGCAACTCTTATTTCTTGATGTAGTAGTGATACAAAGCTCAACAACATACAACAATCCACAATTGCTAACCCTTTGGAATGGAGAAGCCATTCCAATTTATAACATTACAAATTGTACTTTCATCTCCCCCAACATGAATTTTCACCTTTCCTCATCACTTGTGACCTTCCATATTCCTAGAAATGAAAATGAGTCTTTTTCTTATTGATGAAAAAGGACTCTTACAATGTTAAATTGAAGGTCACTTAAGTGAATAAGAAAAAATAGGAAATTTTTTATTATTTAGTGAATAATTAAAATATGGAGGAGAATGATGAGAAATAGAGAAGAGGGTTGACCAATTTGATGAAGATGAAACCTTTTCGATGAAGAGATTGTTGACTTGAAGTATTGTGATCACAATGTCCCTCTTCTGTGAGATATGAATGAGTGTTCGAAAACACTGTTATGAGATCTGCATTATGGTAGGAACATGATAATCCTCTTCTGATTAAAAAGAAAGAGTGAGGATCACATTCTTACTTCTCCATGACTTTCATAATTCACCCTAGTGCTCATTAATCAACTCTTTGATGCTTGAACCTCATGTTGCTTGTCTATTTCTTACTAAAATGAGTCTTCATCATGTAGATGGAAGGATTTCTATTTGAATGGAATCCTTATCCTTTGACCACCCATTGGACTGAAATGAGGTGATTGCAATGTGCTTCCTCCTTTGAGGTGTGATCATAATATTAGGTGTTGAATGATTGTTTAGGAACACTATCAACTGAATGAAATCAAGTGAAACTAGGATGATTCCCATTCTTACAAACATGGTAATTCACATGGAGAGCACCTATTTTCCCTTCCCTAACTCCAAGATATTCCCTAAATGGGATAAATTTAAGATTTGTATGCACCTTTTGTTCACATGTTTCACATGGGAGTAGATGGATTTTGATCCTTCACACATGATGGTCTTGAGTACCTTGATAGCTTGATTAGCTCATTCTAACTTGTTTCTCAGGGAGATTTGGTCATGATGGTAAAGTTAGGATACTATGATCCTCAACTTGCTCCATGAGATTCTCATTTCACTTTTGAACATGATGACCCTTTTTATTCAATTGTTTTTCATGAAGATAGGTTTCCTCTTCCTAATAGAAGGATTGATGTCTGAATGGAACTTAAAGGAATATCTAAGAATGAGTTTCATGTTCTTGATCTCCACACTTTGCACTAAGATATGGTGAATGCCACCTCTCTAACTTGAAATATGTGAGCTCATTACCAAGCATTGATTAAGTTTTTAAAAACACTCTCATGAGGTATGCATTTCTTGCGAGCTTGAGGTGACTACCATTATCACTCACACCGAGCTTCTTTCATCATGCTCCTAATTTCACTCGTTGTCTGAGTGACTATCTTTGATTTGTTCCTTGACACAATGTGATCTATATGATGTATTTTTCTTAAATGAATTCAACCAGGATGGCTCCCTTCTACCAAAATTAGAATGAGTTATATCATCTAACTTCTTTCATCAAATTATGCCATGCGAAAAATGCCTCGGAATTGATGCCATGAGAGCATGTGTGTGGTTTTCTTTCCTATTTGGACCATGAGACACCTTCCTAGATTTGTGATGGTGGAAAAAATTAGTGAGAAAGGTAGAGTGGGTATTACCAAAGTTTTATGAGCTCACTTCTAGGTTTTACTATTTTTAGCAGGTCCTATCTAGGACTGCTATTTTTAGCAAGTTTTCTCAATTTTCTCCTTCGATGTTTTTAGTTCATTTGGAACCGAGAATCCACCTCTTTTGTTGACTTACTATTTTTAGACATGCCCAGTCATGAATACCTACTATTTTCATAAAGGAGACTTACATGTGTGTCGGATTGAAATGAAACTAGTCTCAAAAGCTTCGTGATTTTTTGAGGATGCTCTGCTCCAATTTTTAGATGAATTTCTTGTCTAGATTAGTAGTAAAATGAGAATTTCATTGAAGAGGGATAATACTAAGAAAAACCAGTCCTTTATCTACAAAAATCAACTACCTTATCATGCAAGGAATGGATTATATGAAATCTAATTTTACGAGGAACATTCGCTCCAAGTTTCAGGTAATTTAGCACACTAGATCACTGGAAAAATGCAAATTTCTTCGAAGAGGGAAGAATGGTGAGAAAAAAATCAATCCTCCATATCCCCCAAAAAAATTCACCTCATCATGTAAGGAATGGCTTTGATGAAAGTAGATTTTGTGAGGAACATTTGCTCCAAATTTTAGGGTTTTTCACTCACCAAATCTCCATAGAATCAAAAGGAAACTTGCTGTTATTTTTCTGTTGTGGCATGTTAGCCATCAATAGAGGTTAGAGAAAAAAACACAACATTTTAGTGAAAAATATCCAAATTTTGTGAGAGGAAGATTTTTTCCATCTTTCGTGTAGTTTTTGACATGTATGGGACCCTGTTAGCTTCTATGCAGTTAGAAATTTTTGCATGATTGGGGTGAGGTCACACTTTTGTGTACCCCTTGTCCCTTGGGGGAAAAGGGGAAAAAGGGGACACCTAGCTGTTTAAAGTGTGACTTGGGAGTTTGAAGGAACTTGAAGTGATATTTAAGGGCTTGAATATGAGTTTTCGTGGGCTAGAAAGGTGTTCCAAGGGACAAGGAGCTACATGCATGATCTAGGTCACACTTTTATGTACCCCTTGTCCCTTGGGAAATATAGGGGACAAAGGGGACACCATGGACACCTAAGTGTGACCTAAGAGGAGGGAGGTTGCACTTTGGTGTCCTTCTTGTCCCCTTGCTCATGTAGACACAAAATCACACACTTGGGTACATTTCTAGGTCCTAAAAGTATATTAGCATTTACATGATTCCTAAGAAATAAAACTAGTGATTGACAACTATATTTGGATTTTTTTATTTGTTTCTTGTTTTCTATTTGGTCTTACACACCCTACAACCTAGTCAAAACTTTACTTGTTTATCTTTTATGTCTTCAGACACCAAGTGCTCACCAAGATAAAAAGCACCCGATCGCCTGTCTAGGCACCCTCGACCCCGTTTCACCTTATTCACTTATTTTGGGTCTATTTTATGTTTTGGGAATATTTTCCACTAATGACTTAGCCTTCCAGTTGTCAAATACAAAATTCAAACAAGGAAATCATATAAATACATAGTTAGGTGTTCAAAATCAAGGACCAAGTACTAAACATTATTACCATCACCTAAGCTTGCATTCAAAAGACACATAAAGCACTTAAAAACATCCACTCAAGGGACAACAGATTGCATACTATGCATACACAACATAGGAAGGGGAAGTTCATTCTATTCCATCCACACATTCTACTACATTGCTACATTCTAGCTACAACACGTTATCAAGTGCACTTGAACAAGGGCATCCTAGGGCACAAATTTCTACACACACTCACAAGAAATACATGGAGTTTGAGATGTAGTGCAATGCTTGGTTGTAAGTTCACTCTCGGGGTGACCACCGAGGTCAGCCAACTCCCCATTTTGCATCTTTCTTTTTAGGTTTGATGTGGTTTGTTGGCTTGTGTAGGTGAACATCTCTTTTGCAAGTTACAAGTACCTTCAGTGATCTAAGTGTGAATATTAGGTGATCAACAGGGAGCAACTACAACACCCTTACGACATATGAGAGATCAATTTTGGAGCTTTTGCACGCAGTCGCGAGCACCCGATCCAGTCACTTTAGTGCATGCAGTCTCCATGTTGAGTTGTGGGCACCCCTGTCTAGCCTTATTTGTGAATTGACAAATTTACAGAGGTTAATTACGATGCTACTTGCATTATGTTCATCACTTGTCCCTACTCAGATCACTTCCAGATTACGGAGAAATCAGCTAAGTCCTCTCTCCTTCTTCTTTGCTTAGGGTTTCATATTTTAAATCTTAGTTTGCTTGTGTCATTTCTATATTCCAACATTTATACATTATTTTTTTAGTAGTGAATCTACAATATTAGATTTAATTCAAATTAAATTACATCATTTGGTGAACTCGATGCTCGAATTCAACCTTCATTCTAAATTTTCCTTTTATGCTCATCACTCATAGTGGTCGTTTTGGTTCATTTGAGTACATTGAGCTTCCTCCCTCTATTCATAAATCCTCTAAGTCAATGGTTGAATCTGATAACCCCTTTACTAATTCACATAATTTTCCTCTGAAAAACATTGAAACCTCTGATAGCGAACAATCATACGATGAGGACACTAATGTCGATTAAGAACAATTAGATAAGCTCACCAATTTCCATCGGGCTCTATCAATAACCCTACACATTTTCTACATATTCTTGATACTTTACTTGCTGCTAAACACTCTTGAGATGCCACTTCTCTCCATTTTGTAGGCTCTTCCTTGGATTCCATGGCCCCACCCAACCTCTTAACATTCCTACTTTCATTCCTATTTCTATTGCTCCACTCCTCCATCTCAATACTTCTAATACACAACCCAATTTCTCTTATGGCACCCATGATTTCACTTATTTATATTAGGATATGCAAATCCAAATCCAATCAACTACAATAGGATACTTCACATTCCTCTCCATCTCTTGACTCCTCCTTGCTACTTCACACCCCTTTTACACACATCATTTCTTCTTATCCACTTCCTCTCAATTTCGTCACCCCTAAGCTGCCCACCTTCAATGGCCATGGTGACCCTCAAGAGCATCTCAAATATTTTCATGTGGCATGTCTTAATTATGTGGATGATCATACTTTGATAGTCAATTTATTTCCTAGGAGTCTTCAAGATTACACCATGTGTTGGTTTTACAATCTACATGTTCATTCGATAACTTCTTTTATACATCTATTAGATGTTTTTCTTACACATTTTTCAATCAATATCGTCACCAAGATCTCTTATGCACAACTCACACAAAATAAAAAGATCTAATAAACATCTAGCGGGCTATGTATCATGGTATAAGAAAAAAATTAGCTAAGATAACCAATGTACTTACCGATTCGGAATTGCAAAATCTTTTGTACAAATCTTCTTACCACCACTTCAGAGAGTGACATATCTAAGACCTCTCATTCATTTGATCAATTATATCATATGCTCAAAATGCGTGAATTCAAACTACTATCTATGGGAAAATTAAAGTATCAAGATTCTCCTTCATCTTCTTCTAAAATATTTAAAGCTAAATCGACATTCAAGACCATATCCTAAGCCCATTGAAGAAAAGGAAACCGTTAATGTCATCTCTCCTCTTAAAAATATTCAATGACAACCTCCAAAGTGTACTTTCACCAAATTACCCTATACACCTCATTTAATTTTACCTCGACTAATTGAAAGTAATCTAATTACTCTTCCACAACCACTCATCTTGTCCATCTTGCCCTTGTGGCCGCAATTATGATGAAAATGTTAAATGTGATTATCAAAGAATGCATCGAGCACTCTACTGATTATTGTTTCAAACTTAGGCATCTCATTCAATATCTTATTGACAATAATTCACTGGAGCTCCCTGAGCCATCTACTTTTAAATCGGTCAACAATAAGAAAAAGCTAAAAATCTTTAATGACCTTTTTCCTAAGTATGACACACAAAATTCTAATTATTCTACTAATCATACATATTGAGTAGTTCCCCCTCCTTCATCAGCCCCCTTGAATTCTTTGCCACTTCTATTGATACATCACCACTAGCCATTTCATTCTCAAATGATTACCATGCTACATTCACTTCTTATTCATTACTCATCAATGCTTCTATTGGTTCATACATTGTCAATAACACCATGATCTATCCAACATATCCTATCAATGTTCCATTACATTTCTTATGGCTATCAAATGTCCAATTTCAAATATCATATATCCAATTCCTAATTCTCTTGGTTATATCAAGCTACCCATTATAGTTGGGCCTCTTACCATGTTTGTGTCATTGTGGCATCTTAAATCAAAGGTTGTGACATGCTCTTAGGTATTCCTTGGCTTTGCGTCACTCAAGCTATTCCCTCCATGAATCATTTATGTCTCAAATTCATTCACAATAAACAAGTTATCACTATTAAAGGCGTTCCACCATGTACATCATTACCTAAACCTAGTCTTAATTATTGGCATGTTGAGTTTTAGGTGTCGTCATTGCTTTGTAAAATCTCATTAATGACAAAGAGGATGATGGATTAATGCCATAACATGCTTAGTATGATGATCACATGAGTTTCAGAGTGTAGGTACAAGTGGAAGACTCGAAATAGTGCTCATTCTTCGACCAAGTGTAGGTGCTTGGAGGTACGAGGATGAGTTGTAGAGCCATGTGAGATCATGAAGGCATATAAGTGAGTGATATATGATGTCTCGGTATGTTAGGACCTTTTTGAGATGTTTCTTGATGAGTTATAGTGTTGGTTCATTGATCCCACCAAACCATGCAAAACTCAATGGTTAGTCATGCAAATGAGATTGGTTGAGAAGATGTAAATATATTTGTGACTTTATGATGATTGGAAATGTTATTATGGTGTGTCATGATGCTGTGGGAAAAAATGTAGGTTTCCATGATGACAATTTTACAAGTTATATCAGCTTTGGTGAAACAAGGTGTTTGAGAACGTGATTTCCAACTTGATTTGCTACTTTCCGATGCTCACCCTTGATTGTGTGAGTTGTATGGGACCTTGCAGCTTTTAGGGATTATTTTAAATTGAGATAACAACATTTCACAAAAATAATGGAGTGGTTTCTGTTAATGTGAAACCATAGCACCCCCAAATGAGTTATGGATCTGCTTTTCTAAGGCAGGGTCATTTGGTGTGATTTGCATAACATGGGACCATCTCTCAAGCTATGGGACTTGCGTATTTGAGATGGCCCTCCGAGAAAGCTAACTTCTTCTTCCTAATCCTAATGCTAAACTAATCCTAAGGAAGGAAATGTGACTATCTACTCCTAATCTAACAATTCCAAGGAGACAGGAGAGAAAGTGCATAAAGAGGGAAATCCTACACTAACGAGGTGATAACACCAAGAAAAGGGAGTGAGATATTCTATTGAGGGAGAAAGAAACAAAAAATGGAGATGAGGGAGGTCAGACAAGTGACATGGCCCAGATCTACAAATCATCCATTAAACTCCATGAAACATGACATCCTGCACCTGCAAATGTGAAATACATGCACAGAAAACCAAGACTGAAAGGGAGAGGCACGGAGAAACAAAAAAACAATGCAAAGGGTTGAAGAACGCCACAAAACATGTTTTTATTGCTCTAGAAGGTGCACAAACCATTACATTTCTAGAATAGAGGCACAAATACATTTTCCAGGCATGGGAGAAGGTTCACTACTCAAAAATGGCGTTGAGAAACAAATTTGACAGAGTTTCTCTATGCCCAGAATGTCTCTCTTTCTCAAAATGAGAAGTGTTACAATATATAGAAAGAATAAGAGAGAGAGAAGAGGGAAAAATCAAATCTCAAATTTTCTTTCAACCACTTTTCAAAATGTGTTTTAATTCTTCCTCTAGTTGATGGGCTCGATGCAAAAGCTCATAATTCCATGTATCTACTTCGCAGACCAAAGAAAATGACCCATACTTCATTAAATCTGGTGGTTGGAACTAGTTTTTTTGTCTTTTCCACGCCAAAACGTGTTTTGCAAATTTCTCCCACAAATCTCTACCAAAATAAAAATTGAAGACTCCATGATGAAGAGAATCTCTAGATCTTTCCATTGGTACCAAGATCGTCAAAAATGGAGCTCTGGATCAAAAGATATGGCCTTCTGCATTTTTCCTTATGTTTCCTGTAAATTTGGCTTCAGGAAATTTTGAACTTTTTCCCACAAATCCGTCGATGATGTGGCATCCATTGGGGTTGGCAGAGGTAGGGATTCCTTTTTTCCATTTTACATTTTTTGACAAAAAGTCAAAAAATCCAATTTACTCCGAAGTTTCGTATCCCGCATTAGCTTTGACTTGGGTTCAAACTTTGAATTTTTCCTTTGCCTCATTCTCGGAATGTGAGCTCGTAGGTCTGAAACGTTTTCCCTCATAATTTCCTTATGTGTAGGAGTTGTCTTGACCAAATTTTTCGGGGGGGTGAATTTGGGATAACAGTTTCATTGTCATATTTTTATGAACTAATGTTAAGAAGGTAAACAACATTTTATGAGCTTGAAACCCTAACTCAAAAGTGGTAGGAGAAATTTCCTTGGTAAGTACCCAAAATTGATTATTATTGATATTATAATGATTTGATGATGTATAAGAATCCTTGAGTTTCTAAAAGGTATATTAGAGAATGTGGTGATGAGTGGACCCCACTCAAACATGAAAGTTTCTAAAGAAGTTTAGCTTGAAGCAAGGTTTTCCAAAGGAGTTATAAAATAAATCTGAATTGTTTATAGTATGGGACTTGTACTTGATTTCCATGATGGTTTCAGATCATGGTGAGATTATAGAGGGTAAAGTGTGCCCTATTATGAAGATTGCTTTTAAGGCGCTTTTGGGGCAATTTCAAATATTGACTTGGTTGAGGCCTTCCACTTAGAGTTGGAAGGAAATGTAAGATGTTATGGAAATAATATTAAGAGAGATTTACAATGGTATAAGGTTTGTGTCTTGATGATGAGGTTTGATAGGTCAACCAACTCAATTTGTGAAGAAGAATTTGCTTATTTCTCAGGACATGATTGTTCTTGCTAGAAGATGGAGGTAGAAGATGCATGAAATGGATGATTTGATGCTTGATATATAGTTGGAGAGTGAAGAGGGATGAATTTTGTTCATATTTAAGGAATTTGGAGGTCTTGAAAGTGGCAAAAAGGGTGAAAACCAATTGTGTTTCATAAACTATTTTTGGGCAATTCGATTTGATGAAGAGGAAAGTTGGTGTGGTTTGTATGTATGGATGTTTCATGAGATAAAAAAGTATGTATGTTATATATAGGTCATGGTTTTCTAATGAGTGGTTACATGCCATAGTTTAGGTTTTTAGTGTGTGTCTTGAAGTCCATAGGTGAAGACAGGTTCCTGAAAAATTGTTTTGAGAAGGATATGAGCCTTCTTAAGTGTGTTATGAAGAATTTTATTAGTTCAAGATAATGTATGACCATGGATGGTGTTTTTATGTCATATTTGACATGTGTGGTGAATTTGGGAGCTTGAATAATCATGTTTATGGTGTTTTTGGTTTTTAGTCATCTAAGTGATGGGGTTTTGAGCTCATTTTGAGCTTGTTTAGTATGTTTGAGCATGGCCAAACTACATGGGTCCATTATGAATGTTTTATGAATTTTTTTTAAGATGTAAATTTTTTAACTAAAGGAGTAGGATCAACTTTATTTATGATTTTAAGTTGGAGTGCATATAAAAGTGAAGTTTGAATTCAAATTTGCACTAGTTGTGAGAGAGGAAAAAGTGTGACCCACTTGTGTGATTGAAATAGGTATAAAGGCATCATTTTAGAGGTAAGGAATTGTGTGAAATTTCGAGGAATTTTAGAGAGTGTTTGTGCAAGGTTTTGAAGGCAAGACAAGTTATGAAAGTGTGTGATATAGGAGTTGAAGAAGTGAAAGTTTGAACAAGGGTTTGAAGGTGTGTGAGCTGAATAGGTGATCTCCATCAATTTTTGTAGAAACAAGACATCATAGATATTAATTAAAATGTGGTTGAGTGGGTATTGATCATCTTAGGGGTTGTATCCTCCTTGTGGAGTTGGTGCTTCACTAAACTAGGGGTTGGTGCTCCTTGAGGGTTGATGCTCTACTAAATGTTGGTTGGTGCTCTTTGTTGAGTTGGTTGCTCAACTAAATTTGAAACATAACAACAATAAATCTTTTTTTAAGTATATTTTCTTCCCTTGAGGTTTCCCACTTATATCTTGTGTTATGGTGTTCTCTCTCTGATTATGGTCATTTTATTGAATGGTATTGTATGTTTTATGCACATTAATGTTGAATGATTTTATGATTTAAGTAAGAAAATATGAAATTTTTAAAAATTTTAAGGAATAATTCACCCCCCTCTCTTAGTCCATTGTTCTTCTAACAATTGGTATCAGAGCAGGTCCTTTTGGAAGAGTTTAATCACTTGAAATCATATCTTCTAAAAGCACTATCATGGATAGTAGACAAGTGCAAGCTAAAATGCTTCCTATGATTAGATTGAGAGATTGTTTGAAACCCTTAGGGTTTGACATATGGGACTCTATTTTTGAGGTATGTGCATCATTCTCATCTACATTGAAGGTTAATGAAGAAGAAAAAGAAGACATGAAGGAGCATGCTCTTGTTTTAGGCCTTGTAGGATCAAGGACAAAGGATGAAGTGTGTGGAATTTCTCAAACTACTTTTCATAGTCAAGATGAAAATATGATATGGTACATTGATAGTGGGTGTTCTAATCATATGATAGGTGACAAGAGTAAGTTTATCTCCTTGAGAAAATAATGCTTTAGGATCTATTAGGTTTGGTGATAATTCTACCATAAAAATTGCAGGGAGAGTTCTTTGAGTTTGGATAATGGAAAAACCCTCACCAAGGATGTTTTATATGTTGAAGGACTAAAACAATCTACTCAATGTAAGTCAAATGTGCAAACAAGGGTATGTTCTATCTTTTGATGATAAGGGTTACAAAATTAGAAAAGAGAAATAGGTAAGTTGTTTCCAAAGCTAAGAGGACTGAAAATAACATGTATATTTTGAAGGAAGTCAACAAAGAAAAGTGCCTTATGAGTAAGTTGAATGATATTTGGTTGTGGCATAGGAGATTAGGCCATGTAAACTTTGATAATCTTGTCAAAATCAGTTCTAACAATTGTGTGAGAAATATGCCAAGAATCAACAAACTAGAAGATACATTGTGCAAAACATGTCTTCATGGGAAGCAAACTAGAAGGAGGTTCAAGACCAATGAACATGATTCCACCACTAGTCCTCTACAACTGATCCACACTGATCTTTGTGGGCCTATGAGAACTGAAAGTACATCAGTGATTATTATTTTATGCTTCTTATTGATGATTATACAAGATATACTTGGGTTGCTTTCTTGAGAAACAAATCGAGATGCATTTGATGTTTTCAAGTCATTTAAAGCTCTCATTGAGAATGAGAAAAATGGAAGAATCAAGAGTATTAGATCAGATAATGGAGGTGAGTTTTGGTTAGATTCATTTGATGAATTTTGTAGAGTTCATGGTATCAAGAGGTAGTTTTTAGCATCTAGAACACCTCAAACAAAATGGAGTGGTTGAAAGGAAGAACAAGATTGTTCAAGAGATGGCAAGGACTATCCTAAATGAATCTAAATTACTTGATGGCTATTGGAAGGAAGAAATTTATACTATTGTCTACATTCTCAACAGATGTCAACTAAGAGTAAATAATGACAAGAATCCATATGAACTTTGGAAAGGTAGACCAACCAATGTGGAACATTTTAGAGTCTTTGGATGCAGGTGCTTCATCAAAAGGACTAAAGACAATCTAGGTAAGTTTGATTCTAGATCTGATGAAGGTATATTTTAGGATATTCTTCAAGAATTTTAGCCTATATTTTCTATAACAAAAGGTTGAAAATAATAGTTGAAAGTGCAAGTGTGAAATTTGATGAATCTTATCCTATGAGATCCATTCACAAGAAAAAGAAACATCACAAGTGATTGATCCTAAAGAAGAAGAAGATGAAATTGTACAAATAAATGAAGGAGAAGATGATGAAGAAGAAAGTTAAGACACCAAGGCACCATCAAGGTATATTAGGAGAGATCATCCTGAAAATCAATCATAGGAAAGAAATATGTTGGAGTTACTACAAGAAGGAAATTGGTAAGTCTTCAAAACCAAGAGAATTTCATTTTTTATCAAAATTTAAGCCTAAGAATGTAGAAGAAGCAAAGTAAGGATGAATGTTCAGATCAAAGCTATGAATGAAGAGATAGATCAGATTGAAAAGAATAGGACTTGGGAATTGGTACCTAGACCAAAGGATAAGAATGTTATTGGGTCTAAATGGGTGTTTAGAAATAAACTCAATGAGAATGGAGAAGTCACAAGAAACAAGGCTAGATTAGTTTGTAAGGGGTATATGCACAAGTTGAGGGAATTGATTTTGATGAGACCTTTGCTCCTGTAGCTAGAATGGAAGCCATCAGATTATTCTTAGCCTATGTAGGGTTTAAGGGATTTAAGGTATATCAAATGGATGTCAAATATGCCTTCTTGAATGGTTACTTAGAAGAAGAGGTATACATGGAGTAGTTAGATGGTTTTCTTTGAAAAATAATAAATATATGTATGCAAACTAAAAAGGATCTTTATGGCCTAAAGCAAGCCCTAGGGCTTGGTATGAAAGACTTGACAAGTACTTGATTGAGAAGGCTTCAAGAGAGGAGTTGCTATAACAACTTGTATATCAAAAGGAAGAAGATCATTTGTTGATTGTTGTTGTATATGTGGATGATATCATATTTGGAGGAAGCAATGAACTCATGACTCATGAATTTTCGAAGCTATGAAAAGAGAATTTGAAATGTCCATGCTTGGAGAGTTGTCTTTCTTTCTAGGACTACAAGTAAATCAGTCTAAAGAAGGTATATTCATATCTCAAACTAAGTACATCAAGGATATGTTGAAGAAGTTTCAAATGGAAGAGTGCAAGCCTATTGGAACTCCCATGGTTATAGGATGTAAACTAAGAAAAGAAGATGATTCTCCTAAAGTGAATCAATCAAAATATAGATCCATGGTTTGGAAGACTTCTATATTGGGCTTGTTGGAAGAGTTCTCAAGAAGACCCTAAAGAGGCACATCTTCAAGACCAAATATTTTGTAAGTTATTGGGCTAGTTGGAAGGTTTCAAGAAGAACCTAAAGAGACACATCTTCAAGCAGTAAAAAGGATTTTTATATATCTTAAAGGGACTATTGAGTATGGCTTGTGGTATATTAGGAGTGAAAATTTTGATTTAAAGGCCTTTTAGTATGTTAATTGGACAGGAAGTATGGATTATAGGATAAGTACAAGTGGTGGTGCATTCTTTGTTGGAGGGTGTCTTATTTTTTTGGTCAAGTAGGGTCTAGGAATCTAGTTTTGTATTCTAAAACAAAGCACATCCCAAATAAGTATAAATTCTTGAGAGATCAAGCAAACAAGAAATGCATCAAGTTGGAGCATGTATCCACCAAGGAAGAAGTTGTTGATATATTGACAAAGTCACTCCCAAAACCTACCTTTGAGTATCTAAGGGAAAGGCTGGGAGTAATCTCAACACCTAACAGACCTTAAAACATTAGGAATATTGAAAGGAGCAAGAAAATGAATCCATCAACTCCAATAAGTCATGAAGAAAGTGTAATAGTAGGGATTCATGTCATCATGTAAAGGTATGTATCAAAGTTTGTCATTATAGTTTTTATGGTTGATCTATTTAAGTAAAGTTTGATTTGTTGTCTTGTTGGTCATACTTCGACATTGAAGAAGGTAGTTATAGGCCATGATGTCTAGGTCAAAAGGTGTGTAGTGATCATGAAAAGGTCTCTAGTTAGGTGTGTAAGTTGTTATGTTAATTTACAAGGTTTGTGAAGTCTTACTTCTAGGTGCTCATCATGTTGTATCTCAAAAGATCAATCAAAAGTAAGCCATGGTTTTCATTATGTTAAGCATGTTTTATGTGTCAAGGAAGTGTATTGTGTCTCAAAATATTAATCTATTAGAAGGAGTTTGAGATACATATTTAAAATGTGCCAAGTGTGTGTTCCTCAATAAAATGGTATGGGTTATGTGTTAAGGTTTGAGTCGAGTTGTCTCTAAGGTCAATAAGGAGGTATTGACTTGAAAACATAAAATAGGATGATGATACAAAGCTTTTGACAAAATTTGAGGACTTGAAATCAAAATTTGTGCACTTTGAATCCCTTTCTTCCTTATCCGGGATCTAAGAAATCATAATAAGCGATGTGGAGAAAATATTGTGTTTGAGTGACTAAATGGAGGAGTTGAAAGCCAAGATTTGGAACAAAGTATCTAAACTTGACCTACATTAAGATTTAAGAAGAATTAGGTGATAAGAAGACTTAAAATGATGGAAAATTGTAACAATTATCATATTTTCATGTGTAGTGCATTAGAAGACCTAAGTGAAAGGAGTAATTTGCAAATTGGGTAGAATCGTTTTAATATAATGCTACAAGATTGATAAAGAAGAAGTAATGGGCAATGGGTACTCAAAACAGGTAAGGTTTCTTTGTAAAAGTGCATGCATCAAAATCTAGGAGTGAATTTCTCATGAAGTAGGGCTAGTAGCCTATGAAATCAAAATGAAGAAGTGAAAGTGAAATAGGTGTCTTAATGTTTTGTAAACTACTCAAGCATGAATAAGGATGTACATATTTATAAAAGTCCCAGGAATATGTGCATTTTTATACACATGTGATGTTTTATCTTAATGCACTCATGAAGCAACAAGGTGCGATCTATGTCGAGCTTTGATATGGGTTGTTACGGGTGTGGAAGTTAAGTTAACTCCATCTTTGATGGGTTTGAGTTCTTAAACATGATTATAAAATATCTAGAAAGCATGAACATACATAGACCAAGACAAAAGGTGTTAAGTAAGACAAGTAAGTTTACAAGCTCAAGTTAGTAATTGTGGAAGAAAGAAGAGAAAAGGTGACCTATAGGTTTGTATGGACCTATTGAGACATAGGAGTTACTATTGGTATTTTACAAGGAATTTTAGATGCTAAGAGGGACATGTAAGCAAGTGCAATAGTGAAGATGTGCAAAGACATTGATTGTACTCAAGGTATGAGTATCTCTAGTTGAAGAAGTTACAATAGAACAAAGGATGATGTATGCTTTTTGAGTTTATGTATGAAAGTCTCATGTGGCCTTCATCATGACACATGTTGAGAAAGAGTTTGAGTTGATCATGAAAGAGATTTAGGTGACTCAATGTGCCTATACGTACAAAATATAGTGATAGTGCTCATGCAAGGACAAGAGTTGAATAAGACATGATGATAAGGTACAAAGTACTGTAGAAGGTGATCTTACATCAAAATGGGGTGTTACAGAGCCTAACATTTCCTAACAAAGTAGAGGGGATTGCTATGTATCTCAACAAGGTGATCTAAGGAGTCAAGAAGGTGTGTTCTTAATAGTTGCAAGGGAATTTTTATATGGCCTCCATCAAGGTAGAAATGAAATGTTACAATCTACAGGTTACAAGAAATGGTGCTATAGGTTTGTGTGTGGGCCATGAAGTAAAGGTGAATATGATTTGCTTCTCTAGTGTTGAACCATGTTACATTGGTTGGTATTGTCATTGATGTCACATGACATTGATGGCAAAGGAGGATTGAAATGTCATGTAGGTTGGTGCCTTCTCAATGGTGTTTGGTGTTCACAAAGTGGTCTCATGGTGGTTTCTTGAACATTCAGATGGTTTCAAGTTGTTACAGGCTTGGTCAGTGAGGTTGGTGCCCACTAGAGGTATGGAGATGCTTGGTGTACTCTTCTCAGGTGTCCCATAGGTTTGAATTGGTGTCTCAAGGATGTGCAAGGGATTCTAGGGTGATCATTAGGTTAGGTGTTGCAAGTCATAGTTGGAACTAGCTCATTTAGGACTAGTTCTAGAGCCTAATGAGGTGTATGAGGTAAAATTAGTCCATAACAAGTCTATTTGATCATAGGAGGAGCCTAGGAACATTGTCTAGAGCATTTATGAGTAGCTACAAGTCATACTTCATCTCTTGGAGGCAAATTTGAGGTCTTCACTAGGATTGCCTTTGAGAACTAGCAGTGGAGGCATAGAAAAATGAGATTGTTCTTGACTTTATAGGCCCATTTATGAGTAATCAAGCTATAGATCATGTAGAGGAAGGTGTTGTAGTGCTCTAGGTCAAGTTTCATGAAAAATTGAAGAAGTTTGTTGAAGATATTCAAATTTTACTAAAACTGGTTAGGAGAGAAGGGCTAAAACAATGACCCGTCTTCTTAACACTCAAAAAAAAATGACAAGCCTTCTTTAGATAAATCATAAGAGGATTTTTTAAGATCATTCAAATACTAAAATTTTACAAAAACCCGAGGTCAAAAGGTGGAAGAACAAGAAATTTCTCTTCATTTTTCTATCACTATTCAAACCCTCACCAAACCCTCATCTTAAAGCGATGGACAAGAAATGAGGTTTTTAGTCTCCAAATCAATTATGTAAGTTGGTACAACCACTCATGGTTGAAAAAGACTCTTTCTAGGTCAAAATTATGTCATTTTTCTCCTCAAGCACATTTGTATTATGCAAGTCTAACTCGGTGTTTGAAGCTTTGTGTATGTAGTCATGGTGTTTGAAAGGTGCTTTTGTGTATAAACCTAATGTTGAGGTGAAGAATGAATGTGAACACCTTCTACAGGTCCAATATGACTTGGTGGAGCTTGTAGTTGTCTTGGTGAAGTGGTGTGAAGTACTAGTTTCCATTGCTCTTCAATTTTCCTATATAGTTCTAGTCAAGAAGACTAAAATTTGAGTTGCATATGTAGATTTCACTTCATAACTCATGCTTTCTAGAAGTTGAAGATGCTAATGGTCATACCATTTGAGGTATAAATGTAAATGGTTGGTAATATGTGTGATGTTTTGTTAGCAAGAAGTTTACGAATCAGATTGTCTGTGGATTCTTAAGAACTAATATACACAATCCTAAAAATTCTTGGTTCTCATGACCGCATTCTTTAAGTTAATGATTGAATTTGGTATGATGAGTTGACTAAGGTAATGAGATTCTTATAATTTGTTTTTACAAGCTATGGAAAAAGGTTTACCTAAGTAGCCCACCTCACTCTTGAATATTGTGTCTGATTTATTGTGATAGTCAAGAAGGATTGTGGCCTTGGTCTTGAATATTTAAGTTCCCCTATCAATAAATGCAAAATAAGACTTAAAGCTTGTAGTAAGAACCTCTGATAAAGTGTTCACACAATTTTATTAACATAAAATTGAGGAATATCTTACTATGGTTTTGTGTCTTAAATCCCTAACTAAGGTAAGTTTTGAAGATCAAGCAAGTTCGATCTCGTTGGCATGATATCGGACATTACATGGACTCGAGAAGTTATGTAAATGTCCTTTCCTTCTTGAAAGTTTCCTCTCAAGTCATGGTTGACTGAGAATGTATGTGATTCAACTAAATCCTTAAATTACAACTCTGTGTTGAAAAAAAGTGCATACCTTGTCTCGGTGCATATTTCATGGATAATATTTGTAGTTCCCTGGTCTCTTGATGGTTGCAAATTTTAAAAATAATCATAAATCATCCTCTCTATGTTGTGGAAGAATTTGAATACTTATTCTTTATGGTTTGCTAAGCTCATTATTGATGTGACCAAGTGTTCCATGACCATGTGTTGTCAAAAAAATTTTCTTTCCTATTTGGATGATCTTCAAAGCTCTTGTGGTTGGTGTGAACCTCTTATATATCTAATGCTCATGCTGCATAACCTTATCTCGAGATCATAAGTTTCTCTTTCTTCGAGAATCAAATTGTGATGATTGTTTCTTGCACTCGGTGTGCTCACATTTTCTCAAGTGAATATTGAATCCTAAATGGTGAAGAAGGTGTAAAGGAGTTTATAAAGAAGATTGGGTGATCTAGTAATGTTTTATATGATATTGACACTTAGCCCTTATCTCTGGTATGTCTCAGAATTTCTCACTTGCCGATTATAAGACAAGTTAGTTGGTTGATAGTTACAAATAAATTTTTGGGTAGATAGATGGTTTTGTTACAGAAATATGAAGGTTAGGGAGATGAAAAGCCTCATTTTTTCATCATGTGTTTCGAGAGAACCTAAATTTTACCTAAAAATCAAAACCTGTACTTGTAATCTCGATTAACAACAATTATTGCAAGTTTTGTAGTTTCATTTGAAGTGTTTTCATCTCCTTGTATGTATGGTCAAGTGAGTCATTTGAAGAGTCATTGGAGTTGAATGTCAAAGGTCATGTTAATGAGTCTATTATTTGTTTATAAAAGCTCTTTTTGAGTGTGAAAATGTTGTTGAAGCATATGAGAGAGCTGAGTGTGAGATTAAAAATGGGAAGAGAGAGTTGATCATGTATGAAGTAACTGCTATCGGAAGTTATGTATGAAGATGTATGAACTAATCCTAGATCACTATCTGTTATTTTAGCAACTTTGTCATGCGAGTGATCAAAATTGAATTAAGTCTAAGTGGTAGCTTAGAAAATTTGAAAGTGGGTACTTTTATGCAAGTTATAGCTTGCAAAAGAGTCAAGTAGGTGTTTGAAATCATAGTGAAGTTGGTGCTTCATGTTGAGTTGGTGCTCAAAAAATTTGTAACCTTTGTAAGCATAATGTATTGGTTCAGTGGGTTTTCTCTCATCTTGGGTTTCCCACTTAAAATTTTGTCTCTCCATGTGTTTTGTTTGTTGACTTTGTGTGAATTGTGTGGTTGTTTCTTCCATATTAAGTTAAAACAAATCCATTGGTTTTGAATTGTACTAAAAAGGTTGAATTAACATTGATTCACCCCCTCTCAGTGTCCCAATTTCCAACAATTGGTATTAGATCCCGTCCTTGTGTAGTGAGTTTAATAACTCAAAGGAGATCCAGATAATTCAAGCATGGCAAGAAATCAATCACAAATTGGTTTCTCTACATCCAAAGATCCTCTATTTAATAAATCAAACTATGCTTTCTAGAGTGTTAGAATGAATATGTATCTCATGTCTCTAGGATTTGACATATGGCAGTCAGTAATCAATGACTATTCCATTCTAGTCACACCTCCAACTGATGTTGTAAGAAAGAAATAAAGTGAAAACAATTCTAAAGCTATAAATGCAATTCTATGTGGAATGATAGAGGCTAAATTCATAAAAGTCACGCATTGCACCATGACCAAAGAAATTTGGGAAAAATTGTAGACCACATATAAAGAAGATAAAAGGTCAAATTAGCTAAGCTAGAGACCTACAAGAGCCAATTTGAGAGCCTTAAAATGAAGGAAGGTGAAATCATTGCATCCTACCTATAAAGGGTGGATGAAGTGATAAATCTAATCAAAGGTTTAGGAGAAAAGATAGAGGAGGTGTTGTTGTCCAAAAGGTATTGAGATCCTTATCTTCTAAGTATGATTCTAAGGTGTCAATGGAAGAGGCCAAAGACCTGAGCAATCTTAAAATGGATGAAATTCATGGTATTCTAATTGCTTATGAAATGAGAACCACTGAATCAAAATCAGCCAAGAAAGAAGCAACATTCAAGTAAAATAAGTAATCCCAAGCTAAGAAGAACAAGTATGAATCTAGCATGGAGGAGGATGATGAGAAAATTGAATCCATGTTTGTTAGGAGGTTAAAAGAGGGTCAAGAAAGTATAAGGGTAAACTACCATTCAAGTGTTTCAACTATGGTCAAGTTGGTCATTTTGCATCCAAGTGTCCTAACAAAAACAAGGGAGATCAAGATGAACATGATGAAGAAACTTCTCACAAGAAAAAGAAGAAATTCAAGAAACATGAAGGTAAGAAGAAGTACTTCAAGAACAAGAAGAATTTATATACCCAAGAAGGATCAAGTTCATCTAAATCTAGTGACTCCAAAAACTCGAAAGTGAAGATGAAGGTACTCAAGTTGAGACTCTATTCATGGTTGTGGAAGTGACTATGCAAGTGACTCAAAAGGTAAAACTTAGTTTGAATATGATAGCTCAGATGAGGAAGATGTAGGAGTAAACCAAATTAAGTGCTCTTGAAGAACTAAAACTCCAAAGGAAGAAGAATCAAAAGATGAAATCATTGTTGAGAGACTATGAAGAGTAGATCAACATTCATGAGATAAGGTTAAGAAAAAAGGATCAAGAACATGAAGAAATGATCAAGGAACTTGAAGCAAAAATAGGGATGATTGAAGCATCCTTCAAAGTCAAGGAAGAGGAGAACCTAAAACTCAAATCAGATTTGGATCTACTACAAACTCAATTGGATCAGACTTCAAACAAATTGAAGGCTATCACAAATTTGAGAAAATATCAAATGATCTAGATGAACTTCTAAGAAAGCAAAGAGTTTTCAATGAAAAATCTGGCCTATGATTTAAGGAGGAACATAAGGATGATGAACCGTAAGAAGGAAATCAAGAAAACTCAAGATGCACCTAAAGAAAGGAATGTTGATATCAAGAATGTCAAAAGAGATATAAATCAAGCAAACAACCCCGTGAAATAAGGTATACTCACTCCTTCTATGGATATTATTTTTTGTTGTGGTATGGAGCTTGTTTTTGGTCTTCTAATCAACTTTGAAGTGTTGGAGTTTGACCAGTTAAGTTTGGAGACTTCAAGAGCATTCTGCAGTCATGTGTTGTTTTTGTGCTATAGTTTTGCTAAAGTTTTGCTTTGTAGTTTGATAGTTGTCATTGTCAAAAAAATTTAGCTGCGGAATTTGAAAGATCACGACTTTGAAACTTCTAGGGTCAGCTATAGAACTTCCTAGAAGGATTGTAATCTTATAAATAGAGGTGTTAGGGGTGTCCTAATGTATCAAGAGTAATCTTGAATGTATCTTGAGTGATCAAGAGGTCTTGAGTCTTAGAACATCAAGAGGTGATCAAGAGTGATCAAGGTTGAGCAATTGGGTGTCAATTGTGTCTTAGATGTGGTTTAACATCTTTGGGAATTTTATTGCGAGTTCATGACTGAGAGAAGAATGTGAGAGTTGTTTTACTCTTGTTGATAATAAAATATGAGCAAGTTCTTGGTGGACATAGTTGTAATTTGAGGAATTATTTTTGCATATTTTCTCTCTAATTCCTAACTATTGGTATTAGAGCTTTGGTGGTTTTTTTGTTGAAGTGGTGAATCACATGGAAAGTTTAGCTTAAGTGGGAGCTATGGAAGATGAGGGTAGATCGAGGGTTGAGAAGTTCAATGGGAAAACTTTGGTTTGTGGAAGATGCAGATAGATGATTACTTGTATCAAAGGACCTCCATGTTCCTTTAGTTTGAAAAGCAAAGAAAATTATAGCCATATCAAATGAGGATTGGGAGTTCTTTGGATAGAAAGGTGCTCGGGGTAATTCAGTTATGTCTTGTATCTTTGGTTGCTTTCAACATATCACAGGAGAATACCACATAAGGTCTCATGAATGCGTTAGGGAAGTTATATGAAAAACCTCTGCCTTTAATAAAATAGTTTTGATGAAAAATTTATTTAATATGAAGATATCTAAGAATGGTTATGTTCTTTGATTATTTAAATGAATTTAATATGGTTGTGAGTATGTTAAATTTGGTGAAAATTGACTTTGATGAGTAGGTCGTGGCTTTATTGATTTTGTGCTCCTTACTTACTAGATAGTTAGGACAACTTGCTTATGGTTGTAAGTAATCCAAAGATCTAATAATTCAAAGTTGAAGTTTGAAGATGTGATAGGTGTGATCCCGAGTGAGAAAATGTGAAGGAAAATGTAAGTAAATTGGTTATGTTGCTAATCATTTGAATGAATTTAATACATTTGTGAGTATGTTAAATTTGGTGAAAATTGACTTTGATGATTAGGTCAGGGCTTTGTTGATTTTGTGCTCCTTACTAGATAGCTGGGACAACTTGGTTATGGTTGTAAGTAATTCGGTCTCTAATAATTCAAAGTTGAAGTTTGAAGATGTGATAGGTGTGATCCTGAGTGAGGAAATGTGAAGGAAGAGCACTGGGATTCTTCTACTTCAGAAATGCTTTGATGGTGGAGAGTAGAGGGAGATAAAAGAACATAGGGAAAGGTAACCGTGGGAAGTTGAATGATCATAGAAGGTCAAAGTCCAAGAGCAAGTTGGAATGTTGGCATTGTGGGAAGGTTGGTCATGCTAAGAAATATTGTTGGGATCTTTGGGATAAGAAGAACAAGGAGGAAACTAAGGAGGTAAATGTGGTAGTAAGTGATTTTTTCAGGATGCCTTAATTATTTCTTTAGATAATATTGTTGAGTCTTGGGTGTTAGATTCAGGGCTTCTTTCCATGCCACCCCACATAGACATTACTTTATTGAGTTTGTTCAAGGTGATTTTGGACATGTATATCGTGGTGATGATGAACCATGCAACATAGTAGGGAAAGGTTATGTTCGGTGAAAATGCGAATGGCAACTCATGGCTACTTAAGGACGTCATGCATGTGCCTAAGTTGAGGTGGAACTTGATATCAACAGTCAGTTGGGTAGTGATGGTTGTCAGACGGTCAATTTTATAGCGGATTCTTGGAAGGTTACCAGAGGAGATCTTATGGTTGCAAGAGGTAAGAAAACCAAGACTTTGTATTTAGCCAATGGTTATGATTATTGTAATTTAGTTACTACAGATGGAGATGCAACTTTATGGCATCAAAGACTCGGTCATATGAGTCAAAAGGCATGCGATTCTAAATGATAGGTTGCTGGATTAAAGGAGTTAGATTTGGACTTCTTTGAGGACTGTGTTTATGGGAAACATAAATAGGTGAGATTCCTCAAGGTTGGACCTACCAGGAAGGAGGGTAAGTTGGAGTTGGTGCATACAAATGTATGGGGGCAAGCTAAGGTAAACTCTATTGGTGGTTCATGTTATTATGTCACTTTCATTGATTATGCAACTAGAAAAGTTTGGGTATATTGCATTAGA
The DNA here is from genome assembly GCA_018340775.1 of Taxus wallichiana var. yunnanensis. Taxonomy (NCBI): domain Eukaryota; kingdom Viridiplantae; phylum Streptophyta; class Pinopsida; order Cupressales; family Taxaceae; genus Taxus; species Taxus wallichiana. Next base: position 549,851,652 of record CM031244.1, on the reverse strand, counting down.
AATAAATCCGATGTGTTTGAAACTTTCAAAAGATGGAAAGCCTTGGTTGAGAATGAAATATGTTTCAAGCTGAAATGTCTCAGGTTAGATAATGGAGGGGAGTATTGCAGCAATGAATTTCTTGATTACTATTCGGTAAATGGGATCCACAGGAAAAGGACAGGTTCCAAAGACTCCACAGAAAATGGAGTGTCAGAGAGAATGAACATGACAATCATGGAGCATGTTAGGTGCATGAGGTTACATGCGGGGCTTCCACTCATGTTTTGGGTGAAAGCGAATGAGCATAACTATTTATCCGATTAACGAGAGGACCCTCTATGGCCTTGGATGGAGGTATACCCGAGGAGGCTTGGTCTTGTAAGAAAATTGACTACTAATTTTTAGAGTATTTGGATGTGAGGTATTTGTACACATTGATAAAGATGATAGGACCAAGTTAGAGGCTAAGTTTGAAAAATGCACCTTTATTGGATATGATGAGGATGACTTTGGTTTCCATGTTTGGAGTCTTAAGGAAAAGAAAATATTTTGGTATAGAGATATTGTCTTTAATGAAAAATTCATGTATAAAGATACATTGTGGATGACATTGTTGACATTCAGAACAGAAAGAGGAATCAAATAAAGAATACACAAAGTGTTGGAGGAAATTACGGATGACAAGGTGTCCAAGGGGCTGTGTAGGTGTAGCATGTTCCGACAACCAACGTTTAGAACCTACTCATCAGAACCCCAAACTCCTAAGGTGAGAAGGTCTTCTAGGGTAAGAAGGAACTTGAATGTTTTACTCCATATTTGAATTACTTATTTCTCCCCAAAGGGAGAGCTAGAGTGCTTTGAGGAAGTAGTGCATGTAGATGCCGGGAAGAAGTGGGAACATGCCATGGATGAAGAGCATTTATCTCTTATGGATATCCGGACTTGGGATATGGTGGAGCTACCTGAGGGCAAGAAAGCATTGTAGAACAAGTGGGTGTACAAAATCAAAGAGGAAGATGGAGGCAGGAAAAGGTACAAGGCCCGCGTAGTGGTTAAGAGGTTTTTAACGGAAGAAAGGTATAGAATTTGATGAATTTTTTTCTCCTGTTGTTAAAATGACCTCTATTAGGACTGTTCTTAGTTTAGTAGTGGTAGAAGACTTACACTTAGAGCAGTTAGATGTGAAGACTACATTCCTTCATGGTGAGTTGGAGGAGGAATTGTATATGCACAACCACATGGTTATGAGGTCAAAGGGAAGGAGAGGTTAGTGTACAAGTTGAAGAAGAGCTTGTATGGCCTGAAACAAGCTCCATGACAAAGGGTACAAGAATTTTGATAGTTTTATCCAGGAGAAGGGTTACTCCAGATGTCACTTAGACCACTGAGTGTACATCAAGAAATTTCTAGATGGTAGTTGTATTATTCTATGTCTGTATGTGGATACTATGCTTGTTGTAGAGAATAACATGTGGGAAATAAAGGTACTCAAGAAACAACTAAGTGACTCCTTTGCTTTATGAAGGATTTGGGGGCAACAAAGAAAATCCTTGGTGTCATAATAACTTGGAACAAGAAGGAGAGGAAGTTGGTATTATCTCAATAAGAGTACATAAAGAAGGTCTTGGAGAGGTTTAGTATGCATGTTGCTAAACCGATTGGTACTCCTTTGGCAGGTCACTTTAAATTATCAAAGGAGAAGAGTCCCAAGATTGAGGAGGATGAAATCCAGATGTCTAGGGTACCATACTCATCAATGAATGGTAGCTTGATGTATGCTATGGTATGCACTAGGCCTAATATTGCCCATGAAGTGGGAGTAGTGAGCGGTGTTTATGAGCGATGCATGCGAGAGCATTGACAGACAGTGAAGTGGATCCTTCGATATTTGAGAGGGAACATGGGAGAAACATTGTGTTTTGGTGGATCGGACACTACATTACGTGGCTATGTAGATTCAGACATGGAAGGAGATTTGGATAGTAGGAGGAGCACAACAGGTTATGTATTTATGGTTGGTGATACAATGGTGAGTTGGATTTCATAGTTACAAAAGGTTGTGGCTTTATCAACCATAGAGGATGAGTATGTTGCTGCCACAGAGGCAAGCAAGGAGATGATTTGGCTATAACAGTTTCTTGATGAGTTGGGGCATAAACAGGAAGTTGGGAGACTACACAATGATATTTAGAGCATTATTCATTTGGCGAAGAACTCCACTTTCCACTCTAGGATGAAGCACATTCAATTGAGATATCATTTCATCAGGGCAACTTTGGAAGAAGATAAGTTGAAGCTAAAAAGATTCATACTAGTCAAAATCTTGCATATGATGACCAAGGCAATCATGAGGAGAAGTTGAAGTTGTGTTCAACTTTGGTTGGCCTTCATGGATGATAATGAAGGGTTGAGAACTTTTCTTAGTGGAAACAATCTCCAAGTGGGAGATTTTTGGGGTGTGGAGCCTATTTTTGGTCTTCTGGAATCAACATTGAAGTGTTGGAGTTCAAATGGTTAAGTTTGGAGACTTTAGGAGCATTATGCAGTCATGTGTTGTTTTTGTGCTTTGAAGTGTTGTTGCGGTTTTGCTACAATTTTTTGTAGTTTGGCGGTTGTCATAGTGATGGATTTTCCATCTGTGGGAATTTGAAAGGTCACGACTTTCAAACTTCTAGGGTTGGCTATAGAACTTCCTAGAAGGATTGTAATCTTATAAATAGAGGTGTTAGGGGTGTCCTAATGTATCTTGAGTGATCAAGAGGTCTTGAGTCTTAGAACATCAAGAGGTGATCAAGAGTGATCAAGGTTGAGCAATTGGGTGTCAATTGTGTCTTAGATGTGGTTTAACATCTTTGGGAATTCTATTGTGAGTTCATAATTGAGAGAATACTGAGAGTTGTTTTACTCTTGTTGATGATAAAATCTGAGCAAGTTCTTGGTGGACGTAGCTCACATTTGGTGAACCACATTAAATCTTGTCTCGTCTTTATTTTGTGCATTGTTTATATATTTTGTTATATTTTTGCAAGTTCATTTTTTCTAAATAGTTTCCTACTATTGTGATTTGAGGAATTATTTCCACATATTTTCTCTCTAATTCCTAACATTTTTCATGCAATATGTTTTGTCAGAAAGCTTCAAAGTGTAGAAAACATGTAAAAGGTCATGGAAGACATCTCAATGCATATCATTTGAAAAGTAGGAATGAGTTGATCTACTATAACTATTTGAAGTATGGTCACATAGAAAATTTTTGCTACTAGAAACTTATAAAGCAAGACAAGAGGGTGTACATAGTGAAATTAGATCCTACAAGAAAGAGGAACAAGGTTTGATAGCCCAAACTACCTTTCACTCTCAAAGTGAAGACATGGAGTGGTATATAGACAATGGATGCTCAAGTCATATGACAAGAAACAAGAGAAAATTCATCTCTTTAGAAGAAAATGCTTCAGGAACAATGAGATTTGGTGATAATACATCAGCTAGCATTATAGGAAAGGGTACACTAAGCCTTGACAATGGAAAGACAATCACTCAAAATGTTTTGTATGTAGAAGGTCTAAGCATAATCTCCTAAGTGTGAGTTAGATGTGTAAACAAGGATATAATGTGGTGTTTCATGACAAAAGGATGTGACATAAGGAAAAAAATCAGGTAAGGTGGTTGGCAAGGCTAAAAGAACCAAGAACAATATGTATGGAGATCAACAAAGAAAAGTGCTTCACTAGCAAGGTAGATGAGAGTTGGCTTTGGCACAGGAGATTAGGACATCTCAATTTTGACAATCTTGTCAAAATCATCTCCATGGGATGTGTAAGAAATATGCCTAAGATCACTAAATGAACTGATAAAATTTGTAAAGCATGTCTTCATGACAAAAAAACTAGGAGAAGTTTCAAGTCAAAAGAGTACTTTACTGTAAGACCTCTAAAGTTGATTCATACTGATATTGTAGGAACAACCTAAACTAAAAAATTCAAGAGGAAAGCTACTTCATGCTACTAATTGATGAATTCATAAGGATGAATTGGGTTGCTTTCCTCAAAGAAAAATCAAAAGCATTAGAAAGGTTCAAGGCATTCAAATCATTAGTAGAGAATGAAAAGAATGCAAAAATTAAGAGCTTGAGATTTGATAGAGGAGGAGAATTTTTGTCAAAGGAGTTTGATGGATTTTGTGAGACTCGTGGAATAAGAAGATAATTCTCAGCTACAAGAACACCTAGACAAAATGGGGTAGTGGAGAGAAAGAAAAAAAATATGAAAGAAATGATTAGAACCATGTTAAATGAATCACAATTGTAATGGGTATTAGAGAGAGGAAGTTAACATAATAATATACATCTTAAATATATCTTAAATCAGATTCAACAAGAAGAAGAAACACTATGATCTTTGGAAAGGACGATGTGAAATCGTAAAACACCTAAGAGTGTTTAGAAGTAAGTGTTTTATAAAAAGATATGATGAAAATCTTAGTAAGTTTGATTCAAGGTGTGATGAAGGAATTTTCTTAGGATACTCAGGTTGTTTATTCAACATATAGGCTCTACAATAAGAACCAACAAAAGATAGTTGAGAGCACCAATGTCACAATTGATGAATCATATCCAAAGAAGACTACAACTCATCCCAAGGAGACTCCACAAAGTACTGAAAATAAAGATGATGATGAAATTACAAAAGTTACTAAAGAAGAAGAAGACAAAGATGAATAAATACCTGATATAAAATCCCCTCAAGACAGGTTAAGAGGGATCATCCATCAAATTAGATCATAAGAAACAAGGAAGTAGGCATACAAATAAGAAGAAGGTTGAAAAGTATTCAAAATCAAGAAAACCTTACTCTCTTGTCCAAAATAGAACCAAAGAATGTCATGAGGATAACAAGGATCAAAATTGGGTTAATGCAATGAATGAAGAGCTGAATAAATAGAGAAAAATGAAACTTGGGAGCTTGTTTTGAGGCCAAAGAATATAGCACTTATAACTTGATTGGTATGTGTTCAAAACTGATGATGTTCTTATTTAACACAAGTGCTATAAGTGTGTAAGGCAAGAATATAGTGTTGCAAAGGATAAAACACATACCAATCAAGTATTTTGATGAAGCAATGAATGAGTAAAGAATTTCTCTTGAACATGTATCAAAAAAGGAATAAGTAATCTGATATCATGACCAAACCCCTACTAAAAACAACTTTTGAGTAGTTAAGATACAAATTGGAGAAATCCTATACCTTAACAATCACTAAAGGTCTTAGATTATCGGGGGGGTATAACATCTCAAGTGCCATAGTTGCTCCAATATAATCTTTGAAGGCTCTATGAGATGTGTCTAGATAGGAGGAACTAGTTTACTAGTTTAAGGCACAATCCAAAAGAAGACCAAAGAAAGGAATATGCTTAAAGAAAATCAAAAGATAGAGTTTTAAGAGAATATGTTTATAGGGAGAGTTTTGAATATGATTGATGAAGAAATTAATGTCAATTTCAGTTTAAGGCCTTTCGATAAAGAAGCAAGTCTAATTCAAGAGGGAGATTCTTGAGGTAAGGTCATGCTTTTTCATTGTTTTTCTTTCTTTCCACTCATGTTGTTAGATGTGTGAACCTTTTTCATAGATGTCAAAGGGAGAGAGTGTTGCACTGAAACAAGAATAAAATGCTTTGAAGATGTTGGTATGCTTGTTTTCATCAAGATTTTTACGTTTGTTTCCATCAATGAAAAAGGGGAGATTGTTTGAACCCTATTACATTGATTGGTGTTCTCATTAGATGTCACATGGCATTGATGGCAAAGGAGTACTGAAATTTCATGTAGGTCTGGTGCCTTCTCCAATAGTCTTGGATGTGTTCATAAAACTGGTTTCATGGTGGTTTCTTAAGAAGATTTAGGATGGTTTTGAAGGGTGTTAATGCAAGCTTAAGGCCTTTCATAAAGGTTGGTGCCAACTCAATAGTCTTGGGTGTCACATGGCATCATGTGTTAGAAAGGAGTACTGAAATTTCATGTGTCAGGTTGGTGCCTTCTCAATAGTCTTGGGATGTTCTTGCTTTTTCAAAGTGGTTTCATGGTGGTTTCTCAATGAAAAAGATTTAGGATGGTTGAAGGGTGTTAGAAAAGCTTGGTCATGAGGTTGGTTCCAACTAGAGGTATGGAGATGCTTGGTCTACTCTGGTCAAGTGTCCCACAAGTCTACATTGGTGTCTCTAGGATGTGCACAGGTCTTCAAGGTCTTCTAGGGTGATCATCGTGTCGTGTGGCAAGTCATAGTTGGAACTAGCCCATTTAGGCCTAGTTCTAGAGCCTAATGAGGTGTATGAGGTCAAATTAGGCCATGAAAATCCTATGTAAGCATGAAAGTAGCCTTGGAACATTGTATACAACATTTATGAGCATCTACAGGTCATACTTCATCTCTTGGAGGCAAAATTGAGGTCTGCACTAGGACTGCCTTTGAGAACTAACAAAGTGGAGGCATAGACAAATGAGATTGGTATTGACTATACAAGATCATTTATGAGAAATCAAGCTATGGATCATGTAGAGGAAGGTGTTTTAGTGTTCTAGGTCAAGTTTCATGAAAAATTGAAGAATTTTGTTGAAGATATTCAAGTTTTACTAAAAAATGAAGTAAAGAGAGGAGGGTTAAAATAATGATTTGTCTTCTTAGCATTTAAACAAAATTGAAAAGCCTTATCCGAGATAAATCATAAAAGGATTTTTGAAGAGAATTCAAATACTCAACTTTTGTAAAAACCCGAGTTCAAAAGGTGGAAGAACAATAAATTTCTCTTTGTTTTTCTATCACTGTTTAAACCCTCACCAAATCCTCATTTTGGAGCGATGGAAAAAAATGAGGTTTTTAGTTTCCAAATAAAATTTGAAAGTTGGTAAGACTACTCACAATTGAATAATACTCCTTCTAGGTCAAAATGATGTCATTGGTGCTCCTCAATCATGATTTTACCATATAGGTCTAACTCAATGTTTGTAAGCTTTGTGTATGCAAAACATGGTGTTTGAAAGGTGTTTTTGTGTATAAACCTAATACTGAGGTGAAGAATGAATTTGAACACATTCTATAGGTCCAAGATGACTTGGTGGAGCTCATAGTTGACTTGGTGAAGTGGTACGAATTCCTAGTTTCCATTTCTCTTCAACTTTCCTATATAGGTCTAGTCAAGAAGACTAAAATCTGAGTTGCATATTATTGAGAAGACAATATTGTCCTAAGGAGAAGACAAAAATAGGATACGCACATGGGAACAAAGCATACTTGAAGGCGTGAAAAGGATAGGGAAGGAAACGTGCACCAAGACAAGCTGATTTGAGACTTAGCCATTTTCATGGACGGGGGCTATTTTTAGAAGGTAGCGTGCGGTGCACACATTGGGATGGAGACTTGCATGACACAAAAATTCTATTTTGGGAACTAGCATCTAATAAGTGCCATGCATGATTTCAAGATAATAATAGGATTACTTCTTCCAATTAACTATAGGATGTCTAATATTAGCACACTTGCACATGTATTCCTATTATTGTAAAGGCACATGACTATTATTAGCATGCGACTTGTTTTGGGAAGTGCGTAGTAGAAGGAAGAAAGTTCCCACCCTATAAATATGTAGTGAATTGTGTAGTTAGAGAGCGTGAGTGAAAGAGGTGAATAATGAATTATTGTAGAGTTATGGTGTTGGATCCGATACGTGCATAACTTATGGTGATGATTTGTAATGTAAGAAGCTTCTATGTATTACAATGTTTAATATAATGGAGTATATTGGATGGATAATGGTTTCAAACATGATTGTATCTAGTTTTGCATGGTTAATCTTATTATGGTTATCGTTTAATTCAAGATTCTCTAAGATCTAGATATGGAATATGCTTTGTGGAGTGCTATGCTTATTTATGGTTCTGAATATGTTGTATCTTCATTACACTAACATCCTATACAAGTAACTCTAAAGAGGGTCCTGGTACCTTTGTGCACTTCGGGTGAGTGCTTAGCTCAGCCGGGTAATGTGCCAATGTGCCTGGGTTTTTCTAGGTTTTATATAGTAAATTCTAGGTTACATCATTGGTTCCATTGTTGGGACCTCTTTTCAATTGTTTTCAGGATGTTTCACGATGAAGATGTACTTGGTTGACCTTAGCAAGTGTTGAGGAGTGGATAAAGGATCTGGAAGAAGAGTACACTTAGAGGTTCAACACTGGATCTGAGTTTGATGCACGTGCGTGGGTGGAGTAGAATTTGTATGACTGTTTATATGAGAGCTTCTTTACTATCTTTCTGGTAGAGTTGTATGAGTGGCTAGTTGCTTATGTGTCTAAAAGGAATTGGAGCTATCACATGTTTGTCAGGACATGAATAATTTCAAGCCCTTTATGATGCTGACTTGATTTGGACACACGCTGTGGATACTTGGTTCCATGGTGTTTTGAATAACTATATTTTGGAGTACTCAATTTCCACTTATTCTTGCTCGGAGGTAGCTGAGTTCCAGTTTTTATGTTATCCAAAGGGAACTTATGTGCAAGGAATTCCATTTGTGATCAAAATATTGATGGTAACCTTGAACTTGGAAGAAAAGCTGATGGCTAGCTAAACCCCACCACACGTGGGGCGGTGAACGAGTTTGGTGAAATATGGAAGACCTAGCGGCGTAAAGGTAGAGAGAAGAAAGGCGGCCTAAGTATAATGAGGCACTTGAGAGGGAGATATAGAAATAATGTGATATTGTAGAGTGGATGGTGTTGAGGAGAGATATGGATAGTGAAGGATTTAGAGCTCACATAGAAGGCATGGAGCTAGAGCATATAGAACTCCCGATTTGGGAAAGCATAATAGGGAACAATCCTCAGCCTCACATGGGAGCGTGCCATCAAAGATGACATGGGCTACGGGCATGCATCTAAATCTACGTAATAACTTAGCCCTTGCACTTGGATTTCCAGTATCTAGTACAACCAGTAGTCAGCAAGCTAGTTTGGGCAGCAGAAGAGTAGGAGTAAGTAAGATAGCAAGTACATCTATGGAAAGGAAACGTCTTCTTTTATGTTTGAGAGTACCTTTTAGGCACATCATCAAAGACCTGAGACTCAAGCGTGTAGAATCTTGGACTTACTTATGGGAGTAGTACGAGTTCCCGCAGGCCGTAGGAGTTTATTTTAGTACCACTTTGGGGATACGAGGTAAGTACATCCACTTATGCACGCTTGTGCTATAGGTGGAGGATCAAGGGGCATAGGTGGCTATAGTTCTAGTGGATATGGTGGTTCTGGAGGTAGAGGTAACATAAGAGGTTCTGGATCAGGTGGGTAGGGTCCACACCAACCCCAAAATATTTACATGGAGATGTCTCTTCATCTTCTAGAGTATAGGGGAATAAAAGATGCTACTGAACACATGCACATGTGTGAGATACTTGTGGCATGTAAAAGGAGTTACAAATTATGAGCACAAGGCAAGTTAGTTTGTAACTACATTACAAGAACGTGCACACAATTGGTACATGAAGTTTGATCTTGATCAAACTTGCGTAGATTATGCAACATTAAAGGATGCTTTCCTTAAGGAGTTTCATATCCCTGAGTTTGAGCAAAAGAGTATAAGCGCACTCAAGGATATTAATCAGGCACTATTGAGAGTGTTTAAGAATATGATGTCCATTTCAAGACACTCTTGTCTAAAATTTCTTATGATATTCATGCAAGTCAGCATGCACAATGGTTTTTTGGGGGCTTGATCACACCTTTAGGAGGGCACTGTCGCATAAGGCTTATACGAACCCGCGTGAAGCGCTTGAAGCGACCTTGCGCATTGAGGCGATCATGAGTATAGACACTAGAGTGAGCCCATTCTTAGAGGCACATATTATAGCTATGGAAAAATAGTTGGAGAAACTATCAGTAAATTCAACACATGAGACGCTTGTATCGGATTTGGTGTATATATTGTGAAGTGAAAGGGCACACCAAAGATAGTTTCCCTCGTAGATCAATGTATTCATTCTGCTTTGGACTATGAGATATGTCATTTGGACCATGATGTAAGCCACTGCCCATTATTACAACAAGTGATAAGGACAAATGTATATTGTTATTGTAAAATTTTCCATTCCATGACTCATGATACGAAGAACTGCATGTTGATTGGTTAGATCCATGATGCCATAGATATTGGTGTGCAACGGACGAGTATCGAGATAGTTCTAAAGGTAAAAGTGAGCATGAGGATTTTGATCACTCTCAAGCGCGCTATGATCGGAACGAAGGGCACTTTAAAGGAGGTCATGGCAGAGGTTGAGGATACCATGGTGGATTCGGGGGTCGAGGCCGTGGCGGTGGACTAGGTGAGTTCCCTCGCGGAACATGTTTTACATGTGGATCTCCTAACCACTACAGGCGTGAATTTCCTCAAAATATTACTTTTTATTTTGTGGTAAGAATCACAACTATGAGGAATGCCCGGACTTATATGAGCATCTTAACAAGAAACATAAATAGGAAAACAAAGGCGCGGGATGGTTAGAATACAACGCGTTGTGGAAAATCAATGGATGCCAAAGTTAACACTGGAACCTAAGGTATTACCTGTGAAGATTAATACATGTGTTGAAGCTACACACACTAGAGAGGCATTACAAAAAAAGCCTACCATCACCAAGGAGGAAGTTTTACATGCAAGGTACCTAGATCCTGTACATCAGAAGGAGGTTTACCAGGAAACCATGGAGGTACTTAGAAATCTTCAAGGTGAAATACAATGTTTGAAGGAACAGATCACGGAAGTTAGAATAAAAGAAGGAAGAAAATACGCCAATCATATATTGATGACTTGAAAGAGGTATGCAAAATGCTGCGCCAGGAGAATATCATTCCATTACTAGGGAATTGGCTCAAGAGAAACACTCTGCGCGTAGGTATAGAGAATGGACGACAGATCATGCATGCTAATATTCCCCCTCATAGCTTAGATTATGACAAGGAGATCACTCTGAATTACATTGTGGATGGGTGGTTCTTCAGTAATATACTGATTAATACAGGCACTGAAGTTAATGTGCTTACTTTAGATGCATGGGTACAGATGGGCAGACCTCCATTACAACCATCACCTACTGTACTATTCGTGGCTAATCGAACTAAGGAAACTCCCATATGAATTTTAAAGGATACATCCATTACTATCTGAAGGGGCCAAGTTCACTAGGGACTTTGAGGTCTTAGCAGACTTGTAGAATCGGACAACTTCCCACTCTACTTGGGTTCCTTGGTGTTATGCAAATAATGTTGACTTACGGCTCAACAAGGGTATATAAGTTTTGAGAATAAGGAAGAAAGAGTGATCATCCCTTTGATAGATGGGAAATCTACGCCTTATGTTGAACCTTTGAGCGAGGAATACTTGAACATAATTTATGTACATGCCATTCGGGACCCGAAAGTATTTGATCCATCTAAGGAAGGAATCCTCCAGTGGGATGATGCATAGTCTATCAGTGATACTACAAGTATTGCTTGTGACAATTGGGCACATGACACCTATGAGATGGTTAGGTGCAACATAAGAAGCACATTTGAGCGGAGAATCAAACCTCGATGTATTCAGAGAATAGGTAATAACCCTATACCTCGGTACACTAGAGAAGGAGATCCTACGGTATTCCTGCATGTCATGGAGGAGTGGTGGAAAAATCAAGTGGAAAGAAGGAATATGTTTGTATATACCTTGCGCGGGACAACAACGCGTTGGTTTATGGTTCACATGGATAATCTTATGGAATGAAATGAAGTCAGAATTGCTCTAACCACTTAGTTCTTCGGAGCAATGCACCTACTACAATTTGCATGTATCATAGTAATCAACCTATTTAGCACCATATTCAGTAGTGTGAGAGACTCTAGATAGAGGGGTAGGAAGCTTTACCACCTTCACTTTGGGTGCACAAACTTTATTCCACTTTACAAGGTTATGCACGAGCCTGGTATGTTTATACAGAGCTACATAGGAGACTGGAAATTGGAAGGACTTGATTGTAGGAATGACCCAAAATTTTGAATACTTCTCTATTAAACCTCCGGTGGAAGAGGCATTAAGGGTTATAAAGCACTTAACTATGGGAGATAGTATAAAGGCTGAAGAACTCATTCAAGAGTTATTTGGTGAGGTAGACTCAGGAGCACATTTTGATGAAGAAGAAGAGACAGATGCCACACTACTTAAGCGCACTTGTTGTGAGAAAGAAAAAGGAAAGATGGTCTACATAGTGGATAATGAAGAAGTAGAAAATCTAGATATAGATCATTCAGTAGGTACACATGAAGTATTAGAGAGTGTGGATACAAACGTGCATGCCTATCATGAACCTATGAAGACCAAGAAAGTGAACATTGACATAGATGCTTAACCTAAGGACACAACAATTGGGGATTATTGGGTTGATTCTGAAGTGGCAAAGATAATTGAGTTACTACGGGATTTTCAGGACTTATTTCCTAGGGGCTACCATGAATTAAAAGGAGTGCATGAGTCATTAGGAGAGATGAAGATTAAGCTAAAGGAAGGAGTGTGCCTGGTGAGGAAGAGATCTTATAGGATGAACCCTAACCTACATGTCAAAGTTAAGGAGGAAATTGACAAAATGTTGAAATTTGGCATCATCAAGCCCCTAGAGGAATCAGAGTGGGTTAGCCCCATGGTGATCAGTATAAAGAAAGATGGTCGATTAGGATTTGTGTGGATTACAAGGAACTGAATACTGCATGTGTGATTGATCCTTTTCCTACACCTTTCACAGAGGATCAAGAGAAAATGACTTTCACCATTGAATGGGGAAGTTTTGCATATATTGTGATGCCCTTTGGTTTGAAAAATGCGCCTGCTGTATTTTCACACATAGTTGTTCAAGCATTCCAATATTTTAGTCACAAATTCCCACATGTTTACTTGGATCATTGGATGATGTATGAACTTGTTAAGGATCATTGTGACAATTTGTGCTTAATTTTTGAAATATGCAAACAATTAAACATCTCTTTAAACATCAAGAAGTGCATGTTTGCTACACCTTTTGGAACTTTGTTAGGGCACATCATCTACAAGGAAGGTTTGTTAGTGGATCTAACTAAGATTGCAATTATTATAGGCCTGGAAGAGCCTACCAGTCAGAGTGAGGTGCACGCATTTTGGGCCACACAAGGTATTATAGGAATTTTATCAAAGGATATGTGAAGATTGTCGCACCCCTAACAAAGTTAATAAAAGGAAAAGGGACTTTTTATTGGGGATAACCGCAATAATGTGCATTTGAGGTGTTGAAGGAGAGATTTACAATAACACCTATTCTGCGTTTTCCTTCATGGAACCAACCATTTCATGTACATGTGGATGCCTCTGGCACAACCATTGGCGGTGTTAGCTCAACCTAGAGAGGGTATTATAAATCATCCTATTTATTTTTCTAGTAGAAAGTTGACTCTTGCAGAGAAAAATTATACAACAATAGAGCACGAGGCCTTGTTGATGATCTATGTGTTGCATAAATTCAGATAGTACTTGCTAGTGAAACCTTTTGTATTCTATACTGATAACATGGCATTAAAATACTTGGTAAATAAGCCCATTTTATAGGGGCACATATGTCGATGGGTGTTCTTATTTCAGAATTTAACTTCACAGTTGTGGTAAAACTAGCAAAATTAATTTTGGCCGTAACCACTTATGAAGGATTCGATCAAGGGAGGATGTGCATACAATGAAGATATAATGACAGATGCACAATTGTACATGTTACATCACACACCTTTGGAGTTGGAGGATATTTTTGTTTTTTTATGCACGCAGTATGGCACGGAAGGAATGAAAGCCTTAGAGAAGAAACAACTTGTAATTTACGCATCACCCTTTATGTTGACCAGTGGAGATTTATACAAACTAGGCCCGTATGAAGTATTGCGCCGATGTGTACTGGAACATGAGCACATATATATCATGGAAGAGGCTCATGGTGGTATTGCAGGTGGGCACTATGCAAGTGATGCCACCACATGCAATATTCTACTCATTGGATTATGGTGGGAGACCTTGTATAAGGATTGTAAAGAGTATTATAAGGTGTGTGATCATTGTCAGTGCCTTAGCGAACCGGGAAAAGAGATGAAATGCCTTTGAGGCCTATTGCTAGTGTCGAAGCTATTTGAGAAATGGGATGTAGAATTTGTGGGTCCTATTTCCCCACAACCACGCGTATAACTAGATTGCGCTATATCATCACTTGCATGGATTATCTTATTAGGTAGGCAAAAGTAGCACCTACAAAGGATTGTATAATAACTACAACAACCAACCAGTTCTTATGGGAAAATATTCTTACTAAGTATGGATGTCTATTGAGCTTGACAAGTGATAGGGGCACACACTTCTTGAATGAGACAATTAGGATATTATTGGATGAGTTTATGGTCGCGCACCACAAGACTATACCTTACCATCCTCGGAAATGACACCGCGAGGCCTTCAACAAGATATTGAGCTAGACCTTGACAAAAATATGTGATGTTAGAAAGAAATATTGGGAAGATAAAGTTTTGTTGTGCTTTGGGCGTATAGAACAACCTACAAGAGGTTGAATAAGGCCACACCCTTTCAGTTGGTGTTTCACGTAAAAGCAGTTCTTCCAATGGAATTCTTGTTACCTTCTTTATGTATTACACGTGTTGGAGGTCTAGCTGATGAGAAAGACTTAGAAGAAAGGATTGACATGTTAATATAATTAGATGAGAGGCATGCCATAACACGTTGGATTCAGAAGTAGGAAAAGGCTAGGCAGAAGGCATGGCATGGCCGACACATCAGGGATAAGAAGCTTGAGGTTGGATAGATGGTAATACTTTATGATTCTAAGTTTCTGCACCATCTAGGAAAGCTCAAGGTGCATTGGTTGGGACCGTATGTTATCACTCATATACTTGACTCAGGCACTTGCTAGTTAGAGGCACTTGATGGAATGTGGTTACCCAGTTACTTCAAGGGGAGTAGGCTGAAGCCCTACTATAAATAAGTCTTCTTGGTGTTTGTAATAAGGTAGTGTTTCCATTTAGTATAGGTTTTCCTTTCTGTATTTCCTTTAATTTATTTCCTTCTTCGTTGTTATGCTTTGTCAATTTAGTTTGGTGTTTTGTGTAATAAGCACATTTGCGCATTGGAAGCTAATTACAATTTGAAGTATTTTTATGTGCAGAGGACTACACATACCATTGGTGTGGGGTGGTTGTTATTTGTTATTCACAAATGGGTACACATGAGAATAAACTATTACATGTGCTATTCAAGTATGGAAAGGAGTTGTTAGAAAGGAGATTACTTCTAAAGAAGACCATATATGGAAATGAATGAAGGGACAATATAACATGAGGTAAGTAATGACTATGGAAACTACTATGAGAGGGCACAGTGGTGAGGTACTCGGTGCATGGAAGCACGTAGAAGAGAAGTCTGTAGCCAGAGGGTAGGAAGGCATGCTAGAAGGTTATAGCTAGGGCACAAAATTGTACTACACGGAAATTGTTCAGAATTTTGAAAATGGTGAATTAATGAGAGGATTATTGGTAGGTGAAGGATCAATAAATGCACTAACATTTTAAAAATTTATATAAGGACGTGATGTGGGTTCATTTTTACCTTTGTAATCACAAGTATTCAAGCGAGCTAAGTGCAACCAAGCCAAGTGAATCATGTTGAGGTGTAGAGAGTTGCGAAACTAGATGTGGAGAGTAGATTTGTGTGCGTAAAGGCTTGCATCCCCATTGGTGAAGTGTTTGAGAGAAGCGAAGCATTGGGAAGAATCTAGGGCATGTAAGTTTGAGCTAAGGCATGCGATTCTCGAGCTAGGGTTTGAAATTACTTAACACATAAGATAAAAGGTAGGATTTTTACGATGACATTGAAGAAAGCACCTGCAGCAGGCACAAAAGGAAAGAAAAAGGTGGAAGTTGAGGTTAAAATTGCTCTCGAGAGCAATTTTTCAGAGATGCAGTACCCACAAGGAGTAATAGTCGGACAAGATTGGGATTCCCATATCCATAGATGCAAAGTAAATGACTATAACCACCGCACCACTGATAATAAGGGAGAGTTAGATGCTTTGCTGAATAAGAAGACCAACATGCGCATGGTGGAAGATATGCTAGTGTATGATGACACTGGGGAAAAATTGTTTAAGAAGGTAGGAGTTTATCAACTGTATGAGCTCCCATATTTTGGAAAGTATGAACCATTATACCAATGGCTTATGAGCAGAGTCCATGAGGAATTCTTCTATTTCACCGGATGGAGGGTTAGGCTCACAATGGCCCTAATTACAACGTTAACAGGATTGAAGGGCATAGGGACAGACATTGTTAGTGATCTGACTGATAAAGCAATGGTTATTGCCACAAGAAAGGAGTTGGGGTATACCAAGGGTCCATGTGGAATGGACATCTACAGATTAAGGAAGTACCCTATGGTGCAGGCAACCGCGCATCTGCTCACCAAGTTGAATGATCAAGGGATATGGTCACAAGTAAATAAAATGTGGCTTTATGTTGCAAAGAAGATGTCAGAGGGAGAAATCTATAACTTGGTTGGATATATTGTAGAAACCATTATTGAGGAGGTGTGCGCAGGTGAAAAGATAAGTTTTGGTGCCATCCTCTTATCTCTTGTCTTTGTAGAAATTGGAGTGCCCGATGGGCCAAAGAATAAAATTTGGGAATACCCATTGAGAAAAAAGTCCCTCGTGGAAAGGTTTGAGAAATATTTATGTGAAGGATTAATGAGTGGCCCATTCAAGAAAAGGGAATAAATGTGGTATGACCGACTTTGCGTGGCATTTGAGGAGGAATGACACATTCCAAAGGAACTACCTTCGGTAGTAGGAAAGGTAGTATAGTTCGTGGTGTATCAACACTTTTGCATCATGCGTTTTTCCATGAAGGATGGGACATGGAGTCCATGGTGCAAACTACCATATGCCTTCACATCATGCTACTTCTAGGCTTTAGTTCACATATTTTTGATATGCGCACCAACCTGAACTTCAATGCAAACAAGGTAGATTGTGACTACCACACTCTCAGGAAAACATATGTATATCCGGGTCGGTATGCCTACATTGAGAGGCTCATTTCAGACATCATAAGTATGAAGCTAGTAAGTTTGGCTATTGGGGACAGTGGAGCCACACTCATATACCTTCAACTCAAACCGAGGCTAGAAAATAATAAGTATGTGGAGAACGAGTTCGTGCTCCCAGGCCGCCTAAGGGCAAGCACACAATGGAGAATGTGCCAACTCCAAAGCCTGCTATGACCATACAGATAGACGAGGAGGAAGAGGAACAAGAAGATAGTGGAGGATTGGATCATAGAGGCTAGAGGTAGCCCATAGAAAAAGTGGAGAGTGAGCATGCAGATACTCCACCATAGGCGCAAGATGGAGAAGAGGACTTAGACGTGGATGCAGTCCCTGAAGAGCGCTGGTTTAAGAAGGTATTTAGAAGAACCAGACCACGGGAACACCACAACATGTAAGAAGATCACCTAGACTCTCCCCTTAGAAAGAGGCACTTGAGAAGAAGAGAAGGAGAAAGTTGAAGTTGGATGAGGAGGTGGAGGAGTATGAGGAGAGCGCGCCAGGGACCCCAGTACAACTAGAAGATATGGAGGAGCCCAGAGATGAAGAGATGAAATATGAAGAGGAAGGGATGAGGGAAGCATAAGAGATAGTATAGGAGCAACCCAATGCTCATGTTACTACTCAAGAAGAAGAAGGGCCAACTCTAAACCTTGGCACTTAGGTTCTTAAGGGCCAAGAACAAAGAGAACAAGTGAATAATATGTTGTGCCAAGTATGGGCTATACTAAGGACACAAGCAAAATCATCTGCGCCTTGTTTTAGAGTACTGTAGGCATTAAGGAATTGCATGGATGGGAGCTAATGGATCTAGACATGGCAACCATGGACACAAGTAAAAAATTATCATGGTCTATGCAGACCCATATGGACAAGCCAGAATTTGATGTATGCGAGGAATATTGTGTGTCAAGGAGAGTGAAGAAGGCACCCTAAAGCAGACACATGAAAGTCAAGTTTACTCTAATGTCTAATGAGTAGGTGAGTAATGCTTTGGTTAAAGTATCTACAAAGGTGATGCAGAGGAACATTGATAAGACTGCCACCATTAGAGCACTACTTTAAGATAACAAGGTAAAAAATGTAAAAATAACACGTTTAAAAGGAGAAAAGGACCTAGAAAAGAAAAAGAATGAGGCCTTCATAAGCATGGAAGAATAAATTGGTGATTACGTTCTGAAAGCAAGACCTCATCTTGAGTCTAAGGTACCTGAGAATTTTCCTTCGGCTATGCATTATGTGCACACATTGGTTGATCTGGTGCTAGAAGATGGACCAATTCGAATGCCAGTGCCAAAGGATCCTAAACAAGAACCAAAAAGAGAAAGGGCCTATGTGGTTAGGAAAATTTAAAATTATGAGGCGTTACTCCAAACTCTGAAGGATGAACTGAAGAAAGTTGACCAAGCTCTAAATATTTGTGCGGCACTAGAAGCAGTGATAAGGATCGAACTCTGGTTGAAGATAATGATGTTCTGAAGGCCATGAAAGATGAGACATTGGGATGTGCAGAAAGATTGGCACTGGTGAAACATAAGTGCAAATCCCTTGTAGCAGCTCTAGAACCACATAAGGAGAGAATATATAAGATTGGGAAGTACATAGCGCAGAAGATGGATCTTCTAGAGGGAATGATGACTGCTATGGCCAATGTTGTCTAAGTACTTAGAATGAAAAGGAAGCCATTGACACAAACATTCCAAAGAAGACAAGGACCACGCTAGATGACTATCGATGTTGGAGGCTGAGGTTAAAATAGAATATCCATAATTTATCCTCCTAGTTGAAGAAGAAGGTGCTGCGGAGTAAGGATTTATTCTTTTGTAAAGTTATTCATTATTCTTTCCATTTTTATTCTTTATTCTTTGGGAACATCGAGAAAGAATCCCCATTGCTTTGGGATGAAATGTACTTTAGTGTGGCGTAATGTTGATAAGACAATATTGTCCTAAGGAGAAGAAACACGTAGGATATGCATGTAGGAACAAATCATACTTGAAGGTGTGGAAGGATAGGGAAGAAAATGCGTGCAGACAAGCTGATTCAGGACTTAGCCATTTTCATGGATGCGGGCTATTTTAGAAGGTAACATGCGGGGCACACATTGGGATGGAGACTTGCACAACATGAAAATGCTATTTTGGGAACAAGCGTATGATAAACGCCATGCATGAGTTTAAGATAATAATAGGATTACTTCTTCCAGTTAACTATAGGATGTCTATTATTAGCGCACTTGCATGTATGCCTGTTATTGTAAAGGCACATGGGTATTATCAACATTTGACCTATTTTGGGAAGTGCGTAGGTGGTGAAGGGAAAGTTCCCACCCCTATAAATATGTAGTGAACTAGTGTAGTTAGAGAGAGTGAGTGAAAGAGGCTAAATAGTGAATTATTGTAGAGTTATGTTGTTGGATATGATACACGCATAACTTATGGTGATGCTTTGTAATGTAAGAAGCTTTTATGTATTACAATGTTTAATATAATGGAGTGTATTGGATGGATAATGGTTTTAAACGTGACTATAGCTAGGTTTTGCATGGTTAATCTTATTATGGTTATCGTTTAATTCAAGATTCTCTAAGATCTAGATCGGAATATGCTCTATGGAATGTTATGCTTATTTATGGTTCTAAATATGCTATATCTCATTACGCTAACATCCCGTACAAGCAACTCTAAAGAGGGTCCCAGGTACCTTTGCGCATTTTGGGTGAGTGCTCACTCAGGATGGGTGATGTGCCAACACACCTAGATTTTTCTAGGTTTTATATATTAGATTTTAAGCTACATCACATATGTGGATTTCACTTCATAACTCATGATTTCAAGAAGTTTAATATGGTAATGACAATCCCATTTGAGGTATTAATGACAAAGGTGGTTGGTTCTATGTGTGATGTTTTGTTAGCGAAGAAGTCTACAAATCGAGAGTGTCATGTGGAGCCTTAAGAACTAGGATACATAGTCATAGAAATGCTTCGTTCTCATGACCACATTATTTGAGTTAGTGATTGCATTTCATATGGTAAGTTGAATAAGGTAATGCGATTCTCAAAAAAGTTTTTTTACAAGATATGGACGAGAGGTTTACCTAAATATCCCACCCCACTCTTGAAGACCATGTCGATTTCTTGTGATAATCAAGAAGAACCGTGTCCTTGGTCTTGAATCTTTAAGTTCCCTATCAATAAATGCAAAAGAAGGCTTAAATATTTTAGTAAGAACCCCCTTTGATGAAGTGATCACACACTTTTACTAACATAAAATTGAAGAATAAAATGTTCTAAGCCTTGAATATCTAATTAGGGTTTTGTGTCATAAAACCCTAACTAAGGTAAGTTTTGAAGATCAAGTAAGTCTGATCTTGTTGGCATGATATCAAACAATACATGGACCTAGGAAGCTATGAAAATGTACTTTCCTTCTTAAAATATGCCTCTAAATTCATGGTTGACGAGAATGTGTGTGGTGTCAACTAAATCTTTAAAGTTGTATGTGTTGTAAAAACAATGCATACCCTATCGCAAATACATGTTTCATGGAGAAGATTTTTGGTTCCTGGTCTCTTGATGGTTGTAGATGATAAAATAATCATAAATCATCCTCTCCAAGTTTTGGAAGAAGTTTAAGACTTATTCTTTATGGTGTGCCAAGCTCATTCTTGGCGTGACCAAGTGTTCCATGACCGTGTTGTCAAAAAATTTCGTGCCCTATTTGGATAATCTTCAAAGCTCTTATAGATGGTGTGAACCTCTTGTATATCTAATGCTCATTCCTATATAACCTGATCTAAGATCACAAGTTTCTCTTTCTTCAAGTATCAAACTATGATGATTGTTTCTTGCACTTAGTGTGCTCACATTTTCTCAAGTGAAGATTGAATGCTAAATGGCAAAGAAGGTGTAAAGGAGTTTATAAAGAATATTAGGTGTTATAGTAACTTTTTGCATGATATTGACACCTAACTCTTATCTCTGCTATGTCTCATACTTGCTCACTCACCGGATAATAAGACAAGTCACTGGTTGAAAATTACAAAGTAGTTTTGGGTAGATAGAAGATTTTGTTAGAGAAATCGGAAGGTTAGGGAGTTGAAAAGCCTCATTTGATCATCACGTGTTTCGAGAGAATCAACTGTAAATGAACAATAAGAACTTGTACTGTAATATCAATCAACAACAATTATTGCAAGTTTGGCTGTTTCATTTGAAGTGTTTTTCATCTCCTTGTACGTATGGTCAAGTGAGTCATTTGAAGATTCATTGAAGTTGAATGTCAAAGGTCATGTTGATGAGTCTATTATTTATTTATAAAATCTCATTTTTAGCATGAAAATGTTGCTTTGAACCATATGGGAGTTGAGTGTGAGATTGAAAAGGTGAAGAGAGAGCTAAACATGTATTGAAGTGAAATCAAAAGTTGTGTATGAAGATGTATGAACTAATCTAGGATCACTATATGTTGTTTTAGCAACTTTATCAAGTGAGTGATCAAAATAGAATTAAGTCTAAGTGGGAGCTTAGAAAATCTTAAAGTGGGTGCTTTCATGCAAGTTGCAACTTTTAGAAGAGTCAAGTAGGTGTTTGATCTCATATTGAAGTTGGTGCTTCATGTTGAGTTGGTGCTCAACAAATTTGTAACCTTTGTAAGCATAGTGCATTGGTTCAATGGGTTTTCTCCCATCTTGGGTTTCCCACTTAAAATTTTGTCTCTCCATGTGTTTTGCTTGTTGAATTCATGTGAATTGTGTGGTTTCTTCTTCCATATTAAGTTGAAACAAATTGATTGGTTTTGAATTATCTTTATGCGAGGTTAAATTAACAGCTCTTTGATTCACATCCCCTCTCAATGTTGTAATTTCCAACATATAGAAGGTGTTCCAAAAGACTAGAAGGTATGTAAGGAAAAATTAATGATGATATGTAGGTACTTTTCAAAGGTAAGCACGTGATTGAGATTAGAAGATTGCAATAACATGTAAAGAAGACCAAAATACGGAAGTGTCTCTTGGTGTAATGAATTAGGTGAGTCATCTTCATGTAGCGAGTGAGAAAGGTAAGAAGCTTAATATTTGTGTTTTTATTATTATAGAAGGGTTTTATAAGTATAGTTGGAGCTATAAGGGTTTATTTCATGTTGAATATTGGTGTTTAGATCTTGTGATAGCTACATCAAAATACACTGAAGGTATGTTTTAGGGAACTTAGTCCCGAGATTCATGTGAAGTCAAGAAATGGATGTTTTAATCCAAATTTGAGACTTATAAAGTATATATGGTCCCAAGAAAAAGGTAATCATGGTGTTCTAATCCCAAATTCTTCATTTTTGGCATGTATGCGAGTGTTATGCATCGAGTTATATATACTGCTACATTGATCAACTGCTTTGAAAGAGCCAAAACAAAGTTTAGTTTGGTTCGACAATTTTACATGCTTAGTTGATGTTTTCAACTAAGAGGTGATCATATCAAGCTGAGAAAGATGAAGATCATGCAAGTACAAGTATGATTTTCATTAATGTAAAAGGGGGAGAAGATTAGGTTGTTTTCCATCAATTACAAAGGGGAGATTATTGGCATGTTTAGTTCTAGTTTTTGTCATTGATGTAAAATCTCATTAATAATAAAGAGGATGATGGATTAGTGCCATATAATTATTAGTAGGATGATCACATGAGTTTCAAAGTGTAGGTATAGGTGGAAGACTCGATTCTGAGTGCTTGTTCGACCGAGGTCTAGGTGCTTGGAGGTATGATGATGAGTTATAGAGCCATGTGAGCTCATAGAGGCATATAGGTGAGTGAGACATGATGTCTCGGGTATGTTATGACCTTTTAGAGAGGTTTCTTGATGAGTTACAGTGTTGGTTCAGTTGGCCTAGCCTAAACCATGCAAAACCCCAAGGGATAGTCATGCAAATGAGATTGGTTGAGAATATGTAGAGATATTTGTGACATGATGATGATTGGAGATGTTAGTAGGGTGTGTCATGATGTCATGGAAAAAAGGTTTTCATGATGATAATTTTAAAGTTATATCGGTTTTGATGAAAGAGGGTGTTTGAGAAGGTGATTTCTAGCTCGATTACTACTTGATGCTCACCTGGATTGTGTGATTTGTATGGGACCTTGTGGATTTCAAGGATAATTTTACATTGATCTAAGAGCACTTGAAAAATAATGGAGTGGTTTCATCGTCGAGGTTTTTATGAAAGAATGTTAAGAAGGTAAGCAACATTTTACGAGATTGAAACCCTAGCTCAAAAGTGGTAGGAGATATTTGATTGTTAAGTTCCCATAATTTATTTTTCTTAATAATATGATGATTTAATGATGTAGATAACTCCTTTAGGTTTCCAAAAGGTATATTAGAGCATGTGGTGATGAGTGGACCCCACTCAAACATGCAAGTTTATGAAGAAGTTCAACTTGAGGAAAGGTTTTCCAAAGGAGTTGTAAAATAAATTAACATTGGTTTTATTATGGGGCTTGCACTTGATATCCACAATGGTTTCAGATTATTCATGATCTTCAGAGGGAAAAGTGTTCCCTATTTATAAATATTGGTTTTAAGGTAGTTTTGGGGTAGTTCTTAAGCAATTTCAGATTGAATTGGTTGGAGGCATTACACTTGGTGTTGGAAGGAAAAGTGAGATGTCATGGAAAGATGATTCAAAGATATTTAAATTGGTATAAGGTATGTGTCTTGATGATGAGGTTTGATAGGTCAATTGAACTCAATTTTGAAGAATAAGATTGCTTGTTTCTCGGGACATGATTGTTCTTGCTAGAAGATGGATGTGGAAGAAGTGTCGGATGGATGATTTTATGTTTGATATCAGTTAGAAAGTAAAGAGGGATGAATTTTTTTCCTAAAGAAGGCCTTTGGAGGTCTTGAAAATGGAAACAAGGTGAAAAAAAAGTTGTGTTTCTAAAACTAATTGTTGGGCGATTCGAGTTTGGTGAAGAGGAAAGTTGGTGTTGTTTACATGTATGGATGTTTCACGATCTATAAAAACCATTGATATTATATATAGTTCAAGTTATTTCCAATGAGTGGTTACATGCCATAGTTGAGGTGTTTTGGTGTGTTTTTAAGTCCATAGGTGGAGATAGGGTCTTGGGAACAAGCTGTTTTGAGAAGGATATGAGCCTTCTTGAGTGTGTTATGAATAATTTTATTAGTGAAAGATAATGTATGACCCTTTATGGTGTTGTTATGTTGTATTTGACATGTGTGGTGAATTTTGGAGATTGAATAATAATGTTTATGGTGTTTATGGTTTTAGTCATCTAGGTGATAGGGTTTTGAGCTCATTTTGAGCTTATTCGGTATGTTTGAGCATGACCGACCTAAATGGAGTGCATTATGAATGTTTTTATGAATTTTTGGGATGTTTTTAAAATGTATTGGTAGAACTAAGGGATTAGGACTGATTTTCTTTATTATTTTGAGTTGGAGTGGATATAAAAGTGAAGTTCAAATTCAAATTTGCACTAGTTGTGAGAGAGGGAAAAAGTGTGACCCATATGTGTGATTAAAGTAGGTATGAAGGCATAATTTCAGAGCTTAGGAAATGTGTGAAAGTTTGAGTAATGTTAGAGAGTGTGTCTTTAATATTTTGAAGGCAAAACAAGTTGTGAAAGTGTGTGATATAACGAGTTGAAGAAGTGAGAGTTTGAACAAGGGTTTGAAGGCATGTGAGATGAATAGGTGGCATCCATTAGTTATTGTAGCAAAAATACATCATATATCTTCATTAAAATGTGGTTAAGTGGGTGCTTGTTTATATTAGGGTGTTGTAGCCTCCTTGTGGAGTCGGTGCTTCACTAAACTATGGGTTCTTTGTGGGGTTGGTGCCTCGCTAAATCAGGGTTAGTTCTCCTATTGAATGGGTGCTCAACTAAATCTCAATCATAGAAATAAAATTTCAGAGAACCTAAATTTTACGAGAAAAATCAAAACTGTACTTGTAATCTCGATTAACAACAATTATTGCAAGTTTTGTAGTTTCATTTGAAGTGTTTTCATCTCCTTGTATGTATGGTCAAGTGAGTCATTTGAAGAGTCATTGGAGTTGAATGTCAAAGGTCATGTTAATGAGTCTATTATTTGTTTATAAAAGCTCTTTTTGAGTGTGAAAATGTTGTTGAAGCATATGAGAGCTGAGTGTGAGATTAAAAATGGGAAGAGAGAGTTGATCATGTATTGAAGTAACTGCTATATCGGAAGTTATGTATGAAGATGTATGAACTAATCCTAGATCACTATCTGTTATTTTAGCAACTTTGTCATACGAGTGATCAAAATTGAATTAATTCTAAGTGGTAGCTTAGAAAATTTGAAAGTGGGTACTTTTATGCAAGTTATAGCTTGCAAAAGAGTCAAATGGTGTTTGAAATCATAGTGAAGTTGGTGCTTCATGTTGAGTGGGTGCTCAAAAAAATTTGTAACCTTTGTAAGCATAATGTATTGGTTCGGTGGGTTTCTCTCATCTTGGGTTTCCCACTTAAAATCTTTGTCTCTCCATGTGTTTTGTTTGCTTTGACTTTGTGTGAATTGTGTGGTTGTTTCTTCCATATTAAGTTAAAACAAATCCATTGGTTTTGAATTATCTGAAAAGGTTGAATTAACACTGATTCACCCCCTATATCAATTGTCCTAATTTTGAACCATTGGTATCAGATCCTGGTCCTTGTGTAGTGAGTTTAATAACTCAAGGAGATCCGAGATAATTCAAGCATGGCAAGAAATCAATAACAAATTGGTTTCTCTACATCGAAAGATCCTCTATTTAATAAATCAAACTATGCTTTACAGAGTGTTAGAATGAATATGTATCTCATGTCTCTAGGATTTGACATATAAGCGGTCGATGTCGGTGACTATTCCATTCTAGTCACACCTCCAACTAATGTTGTAAGAAAGAAAGAAAGTGAAAACAATTCTAAATCCATGAATGCAATCCTATGTGGAATGGTAGAGGCTAAATTCATAAAAGTCACGCATTGCACCATGACCAAAGAAATTTGGGAAAAAATTGTAGACCACATATAAAGAAGATAAAAGGTCAAATTAGCTAAGCTAGAGACCTAGAAGAGCCAATTTGAGAGACTTAAAATGAAGGAAGTTGAAATCATTGCATCCTACCTAGTAAAGGGTGGATGAAGTGATAAATCTGATCGAGAGGTTTAGGAGAAAAGATAGAGGAGGTCATTATTGTCTAAAAGGTATTGGGATTGTTATCTTCTAAGTATGATTCTAAGGTGTTAGGCTGTGGAAGAGGCCAAAGACCAAAGCAATCTTAAAATGGATGAAATTTGTGGTATTCTAATTGCTTATGAAATGAGAACCACTTTGAATCAAAATCAGCTAAGAAAGAAGCAACATTGAAGTAAAATAAGTAATCCCAAGCTAAGAAGAACAAGTATGAATCTAGCATGGAGGAGGATGATGATAAAATTGAATCCATGTTGTTAGGAGGTTAAAAAGAGGGTTAAGAAAGTATAAGGGTAAACTACCATTCAAGTGTTTCAACTATGGTCAAGTTGGTCATTTGCATCCAAGTGTCCTAACAAAACCAAGGGAGATCAAGATGAACACGATGAAGAAAATTCTCAAAAGAAAAATAATAAATTCAAGAAACATGAAGGCAAGAAGAATTACTTCAAGAACAAGAAGAATTTATATACCCAAGAAGGATTTATATACCCAAGAAGGATCAAGTTCATCCAAATCTAGTGACTCCAACGAACTCTGAAAGTGAAAATGAAGGTAATCAAGATGAGACTCTATTCATGGTTGTGGAAGTGACTGCTATAAGTGACTCAAAAGATAAAACTTAGTTTGAATATGATAGCTCAGATGAGGAAGATGTAGGAGTAAACCAAGTAAGTGCTCTTGAAGAACTAAAACTCCAAAGGAAGAAGAATCAAAAGATGAAATCACTGTTGAGAGACTATGAAGAGCAGATCAACATTCATGAGATAAGGATAAGCAAAAAGGATCAAGAACATGAAGAAATGATCAAGGAATTTGAAGCAAAAATAGGGATTCTTGAAGCATCTTTCAAAGTCAAGGAAGAGGAACACCTAAAAATCAAATAAGAGTTGGATCTACTGCAAACTCAATTGGATCAGACTTCAAACAAATTGAAGGCCTGTCACAAATTTGAGAAAAGCTTAACTGATCTAGATAAACTTCTAAGCAAGCAAAGAGTTTTAAATGAAAAATTTGGCCTATAATTTAAGGAGGAACATAAGGATGATGAAACGTAAGAGGGAAATCAAGACAACTCAAGATGCACCTAAAGCAAGGAATGTTTATGTCAAGAATATCAAGAAGAGATATAAATCAAGCAAGCAACCCCGTGCAATAAGGTATACTCACTCCTTCTATGGATATTATTTTTTTGTTGTGGTATGGAGCTTGTTTTTGGTCTTCTAGAATCAACATTGAAGTGTTGGAGTTCGACCAGTTAAGTTTGGAGACTTCAAGAGCATTTTGCAGTCATGTGTTGTTTTTGTCTTTGCGTTCTTTTGTAGTTTGGCATTTGTCATTGTCAAAAAAATTCTAGGCTGCGGGAATTTGAAAGATCACGACTTTGAAACTTCTAAGGTCAGCTATAGAACTTCCTACAAGGATTGTAATCTTATAAATATAGGTGTTAGGTGTGCCCTAATGTATCAAGTGTAATCTTGAATGTATCTTGAGTGATCAAGAGGTCTTGAGTCTTAGAACATCAAGAGGTGTTCAAGAGTGATCAAGGTTGAGCAATTGGGTGTCAATTGTGTCTTAGATGTGGTTTAACATCTTTGGGAATTTTATTTACGAGTTCATGACCGAGAGAAGAATGTGAGAGTTGTTTTACTCTTGTTGATAATAAAATATGAGCAAGTTCTTGGTGGACATAGTTGTAATTTGAGGAATTATTTTTGCATATTTTCTCTCTAATTCCTAACTATTGGTATTAGAGATTTGGTGGTTTTTTTCTGAAGTGGTGAATCACATGGAAAGTTTAGCTTAAGTGGGAGCTATGGAAGATGAGGGTAGATCGAGGGTTGAGAAGTTCAATGGGAAAAACTTTGGTTTGTGGAAGATGCGGATAGATGATTACTTGTATCGGAAGGACCTCCATGTTCCTTTAAGCTGGAAAAGCAAAGAAATTATAGCCATATCAAATGAGGATTGGGAGTTCTTTGGATAGAAAGGTGCTCGGGGTAATTCAGATTATGTCTTGTATCTTTGGTTGCTTTCAACATATCACGGAGAATACCACATAAGGTCTCATGAATGCGTTAGGGAAGTTATATGAAAAACCCTCTACCTCTAATAAAATATTTTTGATGAAAAATTTATTTAATATGAAGATATCTCGAGAATGGTTATGTTGCTGATTATTTAAATGAATTTAATATGGTTGTGAGTATGTTAAATTTGGTGAAAATTGACTTTGATGAGTAGAGTCGGGGCTTTGTTGATTTTGTGCTACTTACTAGATAGTTGGACAACTTGCATGGTTGTAAGTAATCCAAGATTCAATAATTCAAAGTTGAAGTTTGAAGATGTGATAGGTGTGATCTGAGTGAGAAAATGTGAAGGAAAATGTAAAAGTAAATTGGTTATGTTGCTAATCATTTGAATGAATTTAATACATTTGTGAGAATGTTAAATTTGGTGAAAATTGACTTTGATGATTAGGTCAGGGCTTTGTTGATTTTGTGCTCCTTACTAGATAGTTGGGACAACTTGGTTATGGTTGTAAGTAATTCGGTCTCTAATAATTCAAAGTTGAAGTTTGAAGATGTGATAGGTGTGATCTGAGTGAGGAAATGTGAAGGAAGAAACACTGGGATTCTTCTACTTATGGAAACGCTTTGATGGTGGAGAATAGAGGAGATAAAAGAACATAGGAAAGGTAGCGTGGGAAGTTGAATGATCATGGAAGGTCAAAGTCCAAGAGCAAGTTGGAATGTTGGCACTGTTGGAAGGTTGGTCATGCTAAGAAATATTGTTGGGATCTTTGGGATAAGAAGAACAAGGAGGAAACTAAGGAGGTAAATGTGGTAGTAAGTGATTTTTTTCGGGATGCCTTAATTATTTCTTTAGATAATATTGCTTGAGTATTGGGTGTTAGATTCGAGGGCTTATTTTCATGCCACCCCACATAGACATTAATTTATTGATTTTGTTCAAGGTGATTTTGGACATGTATATCGTGGTGATGATGAACCATGCAACATAGTAGGGAAAGGTTATGTTCGGTGAAATGCGAATGGCAACTCATGGCTACTTAAGGACGTCATGTATGTGCCTAAGTTGAGGTGGAACTTGATATCAACAGGTCAAATTGGGTAGTGATGGTTGTATGGTCAATTTTATAAGCGGATTCTTGGAAGGTTACCGAGGAGATCTTATGGTTGCAAGAGGTAAGAAAAAACTGAGTACTTTGTATTTAGCCAATGGTTATGATTATTGTAATTTAGTTACTACGAGATGGAGATGCAACTTTATGGCATCAAAGACTCGGTCATATGAGTCAAAAGGGCATGCAGATTCTAAATGATAGGTTGCCTGGATTAAAGGAGTTAGATTTGGACTTCATGTGTTAGGACTGTGTTTATGGGAAACATAAATGGTGAGATTCCTCAAGGTCGGACCCTACTGGAAAGAGGGTAAGTTGGAGTTAGTGCATACAAATGTATGGGGTAAGCTAAGGTAAACTCTATTGGTGGTTCATGTTATTATGTCACTTTCATTGATTATGCAACTAGAAAAGTTTGGGTATATTGCATTAGAAATAAATCCGATGTGTTTGAAACTTTCAAAAGATGGAAAGCCTTGGTTGAGAATGAAATATGTTTCAAGCCGAAATGTCTCGGTTAGATAATGGAGGGGAGTATTGCAGCGATGAATTTCTTGATTACTTTTTCAAAATGGGATCTATAGGAAATGGACAGTTCCAAAGACTCCACAGAAAATGGAGTGTCGAGAGAATGAACTGACAATCATGGAGCATGCTAGGTGCATGAGGTTACGTGCGGGCTTCCACTCATGTTTTGGGTGAAAGCAGTGAGCATAACTATTTATCCCCACAATTAACAGAGGACCCTCTATGGCCTTGGATGGAGGTATACCCGAGGAGGCTTGGTCAGTAAGAAAATTGACTACTAATTTTTAGAGTATTTGGATGTGAGGTATTTGTACACATTGATAAAGATGATAGGACCAAGTTAGAGGATAATTTTGAGAAATTCACCTTTGTTGGATATGGTGAGGATGACTTTGGTTTCCATGTTTGGAGTCTTAAGGAAAAGAAAATATTTTGGTATAGAGATATTGTCTTTAATGAAAAATTCATGTATAAAGATACATCATGGGATGACATTGTTGACATTCAGAACAGAAAGAGGAATCAAATAAAGAATACACAAAGTTGGAGGAAATTACAGATGACAAGGTGTCCAAGGGGCCTGTGTAGGTGTAGCATGTTCCGACACAACCAGTTCAGGAACCTACTCATCAGGAACCCCAAACTCCTAAGGTGAGAAGGTCTTCTAGGGTAAGAAGGGAACTTGAATGTTTTACTCCATATTTGAATTACTTATTTCTCCCTGACAGTGGAGAGCTAGAGTGCTTTGAGGAAGTAGTGCATGTAGATGCCAGGAAGAAGTGGGAACATGCCATGGATGAAGAGCATTTATCTCTTATGGATATCTTGGACTTGGGATATGGTGGAGCTACCTGAGGGCAAGAGAGCATTGTAGAACAAGTGGGTGTATAAAATCAAAGAGGAAGATGGAGGCGGGAAAGGTACACAGGCCCGGTTAGTGGTTAAGAGGTTTTTAACAAGAAGAAAGGTATAGAATTTGATAAATTTTTCTCCTGTTGTTAAAATGACTCTATTAGGACTATTCTTAGTTTAGTAGTGGTAGAAGACTCGCACTTAGAAGCGAGCTTAGATGTGAAGACTACATTCCTTCATGGTGAGTTGGAGGAGGAATTGTATATGCACAACCACATGGTTATGAGGTCAAAGGGAAGGAGAGGATAGTGTGCAAATTGAAGAAGAGCTTGTATGGCCCAGAAACAAGCTCCATGACAAAGATGGTACAATAATTTTGATAGTTTTATCCAGAGAAAAGGTTACTCCCGATGTCACTTAGACCACTTGAGTGTACATCAAGAAATTTCTAGATGGTAGTTGTATTATTCTATGTCTCGTATGTGGATACTATGCTTGTTGTAGAGAATAACATGTGGGAAATAAAGGTACTCAAGAAAGCTAAGTGACTCCTTTCTTTATGAAGGATTTGGGGGCAACAAAGAAAATCCTTGGTGTCATAATAACTCGGAACAAGAAGGAGAGGAAGTTGGTATTATCTCAATAAGAGTACATAAAGAAGGTCTTGGAGAGGTTTAGTATGCATGTTGCTTAAACCGATTGGTACTCCTTTGGCGGAGGTCACTTTAAATTATCAAAGGAGAAGAGTCCCAAGATTGAGGATGAAATCCAGATGTCTAGGTACCATACTCATCAATGAATGGCAGCTTGATGTATGCTATGGTATGCACTATGCCTAATATTGCCCATGAAGTGGGAGTAGTGAGCAGAGTTTATGAGCGATGCATGCGAGAGAGCATTGTGAGACAGTGAAGTGGATCCTTGATATTTGAGAGGGACCATGGGAGAAACATTGTGTTTTGGTGGATCGGACACTACATTACGTGGCTATGTAGATTCGAACATGGAAGGAGATTTGGATAGTAGGAGGAGCACAACAAGCTATGTAATTATGGTTGGTGATACAATGGTGAGTTGGATTTCATAGTTAAAAAAGGTTGTGGCTTTGTCAACCATAGAGGTTGAGTATGTTGCCCCACGAGGCAAGCAAGGAGATGATTTGGCTATAACAATTTCTTGATGAGTTGGGGCATAAGCAGGAAGTTGGGAGACTACACAGTGATAGTTAGAGCACTATTCATTTGGCGAAGAACTCCACTTTCCACTCTAGGATGAAGCACATTCAATTGAGATATCATTTCATCGGGCAACTTTGGAAGAAGATAAGTTGAAGCTAAAAAAGATTCATACTAGTCAGAATCTTGTAGATATGATGACCAAGGCGGTCATAAGGGAGAAGTTGAAGTTGTGTTCAACTTTGGTTGGCCTTCATGGATGATAATGAAGGGTTGAGAACTTTTCTTAGTGGAAACAATCTCCAAGTGGGAGATTTTTGGGGTGTGGAGCCTATTTTTGGTCTTCTGAATCAACATTGAAGTGTTGGAGTTCAAATGGTTAAGTTTGGAGACTTTAGGAGCATTCTGCATTCATGTGTTGTTTTTCGTGTTTGAAGTGTTGTTGCGCTTTTCTTGTAGTTTGGCGGTTGTCATTGTCATGGATTTTCCATCTGCATGTAGAATTTTAAAGATCACGACTTTCAAACTTCTAGGGTCGGCTTTATAGAACTTCCTAGAAGGATTGTAATCTTATAAATAGAGGTGTTAGGGGTGTCCTAATGTATCAAGAGTAATCTTGAATGGATATTGAGTGATCAAGAGGTCTTGAGTCTTAGAACATCAAGAGGTGATCAAGAGTGATCAAGGTTGAGCAATTGGGTGTCAATTATGTCTTAGATGTGGTTTAACATCTTTGGGAATTCTATTGTGAGTTCATAATTGAGAGAATACTTGAGAGTTGTTTTACTCTTGTTGATGATAAAATCAGAGCAAGTTCTTGGTGGACGTAGCTCACATTTGGGTGAACCACATTAAATCTTGTCTCGTCTTATTTTGTGCATTGTTTATATATTTTGTTATATTTTTAAGTTCATTTTTCTAAATAGTTTCCTACTATTGTGATTTGAGGAATTATTTCCACATATTTTCTCTCTAATTCCTAACATTTTTCATGCAATACGTTTTGTCGAAAAGCTTGAAAGTGTAGAAGACATGTAAAAGGTCATGGAAGACATCTCAATTCATATCATTTGAAAAGTAGGAATGAGTTGATCTACTACAAGTATTGTTTGAAGTATGGTCACATAGAAAAATTTTGCTACTAGAAACTTATAAAGCAAGACAAGAGGGTGTACATAGTGAAATAATATCCTACAAGGAAGAAGGAACAAGGTTTGATAGCCCAAACTACCTTTCACTCTCAAAGTGAAGACATGGAGTGGTATATAGACAATGGATGCTCAAGTCATATGACAAGAAACAAGAGAAAATTCATCTCTTTAGAAGAAAATGCTTCAGTACAATGAGATTTGGTGATAATACATCAGCTAGCATTATAGGAAAGGGTACACTAAGCCTTAACAATGGAAAGACAATCACTCAAAATGTTTTATATGTAGAAGGTCTGAAGCATAATCTCCTAAGTGTGAGTTAGATGTGTAAGCAAGGATATAATGTGGTGTTTCATGACAAAGGATGTGACATAAGGAAAAAAAATCAGGTAAGGTGGTTGGAAAGGCTAAAAGAACCAAGAAAAATATGTATGGAGATCAAAAAGGAAAAGTGCTTCACTACTTGAAGGTAGATGAGAGTTGGCTTTGGCACAGGAGATTAGGACATCTCAATTTTGACAATCTTGTCAAAATCATCTCCATGGGATGTGTAAGAAATATGCCTAAGATCACCAAACCAACTGATAAACTTTGCAAAGCATGTCTTCATGACAAAAACTAGGAGAAGTTTCAAGTCAAAAAGAGTACTTTCTTTGTAAGACCTCTAAAGTTGATTCATAATCGATATTGTAGGAACAACCTAAACTAAAAAAATTCAAGAGGAAAGCTACTTCATGCTACTAATTGATGAATTCATAAGGATGAATTGGGTTGCTTTCCTCAAAGAAAAATCAAAAGCATTAGAAAGGTTCAAGGCATTCAAATCATTAGTAGAGAATGAAAAGAATGAAAAAAATTGAGAGCTTGAGATTTGATAGAGGAGGAGAATTTTTGTCAAAGGAGTTTGATGGATTTTGTGAGACTCGTGGAATAAGAAGATAATTCTCATTGCTAAAGAACACCTAGACAAAATGGGGTAGTGGAGAGAAAGAAAAAAATATGAAAGAAATGATTAGAACCATGTTGAATGAATCACAATTGTAATGGGTATTAGAGAGAGGAAGTTAACATAATAATATACATCTTAAATATATCTTAAATCAGATTCAACAAGAAGAAGAAACACTATGATCTTTGGAAAGGACGATGTGAAACTCAGTAAAACACCTAAGAGTGTTTAGAAGTGAGTGTTTTATAAAAATATATGATGAAAATCTTAGTAAGTTTGATTCAAGGTGTGATGAAGGAATTTTCTTAGGATACTCATTGTTTATTCAACATATAGGCTCTACAATAAGAACCAACAAAATATAGTTGAGAGCACCAATGTCACAATTGATGAATCATATCCAAAGAAGACTACAACTCAGCCCAAGGAGACTCCACAAAGTGCTGAAAATCAAGATGATGATGAAATTACAAAAGTTGATCAAGAAGAAGAAGATGAAGATGAAGAAATACCTGATACAAAATCCCCTTCAAGATAGGTTAAGAGGGATCATCCACCAAATAAGATCATAGGAAACAAGGAAGCAGGCATACAAATAAGAAGAAGGTTGAAAAGTATTCAAAATCAAGAAAACATTGCTCTCTTGTCTAAGATAGAACCAAAGAATGTCATGGAGGATAGCAAGGACCAAAATTGGGTTAATGCAATGAATGAAGAAGAGTTGAATAAATAGAGAAAAATGAAACTTGGGAGCTTGTTTTGAGGCCAAGAATATAGCACTTATAGTACTTGATTGGTATGTGTTCGATGATGTTCTTATTTAACACAAGTGCTATAAGTGTGTCTAAGAATCTAGTGTTGCACTCTAAGACAAAACACATACCAATCAAGTACCATTTCTTGAGGGAGCAAGTGAATGAGCAAAGAATTAATCTTGAACATGTGTCAACAAAGGAATAAGTAGCTGATATAATGACCAAACCTCTACTAAAAACAACTTTTGAGTAGTTAAGATACAAATTGGAGAAATCCTATACCTTAACAATCACTAAAGGTCTTAGATTATCGGGGGCATCTCAAGTGCCATAGTTGCTCCAAGAAGGCTCAAGATGTGTCTAGATAGGGGGAACTAGTTCACTAGTTCAAGGCACAAGTCAAGAAGACCAAAGAAAGGAATATGCAAAGAATCAAAAGATAGAGTTTTAAGAGAATATGTTTAGGGAGAGTTTTGAATATGATTGATGAAGAAATTAATGCAATTGTTTAAGGCCTTTCATAGAAGCAAGTCTAATTCAAGGGGGAGATTCTTGAGGTAAGGTCATGCTTTTTCATTGTTTTCTTTCTTTCCACTCATGTTGTTAGATGTGTGAACCTTTTTCATAGATGTCAAAGGGGAGAGAGTGTTGCCTGAAACAAGAATAAAATGCTTTGAAGATGTTGGTATGCTTGTTTTTCATCAAGATTTTTACGTTTGTTTCCATCAATGAAAAAGGGGGAGATTGTTGAACCTATTACATTGATTGGTGTTGTCATTGATGTCACATGGCATTGATGGCAAAGGAGTACTGAAATTTCATGTAGGTTGGTGCCTTCTCAATAGTCTTGGGTGTTCATAAAGTGGTTTCATGGTGGTTTCTTGAAGATTTAGGATGGTTGAAGGGTGTTACAAGCTTGGTCAGTGAGGTTGGTGCCAACTCAATAGTCTTGGGTGTCACATGGCATTGATGACAAAGGAGTACTGAAATTTCATGTAGGTTGGTGCCTTCTCAATAGTCTTGGGTGTTCATAAAGTGGTTTCATGGTGGTTTCTTGAAGATTTAGGATGGTTGAAGGGTGTTAGAAGCTTGGTCAGCGAGGTTGGTGCCAACTAGAGGTATGGAGATGCTTGGTCTACTCTACTCAAGTGTCCCACAAGTCTACATTGGTGTCTCAAGGATGTGCAAGGTCTTCTAGGGTGATCATCAGGTCAGGTGTGGCAAGTCATAGTTGGAACTAGCTCATTTAGGCCTAATTCTAGAGCTTAACGAGGTGTATGAGGTCAAATTAGGCCATGTAAAACCTATGTAAGCATGAAAGTAGCCTTGGAACATTGTATACAACATTTATGAGCAGCTATATGTCATACTTCATCTCTTGGAGGCAAAGTTTAGGTCTACACTAGGACTACCTTTGAGAACTAACAAGTGGAGGCATAGACAAATGAGATTGGTATTGACTATAAAAGATAATTTATGAGAAATCAAGCTATGGATCATGTAGAGGAAGGTGTTTTAGTGCTCTAGGTCAAGTTTCATGAAAATTGAAGAATTTTGTTGAAGATATTCAAGTTTTACTAAAATCAAGCTGGGTTAAGAGAGAAGGGATAAAATAATGATTTGTCTTCTTAGCATTTAAACAAAATTGAAAAGCCTTATCCGGAT
Organism: Taxus wallichiana var. yunnanensis; assembly: GCA_018340775.1. Classification (NCBI taxonomy): domain Eukaryota; kingdom Viridiplantae; phylum Streptophyta; class Pinopsida; order Cupressales; family Taxaceae; genus Taxus; species Taxus wallichiana. The sequence goes on along the minus strand of CM031244.1, from coordinate 549,815,035 downwards.
AAATCATAAAAGGATTTTTGAAGAGAATTCAAATACTTGAACTTTTGTAAAAACCTGAGTTCAAAAGGTGGAAGAACAATAAATTTCTCTTTGTTTTTCTATCAAGGTGTTTAAACCCTCACCAAATCCTCATTTTGGAGCGATGGAAATAGGATGTCTATTATTAGCACTTGCATGTGTGCATGTTATTGTAAAGGCACATGGCTATTATCAGCATGCGACCTATTTTGGGAAGTGCGTAGGTGGTGAAGGGAAAGTCCCCACCCCTATAAATATGTAGTGAACTGTGTAGTTAGAGAGAGATATTGAATGAATAGTGAATTATTGTAGAGTTATGTTGTTGGATCTGATATGTGCATAACTTATGGTGATGCTTTGTAATGTAAGAAGCTTCTATGTATTACAATGTTTAATATAATGGAGTATATTGGATGGATAATGGTTTTAAACATGATTGTAACTAGTTTTTGCATGGTTAATCTTATTATGGTTATCATTTAATTCATGATTCTCTAAGATCTAGATCTGGAATATGCTCTGTGGAATGTTTATGCTTATTTATGGTTTTGAATATGTTGTATCTTCATTACACTAACATCCTGCACAAAAACTCTAAAGAGGGGCTGGTACCTTTGCACTTTGGGTGAGCACTGCTCAACTTAGGTTGGGTGATGTGCCAGTGCTGGGTTTTTCTAGGTTTTATATAGTAGATTCTAGGTTGCATCATTGGTTCCATTGTTTGGGACCTCTTTTTCAGATTGTTTTTAGGATGTTTCATGATGAAGACATACTTGGTTGACCTTAGCAAGTGTTGAGGAGTGGATAAAGGATCTAGAAGAAGAGTACACTCGAAGGTTCAACACTGGATCTGAGTTTGACACACATGTGGGTGGAGCAGAATTTGTATGATTGTTTGTATGAGAGCTTCTTTGCTATATTTTTAGGTAGAGTTGTATGAGTGGCTGGTTTCTTATGCATCTAAAAGGAATTGGAGGTATCACACACTTTTCTGGATGTAGAATAATTTCAGGCCCTTTATGATGTTGATCTTGATTTGGACACATGTGTTGTGGATACTTGGTTCCATGGTGTTTTGAATAGCTATATTTTGGAGTACTCAATTTCCACTTATTCTTTCCCAGAGGTAGTTGAGTTCCAGTTTTTACATTATCCAGGGGAACTTATTTGCAAGGCATTCCATTAGTGATCAAAATCTTGATGGTAACCTTGAACTTGGAAGAAAAACCGATGGCTAGCTAAACCCCACCACACGTGGGGGCAGAAAGGTTTGGTGAAAGATGGTGACCTAGTGGTAGAGAGGTAGAGAGAAGAAAGAAAGTGGGCTTAAGTATAATGAGGCATGAGAGGGGAGATAGAGAAGTAATGTGATATTGTACAGAGTGGATGGCATTGAGGAGAGAGATGGCTCATGAAGGATTTGAAGCTCACGTAGGAGGCATGGAGCCAGAGCATCTGGAACTCCCCCATTTGGGAAAGCATAATAGGGAACCCTCCTCGGCCTCACATGGGAGCACACCAACAGAGAGACAACATGGGCCATGGGCATGCATCTAAATCTACCTAGGCAACCTAGCCCTTGCACTTGGATTTCCAGTATCTAGTACAACCAGTAGTCAACAAGCTAGTTTGGGTAGTAGAAGAGTAGGAGTAAGTCAGATAAAAGTACATCTATGGTAGGGAAAATGTCTTCTTTTTTTTTTGAGTACCTTTTCAGGTGCATCATCAGCACAAAACTCAAGCACGTAGAATTTTGGACTCACTTATGGGAGTAGTACCACTTTCACAACTATAGGAGTTTAGTTTAGTACCACTATTGGGACACATGGGGAAGTACATCCACTGGTCCACTTCCGGCTACAAGTGGAGGATCGGGGGCATAGGTGGCTCTAGTTCTAGTGGATCTGGTGGTTCTAGAGGTAGAGGTAACACAAGAGGTTTTGATCAGGTGGGCAGGGTCCACACAACCCCAAATATTTACATGGAGATGTCTCTTCATCTTCCAGAGTATAGGGGCATAGAAGATGTTGTTGAACATGTGCACATGTGTGAGATACTTGTGGCATGCAAAAGGAGTTATGGATTTTGAGTGCAAGGCAAGTCAGTTTGTAACTACATTACAGGGACGCACACAGGTTGGTACAAGAAGTTTGACCCTGATCAAACTTGCATAGATTATGCAACATTAAAGGATGCTTTTCCTTAAGGAGTTTCATATCCTAAGTTTGAGTAGAAGAGTATAAGCACACTCAAGGATATTAAGCGGGAGCACTACTTGAGAGTTTTGAGAATATGATGCCCATTTCAAGACACTATTGTCTAAACTTTCTTATGATATTCATGCAAGCCAACATGCACAATGGTTCATTGGGGGCTTGATCACACCTTTTAGGAGGGCATTGTCACATAAGACTTATACGACCCATGTGAAGCACTTGAAGCAACTTTTGCATGCTTGAGGTAGTTGGGAGTATAGACACTGGAGTGAGCCCATTCTTGGAGGCACAAATTATAGCTATGGAAAAAGTAGTTGGAGAAACTATCGGAAAATTCAGCACATGAGATGCATGCACTGGGATTTGGTGTACAAATTGTGAAGTGGAAGGGCACACCAAAGATAGTTTTCCTCATAGATCAGTGTGTTCATTATTGTTGGACTATGAGATATGTCATTTGGACCATGATGCAAGCCACTTTCCCATTATTACAATGCGATAAGGAAGAATGTATCTTGTTATTGTAAAATTTTCTGTCCATGACTCATGATATAGAAGACTACAGGTTGATTGGTCAGATCCATGATGCCATAGATATTGGTGTGTGATAGACTAGAGTATCAGATAACTCTAAAGGAAAAAGTGAGCACCATGATCATGATCACACTCAAGCGCGCTATGATCGGAATGAAGGGCACTTTGAAGGAGGTCATGGCAGAGGTCGAGGATACCATGGTGGATTTGGGGCCGAGGCCATGGTGGTGGATGAGTGAGTTCCCTCATGGAACATGTTTTTACATGTGGATCTCCTGACCACTACAGGTGAATGTCCTCAAAATATTACTTGTTCTTTTTGTGGGAAGAATCACAGCTATGAGGAATGCCCAGACTTATATGAGCATCTTAGCAAGCAACATAAATAGGAGAACAAAGGTGCAGGGATGGTTAGAATACAACACATGTGTGGAAAATCAATGGATGCCAAAGCTGGCACTAGAACCTGAGGTATTACCTATGAAGATTACTACACATGTTGAAGTTGCACGCACAGAGAGGCATTACAACAAAAGCCTACCATCACCAAGGAGGAAGTTTTACATGCAAGGTACCCAGATCCTACACATCAGAAGGAGGTTTATCAGGAAACCATGGAGGTACTCAAAAATCTTCAGGGTGAAATACAATGTTTGAAGGAATAGTCACGGAAGTTAGAACAAAAGAAGGTAGCAGAGATAGTTCAATCGGATATTGATGACTTGAAAGAGGTATGCAAAATGTTACGCCAAGAGAATATCATTCCATTACTAGGGAATTGGCTAAAGGAAACACTCCACACATAGTAGTATAGAGAATGGATGGAAGATCCTGCATGTAATCTTCCCCCTCATAGCTTGGATTATGACAAGGAGATCACTCTTGAATGTTGTTGTGGATGGGTGGCTCTTGAGTAATATATTGATTGATACAGGCATGGAAGTTAATGTGCTTACTTTAGATGCATGGGTACAGATGGGAAGACCTCCATTACAACCATCCTCTAATGTATTGTTCATGGCCAATCAAACTAAGGCCACTCCCATAGGAGTTTTAAAGGATGCATCCATTACTATACAAGGGGCCAAGTTCACTGGGGACTTTGAGGTCTTAGCACTTGCAGAATCAAACAGCTTCCCAACTCTACTTGGGCCCTTGGTGTTATAAATAATGTTGATTTACGGTTCAACAAGGGGTATATAAGTTTTGAGAACAAGGAAAGAAAGAGTGATTATCCCTTTGATAGATGGGAAATCTGTGCCTTATGTTGAACCTTTGAGTGAGGAAGACCTAAAAAATTTATGTATGTGCATTTCGGGACCCAAAGTACTTGAGCCATCAAAGGAAGGAATCCTCCAGTGGGAAGATGCATAGTCTATCAGTGATACTACAAGTATTTCTTGTGACAATTGGGCACATGACACCTATGAGATGGTTGGGCATGAAGTAAGAAGCACATTTGCATGGAGAAGAAAACCTCGATGTATTCGAGGATAGGTAACCTATACCTTGGTACACTTAGAGAAGGAGAGATCCTACGGTATTCTTGCATGCCATGGAGGAGTAGTGGAAAAATCAAGTGGAAAGAAGGAATATGTTAGTATATACCTTGTGTGGGATACAACAACATGCTGGTGGATGGTTCACAGGATAATCTTATGGAATGGAATGAAGTCAGAATTTCTCTAACCACTCGGTTTTTAGGAGAAATGCACCTACTACAATCTGCATGTATCATGGTAATCAACCTATTCAACACCACGTTCAGTAGTGTGAGAGACTCTGGATAGAGGGGCAGGAAGCTTTACCACCTTCACTTTGGGTGCACAAACTTTATTCCACTTTACAAGGTTGTGCATGAGCTTGGTATGTTTATGCGAGAGTACATAGGGAGACTAGAAATTGGTAGGACTTGATTACAGGAATGACCCAAACTTTTGACTACTTCTCTACTAAACCTCTGGTGGAAGAGGCATTAAGGGTTATAAAGCACTTAACTATGGGAGACAGTGCAAAGGCTGAAGAACTCATTCAAGAGTTATTTGGTGAGGTAGACTCAGGAGCACATTTTGATGAAGTAGAAGAGACATATGCCACACTACTTAAGCATGCTTGTTTTGAGAAAGAAAAAGGAAAGATGGTCTACATAGTGGATGATGAAGAAGTAGAAAATCTGGATATAGATCATTCAAGGTACACACGAAGTGTTAGATAATGTGGATAAAAATGCACACACCTATCATGAACCTATGAAGACCAAGAAAGTGAACATTGGCATGGATGTTGAACCTAAGGAGGCAATAATTGGGGATTATTGGGCTGATTCTGAAGTGGCAAAGATAATTGAGTTACTACGGGATTTTTAGGACTTATTTCCTAGGGGATACCATGAGTTAAAAGGAGTGCATGAGTCATTAGGAGAGATGAAGATTAAGCTAAAGGAAGGAGTGCACCCCGGTCGGAAGAGACCTTATAGGATGAACCCTAACCTACACATGTCAAAAAGTTAAGGAAGAAATTGACAAAATGTTGAAATCTGGCATCATCAAGCCCCTAGAGGAATCAGTGTGGTTAGCCCCATGGTGATCAGTATAAAGAAAGATGGTCGGATTAGGATTTGTGTGGATTATAGGGAACTGAATGTTGCATGTGTGATTGATCCTTTTCCTACACCTTTCACAGAGGAAATATTAGAAGGCATTGCAGGGCGTGAAGTTTATTCTTTTACAGATGGATTCTCTTGGGTATCATCAAGTTAGAATTGCACATAGGAGGATCAAGAGAAATGAATTTCACCACTGAATGGGAAGTTTTGCATATATTGTGATGCCCTTTGGTTTGAAAAATGTGCTACTTGTATTTTTGCACATAGTTGTTCAAGCATTCCAAGATTTTATTCACAACTTCTTGCAGGTTTACTTGGATGATTGGATGGTGTATGGACTTGTTAAGGATCATTGTGACAAATTTGTGCTTAATGTTTGAAAGATGTAGATAGTTAAGCATCTCTTTAAACATCAAGAAGTGTGTGTTTGCTACACCTTTTGGAACTTTGTTAGGGCACATCATCTACAAGGAAGGTTTGTTAGTGGATCCAGCTAAGGTTGCAGTTATTGTAGGCTGGAAGAGCCTACCAGTCAGAGTGAGGTGCGTGGATTCTTGGGCCACACAGGGTATTATAGAAAATTTATCAAAGGATATGTGAAGATTTCCACACCCCTGGAAGAGTTACTAAAAGGAAAAGGGATGTTCTATTGGGGAGAACCATAAACAACACATTTGAGGCATTGAAGGAGAGACTTACAACAACACCTATTTACATTTTTCCTTCATGGAACCAACCATTTCATGTACATGTGGATGCCTCTAGCACAACCATTGGCATGGTGTTAGCTCAACTAGAGAAGGTATTATAGATCATCCTATCTATTTTTCTAGTAGAAAGTTGACTCTGTAGAGAAGAATTATACAACAACAGAGCATGAGGCCTTGTCGATGATCTCTACACTTGCATAAATTTAGACAGTACTTGCTAGCAACACCTTTTTATATTCTATATTGATCACATGGCATTAAAATACTTGGTAAATAAGCCCATTTTATAGGGGCACATATGTCGATGGGTGCTCTTATTTCAGGAATTTGATTTCACAGTTGTGGTAAAACTAGGTAAAAGTAATTTTGGCCCAGACCACTTATCAAGGATTCAGTCAGGGGAGGATGTGCAGAAAATTGAAGATACAATGCCAGATGCACAATTGTACATGTTACATCACACACCTTCAGAATTGGAGGATATTGTTGTCTTTTTATGCATGGGTATGGCACCAAAGGAATGAAAGCATTGGAGAAGAAACAACTTGCAATTCACGTGACACCTTTATGTTGATCAGTGGAGATTTATACAAACTAGGCCGAGATGAAGTATTGCATCGGTGTGTACTAGAACATGAGCACACAAATATCATGGAAGAGGCTCATGGTGGTATTGTAGGTGGGCACTATGTAGGTGATGCCACCACGTGTAAGATTCTACTCACTTGGATTATGGTGGGAGACCTTGTACAAGGATTGTAAAGAGTATTGTAAGGCATGTGATCACTTTGTCAGCACCTTGGAAAACCTAGGAAAGAGATGAAATGCCTTTGAGGCCTATTGCTAGTGTAGAGCCATTTGAGAAATGGGCTATAGACTTTGTAGGTCCTATTTCACCAGCCACGCGTAGAACTAGATCATGTTATATCATCACTTGCATATATTATCTTACAAGGTGGGCAAAAGCAACACCTACAAAGGATTGTACAATAGCTACAACAACCAGGTTCTTATGGGAAAATGTTCTTACTAGGTATGGATGTCCATTGAGCTTGACAAGTGATAGGGGCACACACTTTTTGAATGAGACAATCAGATATTATTGGATGAATTTATGGTTGCACACCACAAGACTACACCCTATCATCCTCAGGAAAATGGTACTATGCTTGAGGCCTTTAACAAGATATTGAGCCAGACCTTGACAAAAAAATTGTGATGTTGGAAGGAAAGATTGGGATGATAAAGTTTTTTTGTACTTTGGGCATATAGAACAACCTACAAGAGGTTGAATAAGGCCACACCCTTTTAGTTGGTGTTTGGCATAGAAGTAGTTCTTCTATGGAATTCATGTTACCTTCTTTGTGTATTGCATGCATGGAGGTCTAGCTGATGAGAAAGCATTAGAAGAAATAATTGATAGTTAATACAGTTGGATGAGAGGCATGCCATAACACGTTGGAGTTAGAAGTAGGAAAAAGGCTAGGCAAGAAGGCATGGCATGACCAACACATCAGGGACAAGAAGCTTGAGGTTGGATAGATGGTACTACTTTATGATTCTAAGTTTTTGCCATCCAGAAAGCTCAAGGTGCATTGGTTGGGACCATATGTTATCACTCATATACTTGACTCAGGCACTTTCTAGTTAGAGGCACTTGATGGAATGTGGTTACCCAGTTACTTTAATGGGAGTAGGTTGAAGCCCTACTATAAATAAGTCTTCTTGGTGTTTGTAATAAGGTAGTGTTTCCATTTAGTATAGGTTTCCCTTTCTATATTTCCTTTAATGTATTTCCTTCTTCATCATTATGCTTTTTCAATTTAGTTTGGTGTTTTGTGTAATAAGCATGTTTGCATGCTGAAAGCTAATTACAATCTGAAGTATTTTTATGCATAGAGGACTGCACATACCATTGGTGTGGGGTGGTTGTTATTTTTATTCACAAATGGGTACACATGAGAATAAAAATTATTACAGTGTTATTCAAGTATGGAAAGGAGTTGTTAGAAAGGAGATTACTTCTAAAGAAGACCATAGATGGAAATGAATGAAGGGAAAATATAACATGAGGTAAGTAGTGGCCATGGAAACTACTATGAGAGGGCATAGTGGTGGTGAGTACTCGGCATGTGAAGCAGCACGTGGAAGAGAAGTCTATAGCTAGAGAGGGTAGGAAGGCATGCTAGAAGGTTATAGTTGGGGCATGAAATTGTACCACATGTGAAATTTTTGGAAATTTTGAAAATGGTCAATTAATGAGAGGATTGTTGGTAGGTGAAGGAGCAATAAATGCACTAAATTTTGAAAATTTATATAAGGACGTGATGCGGGTTCATTTTTACCTTTGCAATCACAAGTATTCAAGTGAGCTAAGTGCAACCAAGCCAAGTGAATCATGTTGAGGTGTGGAGTTGTGAAACTAGATGTGGAGAGTAGATTTGTGCATGAAAAGGCTTGCATCCCCATTGGTGAAGGGTTTGAGTGAAGTAGAAGCATTGAGAAGGAGCTAGGGCACATGTGGTTTGAGCTAGGGCATGTGATTTTGAGCTAGGGTTTGAACTTACTCAACACAAAAGATAAAAAAGGTGGGATTTTTATGATGGCACCAAAGAAAGCACCTGCACAACAGGCACAAAAGGAAAGAAAAAGGTGGAAGTTGAGGTTGAAATTTCTCCCAGAGTAATTTTTTTAGAGATGTAGTACCCGAAAGGAGTAATAGTCGAGAAAGATTGGGATTCCCACATCCATAGATGCAAAGTAAATGACTACAACCACCACACCACTAATAACAAGGGAGAGTTGGATGCTTTGTTGAATAAGAAGACCAACAAGCACACGGTGGAAGATATGCCAATGTATGATGACATGTTGGGGAAAATTTTCTTAAGTAGGTAGGAGTTTATCAACTATATGAGCTCCCATATTTTGGAAAATATGAACCTTTATACCAATGGCTTATGAGTAGAGTCCATGAGGACTTCTTCTATTTCATTTCGATGGAGGGTTAGGCTCACAATGGCCCTAATTGCAACATTAACAAGATTGAAGGGCACATGGATAGACATTGTTAGTGATCTAACTATAAAGCAAAGTGGTTATTATAGCCATAAGCAAGGAGTTGGGGTATACCAAGGGTCCATGTGGAATGGACATCTATAGATTGAGGAAGTACCCTGTGGTGCAGAGTAGCCACATCATCTCTCACCAAGTTGAATGATCAAGGGAGATGGTCACAGGTAAATACAATGTGGCTTTATGTTGCAAAGAAGATGATCGAGGGAGAAATCTACAACTTAGCAGGCTATATTGTAGAAACCATTGTTGAGGAAGCACGCATGTAGGTGAAAAGATAAGTTTTGGTGCCATCCTCTTATCTCTTGTTTTTATAGAAATTGGAGTGCCCGATGGGCCAAAGAATAAAATTTGGGAATACCCCACTGAGAAGAAGTCCCTCACGGAAAGGTTTGAGAAATATTTATGTGAAGGATCAATGAGTGGCCCATTCAAGAAAAGGGAAAAATGTGGTATGACCAACTTCACATGGCATTTGAGGAGGAATGGCACATTCCAAAGGAACTACCTTCGGTAGTAGGCAAGGCAATAGTATAGTTCACGGTGTATCAACACTTCTACATCACATGGTTTTCCATGAAGGATGGGACATGGAGTCCATGGTGCAAACTTCCCTATGCCTTCACAACATGCTACTTCTAGGCCTCAGTTCACATATTTTTGATGCGCGTAGGTTAAACTTCAATGCAGAACAAGGTAGATTGTGACTACCACACCCTCAGGAAAACATATGTATATCCAGGTTGGTCTTCCTACATTGAGAGGCTCATTTCGAGATCATAAGTATGAAGCTAGTAAGTTTGGCTATTGGGGATAGTGGAGCCACACTCATATATCTTCAGCTCAAGCCTAGGCTAGAGAATAATAAGTATGTGGAGAATGAGTTCATGCTCCCAGGGCCACTAAGGGAAAACACACAATGGAGAATGTGCCAGCTCCAAATCCTTTGACCACCATACATAGATGAGGAGGAAGAGGAACAAGAAGATAGTGGAGGCTTGGATCATAGAGGCTAGAGGTAGCCCATAAAAAAAGTGGAGAGTGAGCATGCAGATACTCCACCACAGGCATAGATGGAGAAGAGGACTTGGACATGGATGTAGTCCCTAAAGAGCACTTGGTTTAAGAAGGTATTCATAGAAGAACCAGACCCAAGGCATGGGAACACCACAACCTATAAGAAGATCACCTAGACTCTCCCCTTAGAAAAAGAGGCACTTGAGAAGAAGAGAAGGAGAAAGTTGAAGCTGGATGAGGAGGTGGAGGAGTTTGAGGAGAGAGAGCATGCCAGGGACCCCAGTACAACCAAAAGATATGGAGGAACCCAGAGATGAAGAAATGAAAGATGAAGAGGAAGGGATGAAGGAAGCAGAAGAGATGGTGCAAGAGAAACCCAACACATGTTACTACTCAAGGAAGAAGAAGGGCCAACTCCAAACCTTGGCACTCAGGTTCCTAAGGGGCCAAGAACAAAGAGAACAAGTGAAGAATATGTTGTGCCAAGTATGGGCTATGTTGAGGACACAAGAAAAATCATCCATGCCCGGTTTTAGAGCAACAATAGGCCTTAAGGAATTGTATGGATGGGAGCTGATGGATCTAGACATGGCCACCACATGTGCACAAAAGAAAATTATCCTGGTCCATGCAGACCCATATGGATGAGCCATATTTTGATGTCTGTGAGGAATCTTGTGTATCAAGGAGAGTGAAGAAGGCACCCCAAAGTAGACACATGACAGTCAAGCCTACTCTAATGTCTAATGAGTAGGTGAGAAATGCTTTGGTTAAAGTATCTACAGAGGTGGCATGGAGGAACATTGATAAGGCTTTGCACCATTAGAGCACTACTTGAAGATAACAAGGAAAAAACTACAGAAATAACACATTTAAAAGGAGAAAAGGACCTAGAAAAAAAAATAATGAGGCCTTCATTAGCATGGCAGAAGAAATTGGTGACTACGTTATGAAAGCAAGACCTCATCTTGAGTCTAAGGTACCTGAGAAGTTTCCTTCAACTATGCATTATGTGCACACATTGGTTGATTTGGTGCTAGAAGATGGACCAATTCAATGCCAATGCCAAAGGATCCTGAACAAGAAGCAAGAAAGAGCAAGGGCCTCCGTGGTTAGGAAAATTTCAAATTATGAGGCATTGCTCCAAACTCTTGAAGGATGAACTAAAGAAATCCACCAAGCTCTGAATATTTGTGTGGCACTAGAAGTAGTGATAAGGATCAAAACTCTGGTTGAAGATAATGATGTTAAGGCCATGAAAGATGAGACACTTTGGGCACACGTAAAGATTGGCACTAGTGAAACAAAAGCAGTGAAAGCCCTTACAACAGCAGCTCAAGACCCACATAAGGAGAGAATAGATGAGATTGGGAAGCACATAGCACAGAAGATGGATCTTCTAGAGGGAATGATGACTGTTATGGCCAATGTTGTCCAAGTATTGCATAAATGAAAAGGAAAATATTACTCAGGATGAATTGGAAGCCATTTCCACAGACATTCCAGAGAAGACAAGGACCACGTTGGATGAATGGAAGAACATTGGAGGCTGAGATTAAAATAGAATATCCATAAATTGATCCTCCCGGTTGAAGAAGAAGGTGTTGCAGAAGTAAAGGTCTATTCTTTTGTATAGTGATTCATTATATTCTTTCCATTCTTATTCTTTATTCTTTGGGAACATCAGAAAGAATCCCCATTGTCGGGATGACAATGTACTTTAGTGTGGGGTAATGTTGAGCAGACAATATTGTCCTAAGGAGAAGACACACATAGGATTCATGCATGCATGGGAACAAGGCATACTTGAAGGCGTGGAAGGATAGGAAGGAAACACGCACCAGGACAAAGTTGATTCGGGACTTAGCCATTTTCATGGATGCGGGCTATTTTTGAAGGTAACATGTGCAGAGCACACATTGGGATGGAGACTTGCGTGACACACAAATGCTATTTTGGGAATGAGCATTTGATAAGCACCATGCATGAGTTCAAGATAATAATAGGATTACTTCTTCCAGTTAACTATAGGATGTCTATTATTAGCGCACTTGCATGTGTGCATGTTATTGTAAAGGCACATGGCTATTATCAACATGTGACCTATTTTGGGAAGTGCGTAGGTGGTGAAGGGAAAGTCCCCACCCCTATAAATATGTAGTGAACTGTGTAGTTAGTTAGAGAAAGAGGCTAAATAGTGAATTCGCATAACTTATGGTGATGCTTTGTAACTTGAAGACCATGTCTCGATTTCTTGTGATAATCAAGAAGGACTCGTGTGTCCTTGGTCTTGAATCTTTAAGTTCCCTATCAATAAATGCAAAAGAAGGCTTAAATATTTTAGTAAGAACCCCCGATGAAGTGATCACACACTTTTACTAACATAAAATTGAAGAATAAAATGTTCTAAGCCTTCAAATATCTAATTAGGGTTTTGTGTCATAAAACCCTAACTAAGGTAAGTTTTGAAGATCAAGTAAGTCTGATCTTGTTGGCATGATATCAAACAATACATGGACCTAGGAAGCTATGAAAATGTACTTTCCTTCTTAAAATATGCCTCTAAATTCATGGTTGACCGAGAATGTGTGTGGTGTCAACTAAATCTTTAAAGTTGTATGTGTTGTAAAAACAATGCATACCCTATCGCATACATGTTTCATGGAGAAGATTTTGGTTCCCTGGTCTCTTGATGGTTGTAGATGATAAAATAATCATAAATCATCCTCTCCAAGTTTTGGAAGAAGTTTAAGACTTATTCTTTATGGTGTGCCAAGCTCATTCTTGACTTGTGACCAAGTGTTCCATGACCGTGTGTGTTGTCAAAAATTTCGTGCCCTATTTGGATAATCTTCAAAGCTCTTCTCCCTCGGATGGTGTGAACCTCTTGTATATCTAATGCTCATTCCTATATAACCTGATCTAAGATCACAAGTTTCTCTTTCTTCAAGTATCAAACTATGATGATTGTTTCTTGCACTTAGTGTGCTCACATTTTCTCAAGTGAAGATTGAATGCTAAATGGCAAAGAAGGTGTAAAGGAGTTTATAAAGAATATTAGGTGTTATAGTAACTTTTTGCATGATATTGACACCTAACTCTTATCTCTGCTATGTCTCATACTTGCTCACTCACCGTATAATAAGACAAGTCACCAAGGTTGAAAATTACAAAGTAGTTTTTGGGTAGATAGAAGATTTTGTTAGAGAAATCGAAGGTTAGGGAGTTGAAGCCTCATTTGATCATCACGTGTTTCAGAAATCTGAACATGTAAATGAACAATAAGAACTTGTACTGTAATATCAATCAACAACAATTATTGCAAGTTTGGTTAATTGTTTCATTTGAAGTGTTTTTCATCTCCTTGTACATATGTTCAAGTGATTTATTTTAAGATTCATTGAAGTTGAATGTCAAAGGTCATGTTGATGAGTCTATTATTTATTTATAAAAACTCATTTTTTAGCATGAAAATGTTGCTGAACCATATGGGAGTTGAGTGTGAGATTGAAAAGGTGAAGAGAGAGTTGATCATGTATTGAAGTGCAATCAAAAGTTGTGTATGAAAATGTATGAACTAATCTAGGATCACTATCTTTTGTTTTAACAAATTTGTCAAGTAAGTGATCAAAATTGAATTAAGTCTAAGTGGGAGCTTAAAAAATCTGAAAGTGGGTGCTTTCATGCAAGTCTCAGCTTACAGAAGAGTCAAGTAGGTGTTTGATCTCATTGTGAAGTTGGTGCTTTATGTTGAGTTGGTGCTCAACAAATTTGTAACCTTTATAAGCATAATGCATTGGTTCAGTGGGTTTTCTCCCATATTGGGTTTCCCACTTAAAATTATGTCTCTCCATGTGTTTTTATTATTCAATTCATGTGAATTGTGTGGTTTCTTCTTCCATATTAAGTTGAAACAAATTCATTGGTTTTGAATTATACCGCAAAGGTTAAATTAACACTGATTCACATCCCCTCTCAATGTTGTAATTTCCAACATATAGAAGGTGTTCCAAAAGACTAGAAGGTATGTAAGGAAAAATTAATGATGATATGTAGGTACTTTTCAAAGGTAAGCACGTGATTGAGATTAGAAGATTGCAATAACATGTAAAGAAGACCAAAATACGGAAGTGTCTCTTCAGGTGTAATGAATTGGTGAGTCATCTTCATGGCAAGTGAGAAAGGTAAGAAGCTTAATATTTGTGTTTTTTTATTATAGAAGGGTTTTATAAGTATAGTTGAGCTATAAGGGTTTATTTCATGTTGAATATTGGTGTTTAGATCTTGTGATAGCTAGATCAAAATACACTTGAAGGTATGTTTTAGGGAACTTAGTCCCGAGATTCATGTGAAGTCAGAAATGGATGTTTTAATCCAAATTTGAGACTTATAAAGTATATATGGTCCCAAGAAAAAGGTAATCATGGTGTTCTAATCCCAAATTCTTCATTTTTGGCATGTATGCGAGTGTTATGCATCGAGTTATATATCTGCTACATTGATCAACTTTGAAAGAGCCAAAACAAAGTTTAGTTTGGTTCGACAATTTTACATGCTTAGTTGATGTTTTCAACTAAGAGGTGATCATATCAAGCTGAGAAAGATGAAGATCATGCAAGTACAAGTATGATTTTTCATTAATGTAAAAAGGGGGAGAAGATTAGGTGGTTTTCCATCAATGACAAAGGGGGATATTGTTGACATGTTGAGTTCTAGGTGTTGTCATTGATGTAAAATCTCATTAATAACAAAGAGGATGATGGATTAGTGCCATATAATTATTAGTAGGATGATCACATGAGTTTCATAGTGTAGGTATAGGTGGAAGACTCGATTAGAAGTGCTTGTTCGACCGGTCTAGGTGCTTGGAGGTATGATGATGAGTTATAGAGCCATGTGAGCTCATAGAGGCATATAGGTGAGTGAGACATGATGTCTCAAGTATGTTATGACCTTTTAGAGAGGTTTCTTGATGAGTTAAAGTGTTGGTTTAGTTGGCCCTAGCCTAAACCATGCAAAACCCAATGGATAGTCATGCAAATGAGATTGGTTGAGAATATGTAAAGATATTTGTGACTTGATGATGATTGGAGATGTTTGGTAGGGTGTGTCATGATGTCATGGAAAAAAAGGTTTTCATGATGATAATTTTGCAAGTTATATCAGTTTTGATGAAAGAGGGTGTTTGAGAAGGTGATTTCTAGCTCCAGTTACTACTTCGATGCTCACCCCGGATTGTGTGATTTGTATGGGACCTTGTGGATTTCAAGGATAATTTTACATTGATCTAAGAGCACTTCAAAAAAATAATGGAGTGGTTTCATCGTCAGGTTTTTATGAACGAATGTTAAGAAGGTAAGCAACATTTTACGAGATTAAAACCCTAGCTCAAAAGTGGTAGGAGATATTTGATTGTTAAGTTCCCATAATTTATTTTTCTTAATAATATGATGATTTAATGATGTAGATAACTCCTTTAGGTTTCCATAAAGGTATATTAGAGCATGTGGTGATGAGTGGATCCCACTCAAACATGCAAGTTTATGAAGAAGTTCAACTTGAGGAAAGGTTTTCCAAAGGAGTTGTAAAATAAATTGACATTGTTTTTAGTATGGGACTTGCACTTGATATCCACAATGGTTTCAGATTATTCATGATCTTCTAGAGGGAAAAGTGTTCCCTATTTATAAATATTGGTTTTAAGGTAGTTTTGGGGTAGTTCTTAAGCAATTTCAGAGATTGAATTGGTTGGAGGCATTACACTTGGTGTTGGAAGGAAAAGTGAGATGTCATGGAAAGATGATTCAAAGATATTTAAATTGGTATAAGGTATGTGTCTTGATGATGAGGTTTGATAGGTCAACCAACTCAAATTTTGAAGAATAAGATTGCTTGTTTCTCGGACATGATTGTTCTTGCTAGAAGATGGATGTGGAAGAAGTGTGAGATGGATGATTTTATGTTTGATATCAGTTAGAAAGTAAGAGGGATGAATTTTTTTCCTAATGAAGGCCTTTGGAGGTCTTGAAAATGGAAATAAGGGTGAAAAAAGTTGTGTTTCTAAAACTAATTGTTGGGCAGTTCAGTTTGGTGAAGAGGAAAGTTGGTGTTGTTTACATGTATGGATGTTTCATGATCTATAGAAACCATTGATATTATATATAGTTCAAGTTATTTCCAATGAGTGGTTACATGCCATAGTTGAGGTGTTTTGGTGTGTTTTTAAGTCCATAGGTGAAGACAGGGTCTTGGAACAATTGTTTTGAGAAGGATATGAGCCTTCTTGAGTGTGTTATGAATAATTTTATTAGTGAAAGATAATGTATGACCATTTATGGTGTTGTTATGTTATATTTGACATGTGTGGTGAATTTTGGAGATTGAATAATCATGGTTATGGTGTTTATGGTTTTAGTCATCTAGGTGATGGGGTTTTGAGCTCATTTTGAGCTTATTTGGTATGTTTGAGCATGACCGACCTAAATGGGTCCATTATGAATGTTTTTATGAATTTTTGGGATGTTTTTAAAATGTATTGGTAGAACTAAGGGATTAGGACTGATTTTCTTTATTATTTTGAGTTGGAGTGGATATAAAAGTGAAGTTCAAATTCAAATTTGCACTAGTTGTGAGAGAGGGAAAAAGTGTGACCCATGTGTGTGATTGAAATAGGTATGAAGGCATAATTTCAGAGCTTAGGAAATGTGTGAAAGTTTGAGTAATGTTAGAGAGTGTGTCTTTAATATTTTGAAGGCAAAACAAGTTGTGAAAGTGTGTGATATAACGAGTTGAAGAAGTGAGAGTTTGAACAAGGGTTTGAAGGTGTGTGAGATGAATAGGTGGCATCCATTAGTTATTGTAGCAAAATACATCATATATCTTCATTAAAATGTGGTTAAGTGGGTGCTTGTTTATATTAGGGGGTTGTAGCCTCCTTGTGGAGTCGAGTGCTTCACTAAACTATGGGTTCTTTGTGGGGTTGGTGCCTCACTAAATCAGGGGTTGGTTCTCCTATTGAATTGGTGCTCAACTAAATCTCAATCATAGAAATAATACAGTTTTTTTCATTGGGTTTTCTTCCCCTTGAGGGTTTCCCATATATATCATGTGTTATGGTGTTCTCTCTCTTGATTATGGTCATTTGAATGAATGGTATATGTTGTTGTGTACACATTAATGGTTGAATGATTTATGATTTAAGTAAGAAAATATAATTTGGTTAAAGTTTGTAAGGAATGATTCACCCCCAGTCCATTGTGCTTCCAACATTGATGATATCCTTCCACCACCTACAAAATATCGGCCTCCAGGGCCTCTCAAATCTAAGGCACATTCAACACTTAGTTCTTCTATTCACACACATCCTACTTCACGATGTTGTCATCTGCATTGGTCCACTAGCCCATCTAGTCAACCTTAGTCCCATACTTGGGCAACCCATTCACATAAGTTTTCATCATGGCCTTCAAAACATAAGCCTCATTCACATGTACATCACTACTCTCATACTCCATCGATCTTAGAGCATCGTTAGATGCCTTTTGTAGACACTAATTTTTGTATCCCTTGTCCATCATCACCGCGTCTACTCACATACATACCTCTATTCTCACTTAAATCCCCATTTTCCTTCTAAATTTCATTTATCCCTTTAATTATTATTTTCCACCTTAATCCCATCCTAACCATATCCTTAATTTATCTTCCCTAAACATCCCTAATCATCCTTAATTAGTGCTTAAATATTCATTTAATCCTTTTATCCTCCCTAAGCCCCATTTTTATCATCCCTAGGACTTAAGATCCTTTTCCTTGTCCTCGATGTCCTATTGGTGTTGGAAGATGAGTTCTTCCTTTTCTCTCTCCCATTTTCCTTACAATCGATTAACATAGTTTTCAAACTGTTGGACCCAGTAGTCTAGCAAGGTTGTCTGTGTGGCCATGTTCCTAGAATTTGGTTTCACAGGCTCTTTGAAAACTTCTCTAATGATAACTTGTGGCTACATGTTAGCTTGTGGAAATAATGGTGGAGCAGGCTCCAATATGGTTTCAACTATCTCCAAAGTTTCTGTAGGAACATTCCTTTGTACCTTCTCAATCTACTAAGGTGGCTATTCCATTTTCATTCTATGAACAATGTTTGCGTAATGTTTTATTCAACATCATGGGAATATCATCCCCAACTTCCATCTCATCGTCTATGTGTTGGCCTCAATATTCTCTTCTAGCTTCTTTATCACTATCATATGGTTTGGTCTTTGTGGGTTCGGGATGAGAAGTGCACTATGGGTTCAAATTTATGATTCATAATTCTTCTTAACCCAATAATTCATCAAATTATCCCCAATTTAGTTCAAGATGTTCTCTCTCCAATGTATGTTTGACAATGAGAGTGATAAGACAATGGTGGGACAGAGCTGACCTCCCTCTTTTGTGATTCTCTACTCATCCTTTTCAAGCTTTCATTTAGGAAATTGGGTACATTAACATGCCTATCATTTTTCAAGTGATTGAGTAACTTGAAATGGATAGTATTCAGTCTAGAATATCTACCTCTCAAGTAAAATATTTGATGATATAATTGGCAATATCAGCCCAAAGTGGTTTGAGGGAAGTGTAAATGTACCTTGTCTGTCAGTTATGAAGTTATCATCTACATCAACAAATTCTCATCGAGCTGCCTCTAGATTTTCCTTCTCAGGGAAAAGTTCACCTTCTGCAGGAAGCCCTGTAACTACAGCCAAAATGTCATCATCCACTCTCACTACTAAACCCTTGACAATAGCCTCTCCATCCTTAAATGTGGTAGAAAATTCCTTTACCATAGATTCATTGAAACCCTAGAACTTACTGATGTAGTCCATCCATCCACTATTATGAAAATACTAAAATATATGTGGTTGGTTGTGGATTTGAGAATGATCAGTTGGCTCATGGAAAATTAAATCTCCCCCATTTTGAATTCTAAAATTACTTCAACTTTGATAGGGAAAATCACACAATTTGGAATGATGCAAGAATTCAGTAAGGAGGAATGTTTTGAGTACTTTGTTTTTGAATTTTGTGACCGACTCACATGCAATGCAAAAAAAGGGAATGAATTAAATTGATTTGAGTGTTGCAAACATGTGTGAGGTGAAGTGGTGTGATGAAGTGGGGTGACGTGGAGTGACAACTCATAGGTTTAAAGGTGGAGGACATATAATAGCTATTTAAAGACATTCATGACATGGCATAAACATTAATTAAAAATAATCATACCATCGATACTTTATTAAAGTGAAATGAGTGCACTTATCTCAGATATGCATAGGATGATGATTGCATGTGCATTGTTGTGATTGCATGCCTTTTTGCACATGTTGGGTTTGTCATGATGCTGCATGTTGAGTCATCATGATGTTATATGTTGTTATAGTGTTGCAAGTGTATGCAACATCATGTTGAAGGCTCCTTAGTGAAATCAAATAATTCTCGAGAGAGGGAATACTTGACTCATTTTAGTGTCTAGTCATCTTTATCACCACTCACATGTGCAGATTGTTCCTTATTTTCTTCATGCAATCATAAGTTCCACCAAACATGAAAAAAAAGTAGAGATTTTGTCTGCATGTTACTACTGCAAGTGGAACACTTAGTCTTTGCATTATCTCCCTATGTCAGAGACTATGCACTTCTTGCAACAAATACACCAAATCTTGCAAAACATAAATTCTAAGAAAAAAAAATGTTAGTTGAGTGTTGTTGATCACCAAGAGGGCTGATCACATCACTTTTATTCACCCTTGGAGTATTCAACAAGCTGAATATACCAAGGCCACTAAACATCTCAATCTTCAACAATTTTAGAAGATGAACCAACAGGCTCAACTTTTGATCTTAACTCTGATGTTCTCATCTCCATCCTGCTTTGACCTCCTCTGAACTACTGCATGAAGGTGCTCCTATCAGTTGGATTTTTGTACAATCTCAATCTATGACCATTCACTAGTAGTTTGAATCTCACAGATCTATGGTGGTGAGTTTTACAACTCCATTGGGAAATATTTTCTCAATCTCATATGGACCTAGCCACCTTGTCCTGAGTTTTCCCATGTGGTCTTTGTACTTTGAGTCAAATAAGAGAGCCCAATCACCTTCTTGAAATTGTCTTGTCTTGATGAACTGTCATGCCATTTGATCCTTTTTTTATACTACCTTTGTATTATGCACAACTTGTCTCCTCATTTCATCCAACTCATTGAGTTGGAGAATCCTCTATTCCTTTGAGCTTTAGAAAAATCTATGCCTAGTTCAAGTGCAGTCCTTAGTGTTTTGTGCTCAAATTCAATAGGAGAACAATATCTTACTTACCATACAAAAATTGAATGGTGTGAAGCTTGTTGTTGTCTTCCATGTTGTGTTGAATGCCCAAACTTCCTCTAGAAGTCTATCTATGTCAATCTCTCTATGTGGAGTGCAATAGTTTTTGTCAAGATGGCTTCTATTTCCTATTTGTTACCTCAACTTGGCCATTAGATTGGGGGTGATAAGGTGTAGACTTCCTATGTTTGATTTCATATTCCTTAGCTAGATCATAAATAACTTCAGCAATAAAGTGTGTACCTTGATCAATAATAATTTCTCTTGGTACTCCATACCTTGTGAAGATGTGGTCATATAAGAATTTGGAAACTTTCTCACTCTTCTATTTGGAAATGCTTTCACTTCTTGTCCATTTAGTGAGGTAATTTGTGCACACCAAAATGTATTCCTTCTACTGAGATTTAGGATCTATAGGACCAATGAAGTCTAAACCCCATTTGTCAAATGGTGTAATACTAACTAAGGCTGCAATGGCATCTCATCTGACTTGGTAGGGCTTACCCATTCTTTGGCATCTATCACACCTCCTGGTATATAATGTTGCATCCTTATGTAGTGTTGGCCAATAATATCTTGTTGTCAACACCTTTTGTGTTTGTTCTTTTTAGCAAAAAGTGTCCTCCACACATGGTTCACTATGGTAGGATTTGAGGACATCATATATTTCCTCATCATCTATGCATCTTCTCATAACATTATCCTACCCTGTGTGAAATAGAAATCCAGCTATCCAAGAAAAATTCACACTTTTCTCAACTATGTATTTCTTTTCAGAATATAAGTAGTGTGGAGGTGTCTTACCTAAGACCAAATAATTGGCTATATCAACATACCAAGGTGTTTTAGTGGAAATGGAAAATAGGTGCTCATCTGGGAAAGAGTCATCCACTACATGTTCTTCATTATTATTCTCCATTCTTGAAATAAATTTTGCTACAACATTGTCCTTACCAGTTATCCATAATGGTGACATCAAAATCTTGCAAGAGTAGTAACCATCTAATTATTTTACTTACTTACAACTAGTTTGTTGATCAAGTATTTAATTGCAGCATGGTCAGTGTGAATAAACACTAGGTAACCTGTGATGTAGTGCCTAAACTTATTGATGGCATACACAACTGCTAAGAAACTCTTTCTCTGTGATTATATAGTTAAGTTCAACATGTTGCAAGTTCTTACTTACATAATAGATTGCATAGTTTAGAACTCCATCCTTCTATCCTAAAAAAAACTCCAATGGCATGGTCTGAGGCATCAATATGAATGTGAAATGGAAAATTCCAATCTAGTCCTCTTAACACAAGTGCAGTAGTCAACATTTTCTTCAAAGTTTGGAATGTAGTCTCACATTTTTCAGTCCACTCAAAGGCAACATCCTTTCCCAGTAGTATAAATAATGGTGCTGCAATCTTACTGAAATCATGTATAAATCTTCTATAATAACCAACATGGCCTAGGAATCCTCACATCCTTTTGTTTCTTTGGTGTTGGTAGATTTATAATTACAGATACTTTTGTTGGATCAACTTGAATTCCATCAGATGATAGATAGTGCCCCAAGACTATTCCTTTAGACATCATCATGTAGCATTTTTCATTGCTTAAGGACAATTATGCTCCTTGCATCTCTTCAAAAATTTGTCTAGATTCTTCATTGCTTCATCAAAAGTATTGCCATGTACTTGTAAAATCATCCATGTATACCTCCATGCAGTCATTGGTTAGATATGAGAAGATGCTCAAAACTTCCCTCTGAATGTAATGTAGTAGGTGCATTGCACAAACCAAAGGAAGAAAAAAATATGCAAACATTTCCCCATGGGCATGTGAATGTGGTTTTTTCCTGGTCCTCTAGTGCAATCTGAATTTGATTATAGCCACTTATAGCCATCAAGAAAAAAAAATATTTCTTACCACCAAAGTGTCAAGTACCTGATCAATGAAAGGAAGTGGAAAATGATCCTTCTTTTTTGCTTGCATTCAACTCTCTATAATCTATGCAAATCCTCCATTTTCCATTCTTCTTGGGTACAATGACAAGGGGTGACACCCATTGACTATCTGAAATTGGATATATGAATCCAACATCCAATAATTTTTTAATTCTTCTTTCACAATGTCTCTCACTATTGGGTTCATTCTTCTTTGTGGCTGCCTTATTGGCTTGCAACTGTCTTTGATATATATCTTGTGTGTATAGAGCTTAGGATGGATCCCATGCATGTCACCATAGTCCCATGCAAATTTTTTTTTTGTGTTTTTGTAGAAGAGCAATCAACAACTTCTCTTGTTGCATGCTCAACATTTTGTTCACATTAAGTGGCTTTCCCAGAGTGATTTCCACTTGCTTAGAGAGATCAATCATGGAACATACATTGTTGCTTATAAAATTTAGTATGCAATCATGTGGGAGAAGTTGGTGAAGGATGAAATTCTTACCTAGAATGTTCATAGTGCTTTGTTGTGGTAGAATTTGGTTCACATGAGAAAACTTATACACCATAATATGTCATCTACTTCTTCATTCCTCCCATAATTATTTTGTAGGACATTGGAAAGAACAACATCTTCTTCTTGTCCTTCAATTGTGCATGAATTCTCTAGCATCATGAGCTTGTTGTACAAAGCTTTGGTCTTCTTTTGGCTCCTCAACCCAAATGGTTTGATCTTCTTCATTGAATGGTTGTGCAGGGGGATAAAGCATGATATTTTTAGTACCACTTCCATTAGAAATAATCATATTACCAAATCTACATCCTATGAATGCATCAACAATGGCCAACCATGGTCTTCCTAGGATGATAGGATATCCTCCCAAGCTTTCTTTTGGATGAAGAACAATAAAATCAATAGGGTATTCCCAAGAGTCTACCACTACTACTACATCCTCAAGGACTCCTTCAGTTTCACTGATCTATCTATCTGCAAGCTGCAAGACTATGGTTGTTGGTCTTAGTCCTCTAACTTCAAATCATCCATGATTTTTTTTCATTACATTAATTTTTCCCCCAAGTCAATCAGAGTGTTCTTTATCATTATGTCATTAATTGAAATTTACCAATGGACTTCCTAGATCTATGTACTTGGGCAAGATTGAATTTCCAAGCATAATATCAGCTAGTTGTCCAATAACTTATACAATAGATGGATCTTTCCTCTTTCTTCCTAGTTTCTTTATGCATAAGTCCTTAACCAATTTATTATAGATGGGCACATCCTTGATGGCTTGAATCAATGGAATTTTGACACAAATATCTTTTAGTTGGTTGAAAAAATCAGAATCAGATTTTGATTTGAGGTCAGTCTTCTTTTCTTGTAATCTTTTAGGAAATGGTGGCTCATTAGCCTATGTTTTACCCTTGCTTTAGAATTTTTCTCAGGTTGTTGCAATCATCTTGCAACATCTTCTACTTTTTTTTGTGGATCTTTTGTGTGTTTTTTTTTTTTTTCTGCATCATCAACATTGTGATTCATCCACAATCTCATGTGGGGTGGGTCCAGTTGGTGGAGGAAGTGCTCTTCCTGAGCGAAGATGGATATTGTTGACATCAACAAAATAGGTAGGGTATTGAGTTGGTTCAGTGGAATAGGTGGGTGAGTAAGCTTTATTATTAGGGTTAGGCATTGGTTGAGCTAGTAGTTGGGTAGCTTTTGGTTGAGATCTTACTTGGGGTTTGGCATTAGAGCTTGTTGTTGAGGGTAAGGAGGTTGATTGTAGGATTGTTGGTAATTAGGAGGTGGGTTATTCCACTACTTCCCTCCTCTCCAAGGTTGCTTTCCATGATTGAGGGGTTTTTTCCATTGTTGTTTTGGCCTTGAAATTGAGGTTTCCATTATTTTTGATATTGGTTAGGATATGGAGCCCAACCTTGAGGATTATTATCCAAGGTGGGGGTGGCATATATTGATTATTAGACCAATTTTGAAATGATTGCATAGGGTCTTGTGACATACCTCCTTGTCTTGGTGGCCATGGTTTTCTTTGAGAAACATAGAACACTTGTCCATCCTCTATTTCTATCATCCTTGAATTTAGGTGAAGCCTCCTTTTCTTCTATAATGTTGGCTAACCCTCTACATCTGTAGTCAGATTTCTTTCTTCTACATGCATGGAAAACTCTGTAGTGTTTTCCTCTACATCTTCCCTTTTCTTCTTGGCATGCAGAGCATCTAATTGAGTGGCCATGTCATTGAAATATCTTGCTTCATGTTCTTGAACATGCTAACAATATTTGACTTGGATATGTCCCCAATTGTTTTGGTAGTTGATCCACCTCTTGATCTTACATTTCTTATCCTCTTCATAGTAGCTCTTGAGTAATTTTTGTAGGCTTCATAAATTTCTTCAAAGGAATATTTTGAAATGTCTCCTGCTCCTATCAGATCTAGAGCATCCATGTCCTCCTCACTGAGTCCCTTCAAAAAGAGTAATTTGAGAGATTCAAGGTGGTAGTCTTGTGTGCCTTGATCTTCTGAACATAAAAAAGAATCTTTCTAAATAGTCTTCCAATGGTTCATCCTCTTTTTGTGCCATTTTGTAGATTTCATCACCTCCTCTACTACTCGGTCTGCAATAGTCCTTGATACTTAGTGAGGAACTTCTCCTTCATTTTTGCCCACATGGTTACAAATTTCTTCCCAAACCCATGAACCATCTCAAGGCTGCATCCTTGAGTGTAGCAAAATAGATTCAATTTATGTGCATCTATGGTATAATCATAGCTCTACACAAAAACATCAAACTCAAATAGAAAGGTGTGGGTCTTCATTATGGATCCATGAAAATTAGGAAAGGTTGAGGGAGAAATATTCTTCATAGCAATAACTTCATCATTGTTGGTAATGGGAAACTCAAAAGTAGTTGCCCCATTTTGAACATTTTGATCTACTTCTTCTTCCATATCTTGGCTTCTCAGAGAAACTTTAAAACTTTCACTTGGAGGATGATCTTCGAATAATAAACCTTGTATAGATGAAAGGATTTCTTCTTCAAAATCCTTAGAGGTATATGAAGAGATTTGTGTTACTTGTGGATTAGGTAAAAATATACCATGGGCATCCCTTGGATGGTGCATGCATCAACTAACTCAACTCAATCAATCAAAAATTAGTTGGGGGGTTGGTTGGAGGTGAATTTCCTAAAACCTAAACTACTTCTAAGAAATGAAAAACCTCTCAAAAACCTTATAACTTGGTAGTATCCCCAAAAAAATGCCAAAAATGGTGGTGTAAATTAACTTGTAACAATTAGTATGTTGTTTATTAATCTATAGTCATTTAATTATCAAACCAAGGGACGTAAACTTTCAATATTTCCAGTGTTGTATGCATAGTTACAGATATTTGGGAGGTATAAAGGTAAATTTTTGTCACTACAATTAAGAAATAACAATGCTTGGAAATGAACTAGATTCTGACTAAAAGTAAATACTATGGCTAATGAAAAAGCATGTAAAAATAGAACACAAATAAAGGAATGAATTGTTGCTAATCTAATCATGCAATGAATAAATCAAAAAAAAAAGGAGAGGGTTAAAAACCACAAGTGGGCCTTGCCTTGGGTGTTAATCCCTCCTAAGGCCTATGTCTACAATGAATAAACAAAACTTAGACTTTTATTTCATCAACATGAAGATTACAATTGAAAAATACAAAAAATTCTCTATCTATATCGATCGATCCTCTTCTTCAACATTAATCTTTCCTTTTTATATCTTTCATTACAAAAGCAGTGTGTGAAGAGATAGAGTTCTACTAGGAGTTCCAGTTAGATTAAGTAAAATATCTTAACCAAACAATCTAGAAACTACATGCATGCAACATAACTACTCAATAGTTGTTTACATATCAATCACATAACTTAACTAATCGATCAGTTGATCAACAATTATTAAATTATGAATTAAATCAGCTAGTTCTTTGTTAAGTTTAACACATAATAAGATGATGGCATTGAGTTCTCTCCTAGTTCTCATAATTGCTTCTTCCATCGACACGTGCGAGCTTAGGTGTGATGTCCACATTTGTAAAAAATCCTCAGAATCATGACTTTATTTATGTGTGTGACCTCCTTTGGTTGTGGATGACTTTGAGTCCTTTTGCGATGAGTCCTTTGTTTGTGGATGAGTTCCTTTGGCTGCATGTCGGGCTTTATGTATAACATGTTCTTTGGAAATATGTTGGATTACACTGTCATGGTTGATCATATGGATCCTTTGGAATATGTCATTGTTAACCATATAAACAAGTTTTTTTAACAAACAAGGTTGGCATTATACAAAGCATCATTTAACATCATATTTAATCAAAAGAATAAATGCATACTCATAATACCACATAAATAAAGTAAACTAGTAATAATTATAGGTAATGCCAAGAAGTGGGTGGCGGCAGAATAACTCGTTGAGTTGGGAATGCACCATAATTATAAAATTTGATTTTTTGGAAAAGTAATAACTTTTTCCACACTCAAGAAATATGAAATAGGGAAAGTAAACATGGTGGAAAATTATAATAGAAATATCTCTAGTTCTAGAAAATAAATGCCTAGGCCTAGAGTTAGTGTATAAGCCATAATTTGTGACATGCACTAAAATGATCATAACTTCCTCAATACTCAATCAAATTGGAAAAAATTATACTAGTTGGAATTTTGATTTCACCATTTTCACTTAGGAATCAAGAAATTATAAGTTTGGTGGGGGTAGGTGGGATTAAAATGTAGAAAAATCTCCCATATTAATTGAACACTTTGAGGTGAAGAGTGGAGACATTAATGAAGCATGAGAATCCATTTTCTTCTATAGAAGCTAAAATACATGAGGATATGGGTTTTGTAGGGTTATCCATGCCTTTTATAGGTCATTGAATGCTCCTTGATGGTGGTTGAATTCAGATTTTGGGATTTCCCCTTTCTTCTCCTCCTCTCTCTTCTTTTATATATAAATGGAGGGCTTATTTTTAAAGTTGTTGGACATTTTCTATCTACTTCTCTCATTCTAATAACTTGACTGTAGGTTCTTGTGAGCTTCAAGCCTTCTATTTTCGAGGTTTTACAAGAAATTCATGCCTCTGTATCTCATTGTAATGGACTGTGTCACATTTTGGAAGCAATAAAATCAATCTTGTGGTTATTGTTCAATCCTTGTTGTGTGTTATTGCATTCTCTGACCTCTGATTTACATTTAAAGGTATTTTGTGCATCTTATAATTTCTTGTAAGCTTAAAAATGGTTGTGTTTAATTGGAATTGTGTTGATGAATGTGTGTTTATAGACTATGGTGTTCTACATGCCCTCTCTATCTCCATTTCTTCACATTTTCATTCATTAGAGAGTGTCCCAATCACCCTTCTCTTGGTGTTATCACCTCCTTAGTGTAGGATTTCTTCATTTTATGCATTTTCCTCTCTCCCTAGTCCCTTGGAATCATAGGATATGATTAGATAAGTGTATTTCCAGCATTAGAGATAGTTGTAGCATTAGATTAGAAGAGGAACCAACCTTCTCTAGAGGTCCATCTCAAGTAGCAAGTCCCACAACTTGAGAGATGGTCCAATGTTACCCAGTTACATTAATAGCTCATGCACACACACATGAAAATTAGAGGGTGTTGTAATTTGGTGATAATAGTTCTGGAACACCCAGTGGGACGAAAGAAGTCAATACTTCCATTTTTATCAAGATTAGATGTGTGTCTTGGTGAAATTCTAGCCTTTGAGGCTCTGTAACAACACATCTAGTGACTCCAATAAATAAATAAATTTGTTTCAATAGTATTGGTGATTCAAGTTCATGAGAAGGATCCAAACAAGGTCTATAACAAGAGAAGAGTATTTGAATACTTACATCTATCTCTAAGAAGAGGAAGAAGAGGAAGACAAGTTTAAGATCTCCATCTCCACCAAACAGAACTATTTCAACACCTCAACCTGGTAGGCCATTCTTACATCCAATAGAGTTCTTAGACCCATCAAAATAGGACAACAACCACAAAAAAATCCATTTTTCAATTTCACTGACAATAGTTCACTTTCCCTTAATGCATAAATCCAATTCTAGGTATAACATTAAAAGTATTCCATTTTTCATTGGAGAAAACCACATAACTCCCATTGATCATATCCAGGACATTGTAAATGTTTGTTCTATTCACAAGGTTGCTGATATGAATGCGGCAGTAAAAATCCTAGCATCCTTGTTCAAAGGGAAAAATTTATATTGGTTCGAATCTTAAGAGCGAGGGATCAATTCAAATTGGGATCAATTGTGCACAACTATTTGTGATCAATTTGGAAAAAGGGGAGAATCTATCTCTATTAGAGAAATTGACCACTATCAAGAGGGCTCCAAATGAACAAATGGAACTTCAACTTCAGGTTTCAGAGAACATGGGATAAAATTTGATTCTTGTAAGACCAGTGGTTGAAGGTGCATTTCTCTATTTCTTAAAATCTCTCAATTCTGATATAGTTGTAATGGTGCAATCTATGGGAGGAACACCATTTTCAAGAGCCTATGCACTAGCTATTAGAGCTGAGAATTTCCTAATTCAAGTCCGGTAAAATTTCCTAGGCCACCTATGCCTATTTATCCAGAGATAGGAAATCCTAGTTCTAGCCAAACACCTGAGTTAGCCCCTATTCCTACTCCTAAAAATCAAAGTTCTAGTGAAGCTTCTACCTCTTCTAGCACCTCAATTGAACTCCAAGAGGTCATGAAACAATTACAAAATATAGGGAATGAGTTGGTGAAATCAAGAGGTAAGCCCAAAATTTCAGACCTTACTAGCCTCAGTACCAACCAAATAAGCCCTCATATCAGTCTAATAGACCTCTGCTCAAGTTACAAACCAGAACCAAGGACAACCTCCCATTGCTTAGGCCATTCCAACCGTATAATCCTAATGCAACTTCATCATCTAGAGCATTGGTTCTAGTCTAAAAACCTTGTTCAGGATTATGAGTGGTGTTTCCCTTGTGGATAACCACATAACCAAGCAACATGCTTCAATGGAATGTTAAATCAGGATTTAATGGTGTAAAGTGTGGGTGTTCCCAAGAAACAAATGAAAGAAAAAATCAACAACAAACAAACACACAGAGGCTCCTCCAAGTGATACCTCACTTGTGAATTGACAAGTAGAGGATTTATGTGGGATGAATCAACCTCTTTCTTAGGGTGTAACAACAAACACAAGAGTTAGGAAAGAGAGAAATGGTTGAAGGGAAATCATCAAATGCAAGTTCTTCTCAACCTTCTCTCACATCTTCAAGGAGTTAGCAACTCAAATACAATCCCAAATTCATAATCATCCCAAGATACCTATTATATTAACTCATGTGTAAGAGAAAAGTTTGCAAACAAAAAAAGGAAAAAAAGATAATCAACTCTATTCAATATCATTGATCAAATGAAGAAAACAAATGTAAGTATCTCTATGTGGGAGTCATTGAAATTCTAGGACAAAGAGATCTATTGCAAGCAGTCATGGAAAACTTGTCCATTTCAAATGAGTCATCCAAAGATCAGGAAAAGGTACTCACTAATGTAATAAACAAGAGGAGGTCAACAAAAACGAAATAAACCTCCCCCATTCTATGTGTCTTTGATCATTGGGAACAACCTAGTACACAACTGCATGATTGACTCGGGGAAAAATAGCTCGGTGATGCCTTAAAAATAATTAGTAGATCAAGTTAGGTCTTAAGTATGAACCTATCTCAAAAGGAGTGGTACAATTAGATGGGACAAAATGGGAACCATTGGAATCATCAAGGATCTAAATCTAATGGTGTGCATGTATTCCAAAATGTTCACCATCCATAAGACATATATGTGATTGACCTACCCCCACTCTTTTCATGTTTCACTTATCAAGAGACTTACTTCACTACTAAAATTAGTGGGTACTACATGTCGCTGATTGGTCCCACATGCTTTTCAGGACAAGATATGGAGCCAAGGCTACTATCAGATATCAGATCCAATTGTTTCATTTATCCACATTGAGCCTTATGTGCCAAGTCCAATCAATGCCAATTTCTCAACTTTTGATCAAGAAGATTTCCCAAACACTCAGAAATAGATACTAAAATTGGGAACATTCCAGATTTGACACTTGATGAATGGGCACACAAGAGACATGTCTATGATCCATATAAGAAATGGAGGAAGCTGAATTGGGTATCTATTTCTACATGAAGAAAATACACCTCTTCCTAGTGTCACCAAACCAAATGATGAAGATGAGAATGAAGTTTGGCAATGTTCTTTGATGGTTCAAGGAGCAAAAAGGTGCAATAGGAGGAGAAATGCTTGTGTCTCCCAAAGGTAACAAATACTATTCTTCTTTTAGGTTTTAATTCAGTTGTTCTAATAACACATCTGAGTATGAAGCACTTATCCATGGATTACATTGGGAAAGAAAGAGAAACATCAAGAACCTACAAGTTTTTGGGGACAATGAGTTAGTTGTAAATCAAGTTAGAGGACTAAATGCTACTAAGAATGATCTCTCAAGAGATATAAAATAGAGTATGGGATCTCATAGAGGAATTTGAAGCATTTAACATCATTCCATACATACCAAGGAAGAAAAATGAGGTTATAGACAAGGATTGCAGCAATTAGGGCAACATTTGACGTTGTTGAAAGTATTAAGAAAGACCAAACACAACCTCATATCAAAGTGGTAGTAAGACCAACTATTCTAGATAATAACACAAGTTGGAAAGTGTTTGAAAGTGACCAAAAAATCATCAATTTCCTTTAAGAAGAGGTTGAGTTTCTCTTTAAGAAACCAAGATAAATTGGAAAGGTAGTATGGAGATCAAGTAGTCCAACTAAGAACAAACAAGCTACTAAAGGTCTAGTGACTCTAGAATCAATCTTCAATCCAAATGACTAGTTTAGGAAAGAGAAAGCCAAATATTCAGGTCAAGGGTGAAGATTAGAACCCGTTTCAGTTAGAGAAGGAAAAATGCTCCAAATTGGCAAGGTAAGTACTCAATAATAAAATCATGATTTCATATAACTTTGTCAAGAGTTTCTTGACATATTTTCTTGGAGTTATGAAGATTTAAGAGGGCTTTGATCCAAGTTTAGCACAACATACTATTGATTTGGATCCAAAATATAAGCCCATCAGGAAGAAGCAAAGGCTAGTAAATCCTCACATTAAGCCTTTATGAAGAAGGAATTAAACAAGATAATTGAGGAAAGTATCATTTTCCCAATCAAGCACTCAAGCTGGGTTGCAAACCTTGTGCCATTTGGAAAAGAAATGGGGAAATCAGATTGTGTGTGGATTTCGAGACTTGAATAGAGCTTCTCTCAAGGATCATTATCCACTTCCTTCCATGGAGAAAATTTTACAAGTAGTAGCTAGTTCAAAAAGTTTTCACTTCTAGATGGCTACTCGGCTATAACCAAATCATGGTGAAAGAGGAAGACCAGTTCAAGATAACTTTCACCACAAATGGGGCACATATGCTTACAAGAAAATGCCATTTGGCTTATCAAATGCTAGAGATACGTTTCAGAGAGCCATGGACATGGAATTCAAGGGGATGATTAACAAGATGGTTCTTGTTTATCTTGATGACATTACTAGTATTTTCTAAGAATGCAGCTGATCACCTCTCTCATCTCGAAAAGTGTTTTGAGATGCGCGGTAGTTTGGAGTGTCTCTGAATCCGAAGAAATGCATATTCCTAGTTCATGAGGGTAAGCTCCTAGGCCACATTGTGTCTAAAAAAGGGTTGACTATTGATCCAGAAAGGGTTGAAGCCATCCTTGCACTACCTTTTCCAAGTCATAAGAAATCTCTCAAAGCTTCTTTGGAAGGATAAACTTTGTCAGAAGGTTCATGCCTGATTTTTCCAATCTTGTTAAACCAATGACAATGATGTTAAAAAAGAACATGGCATTCAAATGGACAGTAGAGGGAAAGAGAGTTTTGAGGCTATTAAACAAGTAATATCAAAGCTCCTGACTCTCATCAATCCATACTTCTCAAAGAATTCATTCTCTATACTTTTAGTGGCTTGGACACGTAGCTACAATTTTGGTGTAACTGAATAAGGAAGGATCTGAGTAGCCTTGGTTTCTTGATCAAATCTTGAAGACTATGATGAGGTGAGGTACTCTTTCATTGAAAAAGCATTTCCTTTCTGTGATAAGGAGCTTAAAGAAATTCGGACACTTGGTTTCAAACAATAAAATTCACTTGCTAGTGTCACATGCCAGAGTAAAATATTTCCTTTTGAAACAAGGATTTAAATGAAAAAAGAGCTGGTTGGATTACCCATGTCATGGAGTATGATATAGAGATCAAAGTAACCAAATTGGTTAGAGGAAAAGGCTTGTGTGAGCAGCTAGTCTTCAATCAGCATACAAAGTCAAAGGATGAAGAAGAAGTTGTTCTAGTGCTCCAGATGATCAAGAATAAATCAGATGATGGTATGCCCACTCCTTGTTGGACCCAAGATATGATCAAATTCCTTCAAACAAGTATATGCCCTCAAGGATTAAGAAAATTTAAAAAGGGTATTTTAGACTACAATCCATTCCATATGTTCTTATTGATGATATCTTGTTCAAGAAATATGTGAATAGAGTTCTCTTGAGGTGCATTAGAACTAAATCAAATTGAGAAAGTGTTGCATGAGTTCCATGATGGAGAAGTTGGAGGTCACTTTTCCATGAGTAAAAACCCTCAAAATCATGAAGGCTGGTTACTATTGGCCCAAAATGTTTAGTGATTGTTATGCATGGATCAAGAAGTGCAAGAAATGTGCATTTTCATAGGAAAGAGAAGCTAGCAACACTTCCCACTCCACCCAATCTTAGTTGATCAACCATTTATGTAGTGGGGATTGGATTTCATTAGGTCATCAATCCAAACTCAAGCCAAGGCCACAAGTGGATTCTCACAACTACGGACTATTTCACTAAGTGGATTGAAGCAATGGCACTTAAAGAAGCAAATGAGTCTAGCATACTAGATTTCTATGAGGTAATTGTAACCAGGTTTGGTGTCCTATCCACTATCATATCATAAATGATCTATAATTCCTTGGCACCAAAATCTCTAAATGGGTTGTTAAGAATGAGATATATCTAAGAACTTCCTCTAACTATTACCCCAAGGTAATGGGAAAAGCTGAGTCCATAAACAAGAATCTCTTAAGGATCATAAGAAGGAATTTGGATGAGAATCCAAGGACATGGCATACCAAATTGAAATCATCCTTATGGGCTAATAGGATCACACCAAAGAGGTCAACTTGAAACTCTCCCTATAAGCTAGTTTATGGAAAATAAGCTAGGCTTCCCATATATCTTGAGTTACTAGTACATTAGAGCTTCTTAAACAATGGAGTTATTTGAGTTTGAACCATGGAAGTTAGATATGTAGAACTCATGGAGTTGGAGGAGTTGAGAGATCAAGCAATGTAAAACCATGGAGAAAGATCAAGCTTTGATCAAGAGGTCCTTTGACAAGAAATCTAAAGCCAAAAACTTCTAAGAGGGAGACTTGGTACTAAAGTGGGATGCTTGACAGGGAAAAACTAGGTAAACATTCAAAATTTGATGTTATATGGAGTGGTCCCTACATGATCTCGGGGTGCAAGAGTAACAATGCTTTCCAATTGTCAAAGTTGGATGGAGAAGAACTACATATTCCAGTCAATGGAATCTCATCTCAAGCATTGTTATTGAAGTAAATTATGATCTTTGTACATATTAGCTTAGGATTTCTAATTCCTCTAAGTGCTTTTAACACATTGTTTTGTTGTTAGATAGGTTTCCCTTCCCTAAGTGCTTTGCACAGGTTCTATTGCTTCTATATGGTCTCTTTGCATAAGTTTTTCATGTTTCTAAAAAGTGTTGTAGAAAGAAGTTCAAAGTCTACATGAAATAGTTGTCATTTTCAAGAATTTTCAAATGTAGAGCAACTAAAATCAGATTTAGAGGAGTTTTAGTTTCTCATTCTTCTTCCTCTATCATCATATTTAAGCTTTCTAGTTCCTCTTTAAATCAAAAATTAGTTTCAGGGACAACTTGATGTATTTCGAGATAGCATGTTCATAACATCTTATGTGTTCTCGTCTTGGTGAAGGAAGTCCTCTTTCATTAATTCAAGGTTCTCTTGGGTTTTGAGTAGAAGATCAACCTCAAATCATCTTTACACATTCATTGGATCTTGTTCAATTGAAAATATCATGAAATTGTGAGTATCTCGGTGGTTTGATCAACTTCAGCTTCCATCAGTGTTCCCAAGTAGGTTCAAGATTGAAAAATTCATATTTCAGAGTGGGTTTCAGGAAAGAAGGTGAATTTAAAAATAAAACAATTTTCCACTCACATAAAACCTTTCTTAAAAGATTTTTCATAATGAGAGATGGTCAATTAAACAGGCAATAGATCAACTTTAGCTCAAGTGCTTCAAGAGGGGTTAGGGTAAATTTCAACTTCATATCAGTTTCAAGCTATTAAAAATGACTCCATGCCCAATGGAACAAAAGGAGGTGATCACCTTCATCTTGGTAGCCCCGTTGAGTCACTAAAATTTTATCCATTTTTACACCCCTAGTAAAATGACAACTTCAAATTTTGAACTTGGCTAGTTGATTGAAGTTCGGTGAAGGAGAAAGAAGGCTCCAGGCCCACACTTACTTAGCTAAAAATGGATAAAATGGATAAAATGGTATTGGAAACATGTCTCTTTGAGTATCCAAATTCCTTCCATGAACCCCTTGTTTGGGAAAATTCAAGAAATTCAACAAATAATCCTAGAAAAATTGAAGATTTTCCAAAATTGGCTAAGGGCTAGAAAAAACTCTTAAGATGTTTTGCTTAGGAGTTAGTATTGCTATCTCGAGAAGCCATGTAGGGAGTCAGGTTGTATTGACAAGATGACCAAAGTTATAGGTGGATCGGTGAGGTGAGAAAGAGTTCAACTAGGTGAGCTTGTGAGTACATTATGAGTTTGGGCTTGGAAGGAGTCAATGGGTGCACGAGAGCTCACCTCAGCAAGTTGGAAAATTTAGTGAGCTCAAGGTTGATGGGGCTTATGTGGGCACATCGGGGTTTGTAGGCTTGAGAGGCCTAGAGAGAAACATGGGTTGATGGGGACTTGAGTTCCCACAAACCCAAGAGCCCACAAAACAAAAGGTCTAAAATGCTTTGTGGGCATGTTGGGAATCTCAGGCTGGCTGCAAGTGGAACAAGTTCCATGGAACGGGGCTGGGTTACCCGATCTATGTTGAATGCCAGTGAAGGTATAAAAGTGGAGTGGGATTGACAGGCTCAAATGGGCTAGTTGATTCAAGGAGCATCAGGAGGGGAAATTCATGCACATAAAGCTTGGGGAACATGAAGCTTCAAGATCTGGAGATCTTAGTTCCACATGGAACATCAAAAATCTTGCATAAAACAACAATGATCCCATATGTGCATGCAAGTCAAATGAGTTGACCATGTGAGTTGGAGGGATAAGGGGTTGATCACAAGGTTGTAAAGCCATGTCTCTCATTGAGTTCCATTACATGGAAGAATGGAGCCTTGAGAAAATTGAATTTTCAAGACCACTATGAAACCAGTTAAATAGGAAAATGCCATGAAGTGGGGTGATATGAAACATAAATCACTCATGAACGAGCTAGAAAATTAAAGGATACCAATTGGTATATCAGCCATTTCCCATACCCCCATGCACCATCATTTCTAAAATTTTATTTTTGGAAAAAATTATACTCATTGGAATTTGATCCACACTCTTCTCTCATAAAATCAAAAATAAAATTTGGTGGTTGGTAGGAAAAAAAATGATAAAAAATATTCCTAGATTCAAATGATCACTTCCCGAGAAGTTAGTAAAATCCATTAATGTGAAGAACTAAAATGATTTTTCTTCTCTCAACAAGCAAAGGAAAATTATACTTGGATGGGATTTTGTAATCTTCACTTAGTAATCAGAAATTAAATGAAAAGCTTGAAAGTTTGGTGGGGTATTTTGATTTTTCCCATTTCTTCTTCCTTTCTCTTCTTTCTTCTATATATGTAAATGGAGGCTCATTTTAAAGTTGTTGAACATTTTATTCAACTTCTCCTCATTCTACAACTTGATAGGTGTTTGTGAGCTTCAATCCTTCCATTTTGGAGGTTTTGTAAGAACTTCATGCCTCTGTATCTCATTGTAATGGATTGTGTCACATTTTGGAAGTAATAAAATCAATCTTGTGGTTATTGTTCAATCCTTGTTGGTGTTATTTTCATTCTGACCTCTGCTTTGTATTTAAAGGAATATTTACATCTTTAATTTCTTGTGCTTAAAAAATGGTTGTGTGTAATTGGGATTGTGTTGTGAGTGTGTGTTTATAGACTATGGTGTTCTACATGCCCTCTCTATCTCCATTTCTACACATTTTCATTCATTAGAGAGTGTCCCAATCACCCTTATCTTAAGGTTAACACCTCCTTTGTGTAGAATTTATTCATTTTATGTATTTTCCTCTCTCCCTGGTCCCTTGGAATCATAGGATAGGATTAGATAATTATATTTATAACATTAGAGATAGTTGTAACATTAGATTAAGAAGAGAAATTTACCTTCTCTAGAGGTCCATATAAAGTAGCAAGTCCCACAACTTGAGAGATGGTCCAATGTTACCTAGTTACACTAATAGCTCATGCATACACACATGAAAAATCAGAGGGTGTTGTAATTTGGTGAAAACATTTACAAGACCAAGATTTTTTTTTTTGATCGAGTGAAATTTTATGAGGTAGAAGGAAAACCAGGGTGGGACACTACAATGTAAGATGAATATTTTTCTCTTATGAAGAATAATACTTAGGAGTTAGTTCCTCTCCCAAAGGAACTTGTGCATTGTAAATGGTTCTATAAGAGCAAATATGAAACTAATGGTTTTGTAGATAAGTACAAGGAATGTCTTATAGTAAAGTGGTTTTCAAAATTCAAATGAGTAGATTACTTTGAGATTTTTTCTGCTATTGTGAAGTTGGATTATTTATATCTTATTATCTCCTCGATACATCACACTAATTGTAGGTATACCGGATGGATGTCAAGAGTGCCTTCCTACATGGTGATATCTAGGAGGATATTTATATGGAGAAACATAAGGGATTCTTATAAGATAGTTCATCAATTTGTAGAATCCATCATATTCACTATGGTCTCAAACAAGATCCTCAAGCTTGGTATGAGAATATGGATGATTTTTTATCAACTACTAGATTTCATCATTATGACTATGACCATAATT
Organism: Taxus wallichiana var. yunnanensis; assembly: GCA_018340775.1. Taxonomy (NCBI): domain Eukaryota; kingdom Viridiplantae; phylum Streptophyta; class Pinopsida; order Cupressales; family Taxaceae; genus Taxus; species Taxus wallichiana. The sequence continues at coordinate 549,777,197 of CM031244.1, read as the reverse complement.
TATATGTTAGGGAATATGGTAAGGATGTATTGATATTAGTTTTGTATGTTGATGATGTAATCCTTGTTGAAAGTTCATATTATATAAGGGTATATAGATATCCCGTATATAAAGCACATTTTAATAAGGTTTAGACTCCTAAATTTGGTAATTTATCATTCGGTGATGACAACATTAGCTTTGCACCTAAATCATGACTTACACACATTCTAATATTAATTACATATAATTATCCACATTCCATAGATTTCTTATTTATTCCCACTTCTTAATCACTTATAAATACACATGCATAATTCCCTAAAATTTGCATAATCACATCACTTGCTTGTATGAGATCATTCATCTAGGACCGAATAATCCAATGTTTTGGTCCAAAGTTACCGGTTTCATCCCTAACCACGTAATTATCACTGTATCAATTTGATATATTTCTATGGTTAGGAATTTCCTCATGGGTCATCCTTAATGCAAAATTATACCTATGAACCCCAATATAAGCAAGTTTAATGCCCTTATTAACTCAAATGAAACTTTTAAGAGCACCTATTGTAAGTATCTTTCCTAAAGCAATCCAACCTCTCCCAAATCCATATAAAGTAACAACATACTCTAGGAGAAGCCCCTTCATAGGTTTGAATAACACTTAACTAGGTTATAGAGTCACACTTCCCAAGATATAGACCATCTAAGAAAATCCATGCCAATAACACCAAGCCATTGTTACACATTACCAAGTTATCAAATCGTAAAATCTAGTTACATCTATATAGATATCACATTCTAGATAGAGAACTATGCGTAGTTTGAGGTCTTTTAAAATTATTTCTAACATAGGTGGTGTAGAGATTACACTTTAACCCAACCATTAATTTTTTTGTAGGGTCTCCAACATGTTATAAGGTTTTGAAGATATTTCATATTATACATAGGGTTTCAAACATGTGGGAAACTTTGGGTTTAAGAGGGAAGTACATCATAGTAATTCACAAGGAACAAAAAATTCTAGATTTTCTTCTCATTTCCATATGGAACTATTTTCCAAATATTGGATTAGATAGTTTTAAACAACCCAAATGATTTCCACTACTTACTTTACACTCCCAAATTTAGAGATGAAGAACTTACAAATCATTTCCACACCGTACAATCATACAATCATCAAATTCAATATTAATCTATTTTTTTCTAATGTTTTCACCTTCTTAGCAATAATTTTTAATATTCTATCTTGTAATTTTTAATAATAGTATATTCTGATCTACACATTAATGTTAATTAATAAATTTAAATATGTAATATATTGCTAACCTTTATATAAATATAAGTAAATAAGACTACATATTAATCCAAAATTATTTATTTAAGGTGTAATCAAGGTTATTGAGAAAAGTATTGAAGAATCTTTCCTTGAAGCACACCAACAAAAATCTACTTGAATTCTAAATACATTTATCTTTCATTCCTAGATTTTAAATCCAAGTGTTTCACTTTGGATTCTTAGTAGATTAATGAAACAGATAAGGGTAAATAGGCCAAGGAGGAATACCTATTGTAATGTTGGTTGAAGGTTGTGCGTGTAAATATGATTTCCTGATCCAAGTTGATTGTGTGAGCTTCCTTTTGGCTAGGAGGAACTACCTATAGATACAAAATAATACCACCAAATAGAGTTTAAAAAATGAGTGGACTACCTAACGGAAGCTAGATCTGGGAAGCGTGATACTTCTCAAACATGATGTTAATCACTTTTATATAACAATATTAATGTTAGTTAAGTCATACATGATGTAAAGATCCTTTTAGAATCGAAAGGTATCTCATACAAAACAATAAGAAAGGTCATGTAAAATGTTGTTTAAGGTCGAATGGGAGGGTTGATTGGCTAGAGTTGAGTTTTAGGTTTGATACGGAGATCTGGGTAAGGTTTGGTAAGGATTAGAAATGGTTCTGGCTATTAGGAAGTGGGTATTAGCTTGCTGGTTTGAGCTATATTTCCAAACATAGTAACCAATGTTGGATGACTGACCAATGCCGGTTAGGAAGAGTGACCGATGTCGGTTGGCTAACCAGCATCGGTAGAGGAAATTAGCAAAAATTCTTAGAATTGGTTTTCCAGACTCCCTATGATTGCACAGAGGTTGGAAATGGTGAGGGTGGGGTCGTAAAATGGTTCTAAAGACTCGAGATGATTAGGAGAGGGTGAAAATGGGTGAAAAGTTTAGGTATGATCAGGTGATGGGTTGATGAAAGGAAGGAATTATATGGGTGTGGAGAGAAATAAACTATAGAGATGAATAAATAAATCTACACAAGGAAACTAGAGATTCAGTGTAGAGATGTTAAATAATTATTGGAAAATAGATTGGAGGACATAGTTATGAAGATGGTGACAATAGATATCCAGAGAGAAGATCCATTGTATTCATGTTGCGGTAGTTCGGACCTCCGTGCCTCTCTGATTGTGAATCTGTGATCATGACGAGGATGATGAATGGTGACCAATGTTGGTAGTGCTCCCATGTGTCTTCTTTTTCCTGAGTGCTAAAGAAATTCAAGTGCTCCAAGTCTCTGGAAGAATGAGATCCTGAATGAAAATGACCAACCCAGAAAAAGGTTGCAAAACTGTATATATGGTAACCGATGACGATCAAGGTGATCGGTGGTGTTGTGGGTTAACCGACATGGTTAGGGTGGGAAATCCTAGGTTTACCAAAAATAACAGATCTTGGCTATTTTTGGCATGCTCTACTTGTTAGTCCTGGGTCTCAAGTGATGGTTAGCGCTTAGATAAGTGGGAATGTTGTTGGAGAAGGAATAGGAATTTAATGTTAGGGTTAGACTAAGTCTCAGTTGGTTAAGATAAGTAGAGACTAAGTCTTAGTTAATTAATAGGCTAAGAATAAGTCCATGGTGAGGTGTCTAGGTGATGTGGTCTAGGTGAGGTGTAAATTAATTTAATTAAAGTAATTAAATTAATAAATAATGTGAGGATGGGTATTAATTCAATTGTAAGTAATTAAATTAATATGAATGTGGGGTAAAGGGGTCATGGTTAGGTGAACATGTTATTTTAACTGCTTGAAAGGGGACCAAGGGGAGTGTGACCCAAATTTGGTGTCTACACCAAGCACTATAGCTAAGAAAAATTTCAATTTCCAAGTGCTAAGGGTAGAATTAAGGGCTTCATATTGTTTGTATGATCTATTACTCTCCATATAATGATATGATTATGATAAGTACATGTGGCTTCATCCCTTTTAGAGTATTAGAATGTAGTGTAATAATAATCACATCAATGGGTGTGTGGTGAGGTTAGTTCAAGGTAAATGAGGAAAAAATAATTTTTAGGTCAGTAAGTGAGGAGAAATAATATATAGGTTTAGTACTACCATTACAAGATTCTAGATACAATAAACAATTCCAAAGACATGCAAAGAAAATCCCAAAATTAGATTGCGCAACTCATATCACCAAATAACATATATGCAAATAATATCCTAGAATATAATTTCAGTTTAGGTCCCCAAATGACACATTTGTATATCCTTGGATAGGTTTATTCAGAAATATGTTTCCTTCCATGCCAATCTATCATGCACTAATTTTCGTGTTCCCAAATTTTACAAATATCTCGACCTTAGTTTGGAAATCTTCCCATCTACTTTTATCACATTTGCATATTATCGATGTATAGTATCATGATAACATATCCTAGTGTAATATAATGCTATGCAAAGTAATAAATAACAACTAAATAAATAAAGGAAATGACTCAAGTAAATAAGTAAATAGAAATGTGAAACCCTAATGTGCAAGAGAGGGTTAAGAATTCCTTAGCTTGATTCAACGAAGGTGTGGGGCTGTGTCATAGTACAAACCAGGTGAAAGAGGAGGAAATGACCACACAAAATCCTGAGAAAGTATAGATCCTACCTCTCTGACTAGAATGGGGCACTTGGAAAGGGATAGGGCCACATGTGGGTTCCTGGTATGAGATCCGGGCCCCTAGTATGTGAAAATGGCCTAAAACCCTCCTTTGAGGTTTCATTAAGTGACTTCCTACCTTTTTCCTATCGTGTGAATATCGTTGAACTATGCTTGATATGTCATGTAAAATCAAAGATGAAGAAAACACCTATAAAACCCTAGACAAAGCATCAAAACCCTAAAAATAAAGATGCATATGAAGGGGTCGACTATCCTCAATGGAAAAAATGGTGGACTTACTAACTTGAGTGTTACACTACATCTCGACCAATGTAGTTCTAGGTGTGTGTGTGTGTGCAAATCGTGCCCTAGGTTGCTCTTGTGTCAGTCACACTTTGTGAAGTAGTGAGAAAATAACTAGATGTAGAATGTAGTAAATGTGTGCATGGAAACAATAGACTCCCCTCCTATGAAGTGTGATGTAGATGAACCAACCTTGTGTGCCTTGTGATGGAGCTAGATGGATGAAAATGTAGCTTTAGGTTCCTTTGATGGATGCAACTCTAGATGGTGATAGTAGATGCTTAGTGCTTGGTCCCTCATTATGGTCTCATAACTTTATATTTATATGGTTCTCTTGTTCTAATTTCATAATTAACCCCGAAAAGGCGACCACTAAAAATATGGAAAGCTCAAATGGCTAGAAAGTGCCCAAAATATGGAAGCAAAGTACAAAGAGGATCAGGGCACCCAGAGGGGACCAGGGGCACTTAGGGCACCCCAGTCCTAGGTGGGCACCCTAGTCAGGAATATGAATAACGTAGAATGAAAAAATAAAGACTAGGAAAGTATGGTCGAAGGATCAAAAGTGATGACAAAAAAGCAAAGTAAAAATGGCCAAAGGACATGGGTTAATTAGTACTTTCTTCACTCAAAAACCATATGAATAGTAGTATGAGACCGAGACTAAATATTGACTCAAAGTGTGTGATTTAGTGACTACATTTTCCCCACTTTATGTTGGTGAGTAAAAATGCTCGGTAACATAAAGTAGATAGAGATGTGTACCTGATATCCATGTAGAGTGATGTAGAAAACATGTGTGAAGGACTAGAAAAAGTGTGGAGTGACAAAAAGATGGAGCGTGGAGACTAAAGATGCAAAAATGTAAAAGTGATGAGAGTGAACCTAGGGTGGAAGCACATGTGTAGATGTAATGTGTGTAGTGTACCTACATGGTTAGTATCATGTGTGTGTACTCACCATGTGTGTGTGTGTTGTTGTTGACTACTTTCTTCCCATACAGATGGACTTGCAAAAGAGAAGATGATCAAGTAGTCAAATACATGTATATGTGTAAAAATGCATGTATATATGTAAAAAACATGTAAAAATAGTATGAAAATGAAAATGAAAAAGGAACATGTGCACCTGATCCGTGATGAGACAAAAGGGTGTAGAAAGGATATCTGTAACTTGGTGAAGTGTGAGTTTTTTTGGGTGATCTCACGCCACTATGGCCAAAGAAGTGTAGGGAGAAAGTTGTGTTATTCTCCAACCTAAATACTTCCCTGAGATTGGTGAAGAGATCTCTATATTGTCTAGTTTTTTGGGTGATCCGACGCCACTTGGAAGAAGTAGTAGGGAGGAAATTCCATTGTATCCTCCAACCTAATTACTCCCCAGAATGCTAAGGACAATCTTCCCTGTAAAATCATTGTGTATGGGGTTCATAGACTGTTTGAACCCACTCACTATAAACTTTGAATTGTGCCATGGATGATGAATGTAGACTAAACTATAGAATAAACTATAGATTGAACTATACTGGTACCATGTGTAAACCCCAAATGATGCCCCCTCTTTAGGGGGCACATGCGACATCATGCGGATAGGAGAATGCAGGCCCCAAAAGAGGACCGACCACATGTAATTAAAACTATGCCCTGGGGGAAGGGAATGTGCTTGGTAAAGACCAAGGCACACACAAACAAGTGGCTAGAAAACAAGTGTTAGTATAAAACAAGCATGCATGTAGAGAACAAGTATAAGCCAAACAAACAATGTATAAGCTAGAACATAAGCAAACAATGTAAACACCCAAGAAGACAATCATAGACCATGAAAAGTGGGTTACAAACATGGGACACCACTCATGATGTCGCAAGACACTCAAGGCCATCATGGCCACAAAAAACAAGTGTGTGCACACAACAAAGGGCAAGGCCCACAAACAATAATAAAAAAAAAAAAAAACAAGTAACAAATGGAATGCAAAAATCCCTACATAAAAAATTTTGCACATGAAGCACCATTAGCATGTTAGAAAAATAAAAGTATGTCAAAGCATGTATAACCTAATAATGAAAAGTGTTAAGTAAAAAATGAAACAATAACACCTATAGTGTATGAATGTGGATGCCCCAGAGGTAGTGGACCGGTAGTGTGTATCAAGCATCAATGTTGTGTGTAGAAGCTCTATATCTACGATCACAACTAGAAAAGGATGTGAACATGCATGTGTGTATGGTAAAGATAATGACATACAAGAGATCTATCTAACATGTGTAGTAAAGTGAACATGTAAGAGAAAGTGCAAGCAAGAGTAAATGTAACCATAAAATGTAGTATGTTGTGGATGGATGGAATGGAATGCAAAGTGGATGATAGGAGCCACGTGCCCCCGAGTGAATGGAATTGTATGTAGTGAGGTTCATTTAGTATGCCCCCTCAACAGTCAAGAATGAACCAAAAATGAGAGTGTGTCATCGGGAAATGGTCAAACTATGTGTTGTGTGTAGCGTATTGTGATGAGTGTGTGGTGATGATGATGACATAGAGATGAAATTGTGTGTGACCCTATATAGCCTAAGTGTATATCATGACAAGATGAATAGAAAGGAGGTGGTGATTTAGCCTAAAGTGTATACCACTAAATGATGTAAGTGAAAGTGATGATATAACCTATCACGAAGATGATGCTAGAAGAAGTGACCCTATAGCCTAAGGTGTATATCACTAATCCTAGGAATGTCACATGAGAAAAAGAAGATTTGAATGATGAACATGTGAGTGTGATGTGGTCCATTTGTGATGTATACCCTCAATAGTCTAGTATGGACCATGAGACTAGAGTGCATCATCGGTAGTGAGTGTAGTGTGTGTGAGAGATATAAATGTGTATGTATGATGATATGATAGAATGTATGTGTGATGTGTGTAAGATGTATGATATATGTGTATAAATGAATGCGATATGTGTAGTATAATATGTATGGTGTGAAGATGTGCATGTATGTATGAATGATGATAATATGTAATGTAGACTCATGTAGACAATAGGAGTGTGACACATGTATGTGATGAATACTAGTATGGTGTGTAGAATATGTATGATGTGCCAAGATGCAAAATACAAATGATGTAGAGTAAAAAAAAATGTAGTATGCGAGATGATGTAGATGATGTATGATGATATGTGAAGATAATGTGTGTGTAGTATATTGTGTGTGTAATGTGTGGGGTTCATGTGTAGTAAATGCCCTCAACAGTCAAGTGTGAACCAAAGCACAAGAGTGTGTCATCGGGTAATGATGATGTATGTAATGTAGATGACTATGTGAATGCTAGAATGTGGATGTGTGTAAATGTGAGTATGAGACATGTGTTGATGCTAGGATGGGGGGGATTGTGATGTTATGCCCCCAAGTGCATGTGAGTGAATGAACTAACCAATGAAAGTGAAGGATGAAGGTCCCTCATCCGATGCTAGTGGTGGTGAAAGTGTACCATGCTCTAGTAGTGGTGGAATAGTAGATATTCATTGCACAGGTGAGTGAAGTCTATGTGCATGCGATGGATGAATATATGATGAGCACATAGGTGTGAAAAAATGTGTAGGTGATGGAGATCTACGATGAGAAAGTTGAATGTGGAGGTGATGGAAACCCATGGAATAAAACAGGTGGTGACTACATCAGATGTAGTGTAGTAACTATGTGTGAGAATAGGCCTATATTGATGTGTAGGACTAGTAGAGTAGTGTGGCCACGTAGATGGTGTGTGAGTAGGTGAACTAGGAGTAGATTATGATTTTAATTAACATAGGTTGTGATGTGGTAGATGAAGTAGGGGATGCCTGAACTGGTGCTCGAGGAAATGACTGACCATGGAGTAGATGGGGTACACCATCGATAGAAACAACTTGATTGTTATGAATGAACTTGAGTCACAAATGATTCATAGAAATGATAGACTGAGACCTACAAATCCAATTGAGGCCTAGAAGCATGTCACAACCATCTATGACTTGTCCAATAAGGAAAGGTACAAGCATAGTAAGAGGTCCTACCATAACATGAAGTTTGACCACACCATATGAATTGTTCATCGGATATGAGATGTGTGAAATCGGATAACCAATAACATCAAGAAGTGGTAGAGAACATGCACTAATAGGCCATGATGGGTCAACCTTAGTATTATTGATAGAGACAATATCAATAGAGGTGCTAATATGTAAGTGATTAGAAGAGAAAGTGGCATGATAATCATGATCAGAGAAAGAGATGACTGGTGGAGTGATGTTAGTGTTAGCCACCAAAAAGTCAAGGGCCCTCGATTCAGGTGGAGGCACTACGCGATAAGTATGATTAGCTGATGGATCAATCAATTTTCTTGTCATGTTGAGAGGTGGGTTACCAAATAATTTGAGCTTACGATTTTCATTAACTAGGTGGAGAATCTATAGTCTCAGGAAATTCAAGCTTATTGTTATCGATAAGATCTTGGATGATAGTGTGGAGTTTGAAGCACCTATTGGTAGAGTGCCCCACACAGTGGTGATAATCACATCAAAATTCTCATTGTAATTCCTTCCTTTTGGTCATGATGGATCCAATTCAAGTGGTGGAGGAAGCATGATAAGATTTCTTTCAAGAAGTTGTTGTAAGATAAGTTGTGGGGCAATAGGAAATTTGGTGAATGTTTTCATTGAGGTGGTTGATGGTGAACTTCTTTAGTAGTAGCTACCACATTGATAATGACTTTTGTGTTAGTAGGTTTAGTTATAGATGGTTTAAATGTTTTCTTACTCGAAAAACATGTAAAGATGATGTTTTCTCTTGGTATTTAAGCTTTCTATAGCTAAGAGCTTGGTTTCACGAAGCTTAAGAGTATGAAAAAGTTGATCGAAAAGAAGGAGAGGTCTCAAAGAGGACACTCTCTGAGAGGTGGTAGTAGAGACTTTGGATGAATAAATCCTGAAGCTCAAAGTCCACAAGAACATTTGACATCTTGGCTAAGTTGTTTTTGTATCTTAAAACATAATTTGCTAAGTGTTCATTAGATCCTTGTTTAAGTTGTGTGAGTTGGGCATATGAGATCTTAGAGCCGATATTGATAGAGAAGTGAGTGAGAAAATCATCGGCTAGATGTGTGAAGGAGGCTACCAAATGGACAAGTAGGTCATAAACCATCACATCATAATAATTTCAAACTACGAGAAAAAAATCTTAGCTAAGAGGATATGATCATCCACAAAATCTAGACAAGCCACATGGAAAGCTCGGAGATGCTCTTGAGGGTCACCATGGCCATTGAAAATAGGTAGTTTAGGGGTGAAAAAGTTTGGTGGAAATGAATAGGTGGATATAGTGGGTGAAAATGGAGTATGTAGTAGTAAAAGTAGAATCCAAAGATGGAGATGCACGAGAAGTAGCCTATTGTAATCGATGAATTTGTGCTTGAAGGTCTTGATAAAGAGAGGCTAGATCTTAAGTGCCAGTGGAAGGAGGTTATACCTATGTGAAACAAGGGGTGGGGTATAATGATTAGTAGGAGTAGGAACAAAAATGGGAATAATGGAGATGGGTGGAAGAGTAGAAGTAATCGGTTGGGTAGAAACTATGGTGGGAATAACAAAAAACATTAAGTTCCATAAGGTTTGTAGCTTCCTCACAAACAAAATATAGAAGAAAATCTAGATCTTGGGGATGTTCAATGATATGATCATTGATGGCCTTAAGATGGGCTTCAATAAATTCTTTAGAGGATTGAGCCATAGTGAATAAGAAAAAAAAGATCCTTAAGTGAAAGGTGGTGTCGAGTGCGTGGGGTTCACCAAAATGATTAAACTAAAATGTGATATCTAGTGTAATCTAATGTTATGCAAAGTAAATAAATAATAACTAAATAAATAAAGGAAATGACTCAAACAACTAAGTAAATAGAAATGTGAAACCCTAATGTGCAAGAGAGGTTAATAAGTCCTTAGCTGATTTGATGAAGAAGGTGCGGGGACTATGTCATGTGTGAAAACTAGGTGAATAAGAGGAGGAAATGACCACACAAAATCTTGAAAAAAGATATGAGCTCTCTACTGATCCATGGGACTCTAGATTGGAAAGGGATAGGGGGCCATGGGTGCCTAGTTTGATTTGGGCCTGGTCTTGAAAAATGGCCTAAAACCTCCTCTGAGGTGTCACTAAGTGACTTTCTTGCTTCTTCTGTCGTGTGAATGTCGCTGTGAACTACGCTAGATGTCGATATAAATCAGAGATGAAGAAAGTGCCTGCAAAAACCCTAGACAAAGCATCAAAACCTAAAAAATAAAGATGCATATGAAGGGGTCGAATGTCCTCAATGACCATAATGGTGGACTTACTAACTAAGCATTGCACTACATCTCAAACCCAATGTAGTTCTAGGTGTGTGTGTGTGTGTGTAAATCATGCCCTAGGTTGCTCTTGTGCAGTCACACTTTGTGAAGTAGTGAGCAAATAACTAGATGTAGAATGTAGTAAATGTGTGCATGGAAACAATAAACTCCCCTCTTATGAAGTGTGATGTAGATGAACCAACCTTGTGTGCCTTGTGATGGAGCTAGATGGATGCAAATGTAGCTTTAGGTTCCTTTGATGGATGTAACTCTAGATGGTGATAGTAGATGCTTAGTGCTTGGTCCCTCATTATGGTCTCATAACTTTATATTTATATGGCTCTTGTTCTAATTTCATTAATTAACCATGAAAATTAGACCACTAAAAAATATGGAAAGATCACAAATAGAAAAGTGCCCAAAATATGGAAGCAAAGTACAAATAGGATCGGGCACCCGAGGGGAACATGGTGCCTAGGGAGCCCTAGTCTTGGTGGCACCCCAATCAGAATAGGAATAACATAGAATGACAAAAATATACTGGACAAGTATGGTCGGAGGATCAAAGTGACGATAAAAGAAAAGTAAAATGCCAAAGGACATGGGTTAATTAGTAATTTCTTCACTAAAAACCAACATCAATTGAATATATTTTGGCATGAATAGTTGCATTTGGTTTCATTAGGGATCACTACACTTATATACATAAATATAATAAGAATCGAGATATGAAAATTTACATTTGAGTTTGTTTGAGTTGAAAAAGAAAATAATTGTTAGGATAATTGTGACACCTAACAAAAATTTACATAGATCTAATACAAAAATATGAAAAATTAGATATGAATCTTAAATAAGCACAAATGAATTATAAAGCACATGATATAGATTTTTTTAATCTTGGGAACATGCTTTTGACTAAAAACCCAATAACATAAATATTTTTTATTACACTTAATCTAACTTATAAATATAATAAGATCTATAAAATACTTTGTTCATAGTATTCTAATAATCCATGCACAAAATTTACACAAATATAATGAATGCATTCATTTTATTACTTTTACATCCTATACCTAGTCAAAATTTATAACAAACAATAACCTAAAAATAAATGTCACAAACATTTTCCTAAATTTACACCTAGGAATCTACATGATTTAAAATAGTCACATGATTTAAAGAAAACCATAAATAATTTTTCATAGAATCCTAATATTATTTCTAATTGACACTTACTTATCTCTACATGTCAATTTACATCTCCAATCATATGATAATCGATGAAAATGTATAATCGTTACTCTCCAATATCGAGCACCTCTTTTACACACTATAAAACAACCCCCTTATGCATGAGCACCCCACACACTCTCACATAATTTATAGCTATTCATACACCTCCAAATCATTACTGCACACATTCCATATGAATGCCCAAGTGTCCATATGCTTTTGTGTATGATTTTTGTACAACAATATCAAAAATTCATATATAACTCTTGCCTTATGCACTAAATCTATGCACATATGTGCAATGTTAACCACCGCACAATAGACCTTGCACAATACCAAGTAAACAATATTATGAAGTCCTATAAAATGCTTTCTATACACAATAGAGTTTTACACATCTAGGTAATGCCAATGATTGCATAATAGACTTTAAGTAACAACGGGCCAAGTGAATAATTCCCAACATTCTCCCATTTTTTGAACACTTTGCATAACGTTAGAAAGAATTAAAATTTTAGTAAAATTGGGCTTTAAGGAACATAATTTTCATGAACCAAATAAATTTCTTAGTAGTCACTACATTATTTAATGAACCCACATAATTCAAAGTAGTTTCCACCATTTCTAGTTTCACCTTCTTCTTCTCCATTATTTCTCTTAAAAATGATATCACATGTCAATTTTCTTTGTGTGATATTCAAGGCTATGTTTTAGAAATATTTCACTATGCAAGTCAAATCTATCTTTACCATTTCTTAGGAAAATAAAATTGAAACACAATCCTTAAAGACATACTACTTCCTTTCTTGTGTGAGTAGCTTCCATATACTCTGCTTCAGTGGTGGATATCACAACAATTGTGTGATGCTTACTCATCCAACTTGCCTCTCCACCAAACAAGTTGAAAATGTACCCATTGGTGGATTTGCATAGATCTATATCTCCAACCTAATCATAGTCCACAAAGCCATATAAACTCAATATATTGCTTTTACCAAGATTCCCCTTATAAAAATTACACAATTAGAGGTTTCATACACATAAATGAAAATTATGTTCATCATAGTCCATTGTTCCCACCCTAGATTTAACATATATCTAGTAATAAATCTCACTACATGTGAAATGTTAGGTATTTTTCAAAACATTTCATGCATTAGGATTTCAAGTGCACTTGTATATGGTACTTAAACCATGTCTTCCAAATCTCTTGAATTTTTGTACATTGCACAACCGAGAGTTTTTGATGAACTAAGAAAGGAGTGTTAATAATCTTGTTGTCTTACATATTAAACCTTTCCAATACCATATCAACATAATTAATTAAACTCAACCAAAGTATCATGTTCACATTGTCTCATATAATTTCCACGCCCAAAATAAATTTTGCAGCACCGATATCTTTCATGTCAAACTACGAAGAAAATGAGACTTTATCTTCTTGATCATTATGTTGTAATTTATAATTAGACAAATGACATCAAATACAATACTATGATGAACAAATTATTCCATTATTATTTGAAGTATATTCAAGGGCATGCCTTACTACACATGAGACCAAGTTTGCACACATGACTAACATACTTTTATTCTACATCCTTGTTAATTACTTGAAGCCAAACAAGGATTTCTGTAGGTGCCAGACATAATCCTCTTTTTTTTTTATCTTGAAACTTTCAAGTTGTACCATGTATATTTAATATTCAAGCTCCCATGCAGAAAAGTTGACATAACATCTTTCTGATCTATCTCAAGTTTATATTAGTGACAATAGCTAAAAGAAATCTTATGGAATTCAATTTCATAACAAGAGAGGAAACCTCACTAAAATAAAATCCTCATCTTGAGAGAACCCTTTTTCAATTATGCAAGACTTATACTTCTCCTATTTACCCTACTCTCTACACTTCCTCTTATACTCCCATTTATAACCTACAAAATTTCTTCCATGAGATATTTTAACTAGATCCAAATTCTCATTATTCTTTATAAACTTCATCTCCTTATCCATGGCTATATTATAAGATGTAATCTCCTCATATGTAATGGATTCATGCACAACCTTTGTATCATCACCATCTATTAGTAAAATTAGGAAAGCATAACTAAAATAAACTAGACTATACCTTTCCAACATTTTGGTGGGCACTCATTTTGATCTTCTCGTGCATAGGTGTATGAGGTTCTTCTTCCTCTTTTAGCATTACTTATTCATCAACAACATCATAATAGGATATAGGATCTTCATATTATATGTCAACCAACACTTTGTTTAAAACTTATTTTGGTTGCTTCTTTAGATATTCCAACTTAGCTTCACCATTGTACACATATTTATGTGTAAGAATACTCTTAAAATGTTTGAAGATAACATTAAGACTATATACCATCTTGTAACTTTTAGAATTCCATAGGTTGTAACCATTCATATCATTATTGTATCTAACAAAAATGAACTTACCATATTTATGGTCAAGATTTTCCTCTTCTCCTTTGGAATATGCACATATGCATCACAACCAAAACTAATTAAATGTTTAAGGGTGGGTTCTTACCAGTCAAGCTTCCTACAAAGTCATATTATCTAGTGTTGACGATGAAAACCGATTCACAAAATAAATACTAGTAATCACTTATCCAATATAAAACTTTTACTTTAAATGCACACCATTGAGAATACTCAAGGATTTTTCCATCAACATCCTATTCATCTACTCAGAACTCTATTATGTTGTGGTTTGCACAAATTTGTAATTTTGATTTCAATTCCATACTACTTAAAGAATTCATTAAATTATTTTGAACAAATGTCACTCCCATTAGTAGTGTGCAATAACTTGATCTTTCTCTCCTCCTAGCTCTCCATAAAGGATTTAAACTCATTTAATTTTTGAAAATGTCGAATTATTCCAGAGAAATTTATCCAAGTGTTTATTTAAAATTTATATATTAAAGACACATAGTACATGGATTTCCCAAGTGATGCAACCTTTACTGGTCCAAACACATCACTATGAATCACCTAAAAGATCCCATTTACATACATAATGCTTATGGAAAAATTCACTTTTATCTACTTGTCAAAGACACAATGCTCATAGAAGTAAAATTCAAAGGGACCCTATTTAATACCTTTTTCCATTCCTTTAGATTGTAGTGCTCATAATATCTTTTCACCAATATTACTCAATCTATCTTTCCATATCATCGTCTTCTCTACTAAAGACATGCTGGTTTTATCATGTACTTCATTGGCCTCACAGACAATAGTATTATTGCAAGCACTAGTATCCATGTAATTGCATCTAGTTTGAACAAGGTTCTAGGTTAGACTCCTCTATTGAGTACTATTTCTCCACTAATCATTTTGCATCCATATTTTACAAATAACACATGTACCCCAACATCACATATCTTCTTAACTAAAACTAAATTATTCACAAGACTTGGAATGTGCATAATGCTAGGGAGAGTCTTGATTATTCCATATCTAAAACTTATCTTTATTCTACCTCTAACTACAATATGGTGAGTGGATTTATATCCCAAAAATTAATTACTACCATCATGCTTCTCATATTCACAAAAATAGTCCCTATGAGAAGTCATGTGTTAATATGCACTAGATTCAAATAACCACGTGTCATTGCATGCCCACACACTTAAATATTCCAAGTATGCATCTTCACCTTCATCAATGTAGTCTTTTTCACCAGAGAATAAAACATCAGGTGGTTTTTACTTTTCCACATTTACTTTATAGTCCTTAAAGTGTCATGTATTTTCATAGTTTTATATCTTCTTCACAGAGGGTTTATCAAGCTTGTTAATCTATCTCTAGAATTCATGAATTTCTCACTTGAATTCCAATTTCCATTTTCTCGTGCATTATCCCATGCACTAGAAACATATAACCTTGGTAATATTCAATGGGTTTTAACCTTACTTATATAGACAACGGTGGTCATGATATCTCATCCTCCTTGAACTTGATGAAGTTCTAGTGATTTCCATCACTAAATTATCCCAAAAGTATAGTAAATTTTTTGATACATGTATCCTCATCATCCATCTTGATATCTATGTAAAAACACAACTTAGTAAAGTGTTTAAACAATTAATGTTCTCTCAGAATCGAGTCACCATCCTTAATTTTCAAGGAAGATATCTTCCTTTACATAAATAGTTTGTTAATTAGAGATTTATCCTAGTATAATATTCCCAATTTATCCCACAATTATTTTTCGTATTTTCCTCGGATACATTACAAAAAAAAAAAGATCTAATAGACATAGTTGGATATAATTTCTTTACTTTCCGTCAATCTTTCCATTGTCCTATATCTTTAATCCCTCGGGTGTTACTTGTGATATAATGACCCACTAATCTAGATATCAATCAAGATATATTCCATCTTGAGATTTCTATAACTCAAAGTTTTTCCCATTAAAATTTTCAATCTTTATTCTTGTGCTTTAAGAGATATCTCTTTCTTGTACAAGATTCATTCAACAAAACCTATACAACTTTGTAGGATATACCTCAAAAATTACCACAGAGCTTTAAACCTAATAACAAATGTGACGTTGTTAAAACATGAGAAAATATTTTTATATAAAAACAACTACACATTGACACAAAAAGAGAAGATGTGATTAAATTGTTTAAAATAATCCACTTAAATCATTTCACAATCACTAGGCTTATAATTGTATTAAGATGCTTAATCATTTAATTAGTAATAATGTTGAGTTAGGATTCAAGAAACTTAATCTAATTTATTATTTAAACTACTATGTGAAAAGTAAAAAAGTTTTACAAATTAATATAGATGAGGGGTTTTATTTAAAAAGGAAAATTAAACCAAAAGATAATTTATTAAATTTTACTAATCTAGTTACTCACTTCATTAAAATTAATATAATATTACTTTACAAATAAATAAATCACAAATAACATTAACTCACAACCCACACGATCTCTATAATCACTTAATTTAATAAAGGGTTGTATTTAGATGCTTTATACATTACCTTGTAATATAATAATTAAACTAGGCTTAATAAGAATAACTAATTCTACCAAGATGAAGTAGACTACTAGAAATGTGTCTAGTTACTTTGATAACTACCATTATTGAAGGATTTATTTGTGTGTAGAAAGATTCATTGTACACCATGGATTAGGTGGTATCTAGGGCAAAAGATTAGTGCAGATTTTTTATTTTTATGTATGGTTGTTGAATGTTTATTGTTGGATATTTGCAAACTTTTAAATTGTCTCCTCGGTAGTGGTTGGTCTAGAAGTTTGGTGTTTTAGGACTTTTTCTATGATGGGATCAATGATGTGTTGCTTTGATGAGTTTTTCTAAAATTTTGATGACTTTTGAAAACTTCATTTTGTTTCTTTATGGTTTGTTTTGTTTGATTTTTTGGTGTCGTTCTTTGGGTTTGAGTGGTCACAAAATTTTTGTAGTTTTTGAATGGGTTAGGACCCTTTCAAAACCATACCTTTACCCTTATTAACAAATAATAACTAATCCTACTTAGGTCTCTTACTCACCTAATGAAAAATGTAGGATTATTTTGTAGCCCTTGGATCACACATATTTGGCCCTTGGATCTAGGTAATCCTAGTGTTGCTCTAATTTCTCTTTCCTGGGATTAACAAAAGCATTCTTGGCCTCTATTTCTCCCATTCACAAGTTTTGAGAAAAGGGGATAGAGAAGAAATCAGAAAGCCAAGATCTCATGAAGGTTTAGCTTATATATATATATATATATATATATATATATATATATATATTGAAAGGGATTTCTATATCTCTCACC
This sequence comes from Taxus wallichiana var. yunnanensis, assembly GCA_018340775.1. Lineage (NCBI taxonomy): Eukaryota > Viridiplantae > Streptophyta > Pinopsida > Cupressales > Taxaceae > Taxus > Taxus wallichiana. The sequence continues at coordinate 549,759,536 of CM031244.1, read as the reverse complement.
CAAATGGGTTGAATAAGTTTTCAATACATTTCATTTGTTGTATAAGATGAAGATGTTTTTATTGTTGCAAGTTATCTCCACTAATTTATCACCCAAATGGGTGTATTAACTTGCAAAAAATCCTCTATGGAATCAAATTTACTATTTTAGCTATTTACTAGTTATATCTATTTATATTAACATGGTTTTATGTTGTATATATGTAGGTGTATATATACATATACATTATGTGTGTGTATGTATATATACACATACATACACATGTACATGTATATGTATGTATGTAAATGTATACACACACATATGTGTGTGTGTGTGACTTTGCCTCATCATCTCTTGAGGTATTGTTCACATCACATGATTAGTCATCTCACTTAGGTGAGATCATAGGTCATTAGGTGTAATTAGGGTTTCATGTGTCTTGCAAAGGAGTTACACAACACTCACATATATGTACCTTTTCTATTTTATCTATGAGAATGAGTAGACCTATTATTTCATGCATGATTTTCCTTTTTGTTCGATTTATTGTTGATTATTTGGAGCGTTCACATCACCATTGCGGTAAACCTCTTTGATGTGCATGAGGTTCTATATTGAACTTTGTAGAATAATCTCACATGTTATCAAATTGGTTTTTATACATGTGTACTCATTTATTCTAGTTGCTAATTACTTCTAGTTTCATTATTTGTGCTTCTTGTGCAAGTTTTTCGATCATTTTGGAATCTTGCTAACTAGTTTTAATAGTTTGTGTTTTTGGAGTTTGTGCTTGGTTTTTACGATTGTGCATGTGCAATTTCAAGGATTTTCTCCACCAACTTTAGCTAGCTGCAACTAACTTTAGAGGGAAGCTCTATTGGAGGTAGGTTCTGTATTTTTGGGTTTCTTAGTTCATTTTTCATTAAAAGTGCTTGTTTTTGAAAATCTACTTGAAGCCTGCCCCTACCTCCTTCTCTGCTAGTTCCGCACTCTAGTTTACCCTCGCATCCTCTCCTCCTTTCCCAACTTGTTTGAGCTCACTCTTAGCTCGATGAGCTCTGCATGATTTGACCGACAAGCTGCCCCTTTCTTGGCTGAGTTGAGTTGCATTGCTTGTACTCATTTTGAATTGAGTTTCTCATTTCCTTGATTTGGGTTGGTTTTACCCCGACAAGTTATTTTCGGTATTGGGTTTTTTTACTAGAGATTCGGTGTATTTTCTTAGCTCATCGAGACATATTCCAACTTGGCCTACTTGACCTTGTTCCCCACTAGCTCGCTTTGCCTCGGCCTTCGCATTTGCATTTAGTTCCCGACCTTCCTTGCCTCCGCATGTTGTATCGATCCTCATAGTTATTCCCTTGGTATTTCGTGTGATTCATTCCCTGTACTAACATACTTGGATCTTGAATCTTCTAACCTTGTATTGTCATTTGGATATCCCTTTGTTTTCTTAGCTCGATTAAAAACCTTTCTCTTTCTCACCCTAATCGATCTATCCATACATGCTCCCACCTTGTGGCCTACTTCAACCCCTGCTTTGAGCCATTTATTACAACCCATGACCATTTCCCTTGAGTTCATTTCACATCTCCTCAATGCTCACCTGAGCCTTTTGTTGTTGACTCGCTCCCCTCGAACTAGTCACCAAAACCTCATATCTCCTTCCTCGGGATTATCCTTGCATCCTCCTTATTGACTAAGTCCTCTCCACCTTGGGTCTTCCACCTCTCCTCTACCTCGCTCCCTTCAACGACTTGATCCATGTGGAGCCATGCCCCTATCCAAATCACCCTCTTCCTCCCGCCACTCACTCCCATGAGTTGGATGTCAAACCACCTTCTCACCATCTCCCTCCCTTTTATTTTTAACCTAAGTACTTTACCCTAGTTTTAATTCATTTTAAGTGGGGTGTTTAATTAAAAGGAAAGGGGTGCTAAGATTAAAAAGATATTAATTGAATTTAGAGCTTTAAATTATTTAAAGGAGGTTAAATTAAATTTATAGGGTTTACTTTAATTTCCTTAAGAGGTTTAATTAATTAATTAGTGGTTAATTTAACCATTTAATTAACACTATTGTTTTAATCACATTTTTAAAAACCCTTTTAATTTTTAAAATTAAGTTATTCAGGGAAAATTAAAAGTGCAATATATAGCATTATTAGACGTTTTGAGACTTTTTTTTGTTGGAGTGCATAATGCCCCTCCTAGCATTTTTCCACCTTCTAGGACATTTTCTTACATCTTGGAGGTTGTTTCGGCTTGTTTTGAGTCATTCTTGCATTGTATTTCCCTTTTATTACTTGCGGACTAGTGAGCGCTTCTTCCATAGTCTTGCGGCAAAAGGGTTTTTGCTGCAATGTGAGACACTATTTCTCACATGACTTATTTTCTCTCCCCTTCTCTTTTTTTAGCTGATTTTGTGCATGCTTACGGTGTTGACATTTTGTGATTGATAGAACTTGATTGTGGTCTCCACACTTGTGCATTATTACACTTGATTGTAAGGTGAGTGACTAAATATTTCATGACGCACATTCACACCTGATTGTATTCAACGCACTAAACTATAAAGTACCAAAATTAGGGGGATGATAATATTGTCTTGGGGTGGTTGTGTTTCTTTTTTCTTTGAAATTACTTCTTTCTATCTCTTTGTGATGGATGCAATTTTAATAAATTTTCTCACATCATTCAACTTTTTCTCGATGTAGATTGAAAATAGTAATGAAACTAAGGGGTAAAGTGTTATTTTGCATCACCATGGGAGTTGAGACTAAACCTGATGATGAGCCCAAAATCTAAGTGGTTGAACCAATGTGACAAAGCCTTAAGTCTTCTTTGTATGTACATTTCTCATGACTTTCTCTTCCATATTGAGTCATTTGAAACACCTGACGAAGTGTGGAAAATGTTAGACAATATGTTTAGACAAGAATATGACATGAAAGTGCATGAGTTGGAAAAATAACTACTAGGATTAAATCCTAGTGACTTTGAAAACCTACAGGAATTATTCTCAAAATTTGTCCACACTAGATTGCTTTTAAAGGAATGTAAAATGGAGAAGAAATATTCACAGTTGATCTTGTTTATTCTTTCTAAATTATGTCCTAATACTTTGTCTTCATTTCAACTTTCCATGCCATGAAAGATACTTTGGGTAGTACTTAAATTCCCTTATTTGATAGTATTTTTTCCCAACTCATTCGAGAACAAGAAAAATCATTCAAATGGGGACTCTTAAATCCAAGTCACATGCCCTTGTAGCAAGTATTGGTAAGGGAAAGAAAACTAAAAATAAGAAAGAGAAAAAAACCAGCAACCAAGAAGGAAACTAAGACTAATCTGTTCAAACCAAACCTAACAAAACCGATTCTACTTCAAAGTCCAAAGTGAAGAAGGAAAAGTGTAAGTGTTCCTATTGTAAGAAGACTAGCCATGAGGAACATCAATGTATGAGAAAATAAATTGATCACCTAACTCATTTACTTGAGAAGAATAACATAGGTGTTCCCAAGTATATAAAAAATGCTCTAAAAGATGATTCTTCCAAAAAATGAAATCTAAATCCAAGAAAAGAAAAGAAAGGCCCATTATAGCTAGAGAAGATACTTTCATCGACATGGATTATTGATTCTAGTGCCTCGTACCACATGGCCTCTTTACATGTTGAGTTCTCCAACATCGAACCATGTGGCATGTCCCAAATCACGTTGGGTGATGACACTACAATGTCGGTTTCTGGTAGTGGATTAGTAGAGATGGATGGTGAACATTTAACCAAGTGTTGAGTGTTCCCAATATCTCTACCAATCTCCTATCGGTTTACCAAATCACTCACCTTGGTGAAGGAATGTGAGTGGAATTTGGTCCTAATTTGGTGATTATTCGTGAGCTTCACTCCAACATTACGTGGGCTTAGGAAAGGTAGATCACCATTTACGGTTGTATACCTTCTCCCACTTTACTTATGATTCGACGCCCACTTCCTTACTCACTCATGCAAATGAGGTTAGTAAGCTATGGAATGAGCATTTTGACCATCTTAACTATTGTTACCTTGAACTATTGAGCCAAACGAAATGGTCAACCGGGTTACCCCACGTCAAAACTTCTCTAAGGGTATTTGTGAGGGTTATGCCCTTAGGAAGTATCCCAAGAAAGTTTTGGTAAAGAAAATCTTGAGAGTTATTCATCTTTCAAATCTTCTTCATAGTGACATTTTTGGCCCATTCCCATCTCCTTCGTTTACTAGATCTCTCTATATTATTACATTTAATGATGAATTTTCACATTACACTTGGGTGTATTTTCTTAAGAAAACATCTAAAGTTTTTGATCACTTTCAAGAATTTAAGGATCTTGTTGAGAAACAAGCTGAAATGTCTATCAAGGTTCTTCAAACCAACAATGGTGAGTATGTAAGCAATAGGTTTGAATATTTATGTACATATAAAGGGATTACTTTATAGCATGTAATTGCTTACAACCCTTCACAAAATGAAGTTATGGAAAGAAATAACTAAATGCTTAAGGAGATGGCCACTTGTATGGTTCACTCAAAATACCTTCCTTCATAGTATTGGGCCGAAGCAATGAATTTTTTTGTTACATTTAGAATCATGTTCCACACAAGGCAAAAAGAGGGATGACACCCTTTGAAGCCTACTTTGGACGCAAAACTTGATGTCAAATACTTTCGCCTCTTTCGGATCCAATGATATGGCTCAGATTACCAAAAATAAACACAAGGATTTGGAACCATAGTCCAGACCTTATATTTTTGTATGGTATCTTGATGGTGTGAAGGGGTATATATTATTGAACCCTACTACTCATCAACTTTATATCAAGAGAAGTGTGAAATTTGATGAGTCATCTTCAACTTCTACTTCTCCACCCTCTGAGCTCCTTATGCTCTATAATTCTGATTCTAACTCTTTGGATGATGATGTTGTTGAACATGCTCCTCCTCTCACTTTATCTTCTTTATCCTCTTGCACATACCAGCCCTCATGTTTCAGATTCTTCCAATTATGAAAGTAGTGATGATGAGGAATTTTCCCTTTTCACTTGAGTGAAGAATCTATAGATTCTAAGCCCGACTCACCTCTTAGTCCTCGTTGGGCTAGGAAGACTTTGTAGAGTGTTGGAGAGTGGATTGGGGATCCTTTGGATGAGAGATAAACTTTCTTAGAGTTCATTAGACCTCACTCCTTCTATGCCTCCGATTTTGACCCTTAGTCTTTCCGGGGACTTATGGGATTCGTGAGTTAGATTCTACCATGGATGAGGAGTATTCCTCATTCATGAAGAATGATATTTGGGATCTCACCCATTTTCTAAATGAAGAAAAATCGTTTGGTGTAAGTGGGTGTACCAAAAAAATATGGTGCTGATGGAGAAGTTGAAAATTTTAAAACATGACTGGTAGCTAAGGGTTTCTCCCATGTAGCTGGGGTTATTACTTGGAAAATTTTATCTAGTTATGAAGATGAATTCCATTCAACTCAATATCACCATCATTTCCGTGAACTAAAGGGAAGTCCACCGATGATGGGCATTAAGAGTTCATTCCTTCATGAGGATCTAGAGGAAGAGATATACATGGAACAATCTCTGGGTTATGTCCATGATCCCTCCCTCATTTATAATTTAAATAAGTCTCTCTACTACCTTAAACAAGCCCCTCGAGATTGGTATGCAAATATGCACTCCTTTCTACTTACTTAAGGGTTCACTTGGTGTCACTCTGACCCTAATGTTTACATTCTGTAGTAGGATGAATCCATGTTCATCCTCATTCTATATGTTGATGACTTATTGATCATGGGAAACTCTTCTTCGATCATTAATTATGTGAATATTGCCTTAGCCAACAAGTTCTCCATGTCTGATTTTAGATTACTTCATTATTTCCTTGGGATTCAAATTTCAAACTTTGACTCAGAATTTTGATTTCACAACCTAAGTACTCCCTTGATTTGCTAGCTTAGTTTCACATGTCTGATTATAAGCCTTCTCCTACTCTTTTCCTTTCTAGGGTTAAGTTAGTTTTTGATTTCTCTACTCCTATGGTCGATGACACCCTTTATCGATAGTTAGTGGGGATCTTAATTTACCTAACTCACACTCGTCTAGATATTTCGTATGTTGTTGGGATCATGTCCATATTTATGTAGGAGCCTCATGAGTTACATTGGAGAGAATTGAAAAGGATCCTTCACTATGTTCGTGGCACTTATACAAATGAAATTCAATATCTAGGAGGAAAAAGATTGATTTAGTTGGTTTTATTGACTCTGATTGGGCCGGTGATCTAAATCATCAAAATATACCTCAGGATACAATTTCTCTCTTGGTTTGGGTCATGTTAGTTGGTCTAGCAAGAAGCAGAATGAAATTTCCATATCATCTACAGTAGAGTACAAGGAGCAGTTAACGCTTCCAAGAAATTTGTTTGGTTACAGGGAATCTTGATAGAGTTTGGTATTCACTTTCAATGGCCTACCATCATTTATTGTGACAACATGAACACCATCTCAATTTTCTAAAATCTGGTTCAACATCAATGGATGAAGCACATCGAGATCCATATGTAGTTCATTCGAGAGTTGATTCACAACGACATCATCAAATTACGTAGTATTTTCAGACTTCTGATCAGGTTGCAGATATTTTCACCAAGCCCTTCATTAAGGTGAAGTTTCTTCACTTGTGGTCTCTTCTTGGGGTGAGGTCCTCTGTAACTCGCCCATCTTCTTTGGGATTTCTAGTCCTCTTCTCCTCTTCTTCTTTTCCAGAGAGATGTTGTTTTTACATGGTACCTTATCAGGCCTTTAGTTGTCGGGACCCATATGACACATATTTCTTAGTTGTCTAGGGAGTTCTCTTTCTATTTTGACTTGTCATGACCTCTACCTCAACTTCGATGAAGGGGGTGTTGGTGTATGTGACTTGCCTTGTCATCATCTCAGGGTCTTGTCCACCTCACATGGTTAGTCATCTCACTTAGGTGAGATCATAGGTCATTAGGTGTAATTAGGGTTTCATGTGTCATGCACGGGAGTTACACAACACTCCTATATATGTACCCTTTCTATTTGATCTATGAGAATGAGTAGACCTATTCTTTCATGCATGATTTTCCCTTTGTGTTTGATTTCTTGTTGATTACTTGGAGTATTCATGTAACCCATTCGGAGTGGTTCTTCAATTTATCCTATTCGACATGCAATATATATTCTATATATATATCCTATATAAAATATCATATATATATATATATATATATATATATATATATATACATAAATTTCATTTTTGAATAAGAGACTGTATTTTTGGTTGACATTTACATATAAGAGAATATATTGGAGATGGGGTTTGAATCCCACCCCATTTTTTATCAGTATATATGTATGGATGGGGCAACATATTTTCATCACCCTACCACAGTGGGGGATGGGGTAGTCATGTCATCCCTCCCCTTTAAAAGATATAGAGAAGGGATGACATGGCCATTCTACCCACATATAAAGTATTGGAGGTGGGGCAGCCATGTCATCCCCTCTCCCATATTGCATAACAAATCGACCACATCATACCTAAAGGACTCCCATATTGATTAACTAAAAGTATAGATTCTACTTGCTTTATGAGTTAATTTAAATAGAAACTAAAACTATAATAGAATGCTAGATCTAAATATTTTGTTTTAGTAAATATATTGAAATAATGAAAATAAGAGGGATATGGTACTAACATTAAATTAACTTACCTCAATGTGTGCTAGATTGTAGCAGTGCTTGTGTGCGACTTTCAGGAAAGTTGTGACTGAATGGCCTTGGGAAGGGAAGAAGCTGGATATTTTCTTGTATTGAGACACCAGGAGGGTACTGTGGAACCCTCAGGGTGCCCTGGTCTATAATCTGGGTGTTGTAGATTGCAAAAATCTCAAAACTTATGTTTGGTAATGTCACAACGCTTTGCAATACCTTCATTAATGTTGCATGGGTGTTGCAATAATGTCATCTATGTCACTATAAATGTCATATGAAGATTTACCTACAAAACCCTATTCAAAGCATCAATTCCTAAAAAATAAAAATGCATATGAATAGGTCAGACTGACCTCAACTACCAAACTAGTGGTCTTATGACTGAGCATTGCACTACATTTCGGACCCCATGTAGTTCTATGTGCATGTGTGTGCAATTTTGTGCCTAGGATGCCCTAACGCCAATGATGCGGTAATAGGGGCAATAACTAGATGTAAAAATGTAAATGGTGGATGGAATAAAAAGAATACAACCCTTTCCCCCTATGCTTGTGTGATGTAAATGTAGAAGATGCCCAAATGCAGTCCCTTACCTTAGTAGATAGTTTCCCTTGATAGTAATATGTCCACCCATAATGTAGTGAGCATGCTATGTTTATATAGGGATCTCTTGTTCAAATTTCGACACTAGTGACCCGAAAATGCCAACTACGACCTAGGGGAATGCATGGGGTAACCGTTAAGATTGACCTTGAACAAATAAATTAAGACCAAAAATTACAAAGACACGGTGCCTAAAATCATGGAATGGGGCACCATGGGGCACCCTAGTACAACCCTAGGCATCCAAATATAGATCCGAGAGACGACAACCGAACATATTACAACACCTAAAACTCCCTAAGAGATGCCCAAAATTGTATGGACAAGTGATGATTGAACCATAAAAATGACAATGACGACTGACCAATTGACAACAAGACCAAGGGATGGGTCACTAGTGAATACTTTTATTACACAAGATCCATATATAAAATAACATACTCGCGGTATAAATGTAATAGTAAGTGCATGATTTTGTGACTACACATATATAATTCAAACTATAACATTACATACATACATACATACATACATACATACATATATATATAATTTGTGTGTGTAGAGATGGGTAAAAATATATCATATTATTTAAAATCAATAATCTTAATATTAAAGTTACATGCATGCGTGTGTGTATCAAATATTTGAGTGAAAATTTGAGCACCCAATTATAACTATATTGGTAAAAATATGAGCATTTTAAAGTGAAATTTTTATATAACATGGTGAAATAAGAGATTCATATAGTTGTAGGTATGCATGCACAATTTGGTTAAAATGTAATCTAATAATAATAGATCTAATATTAATTTTTTCTACAAACATGTTGATCTATATATGAGAATACCAACCTAATGCTTTTTCTAGGAAGGAGGTACAACTATCTTATTCACCTTGGGTTTTCAACCCATTTACAAATTCATACTTAAGATTCTAGAATATAAATGAGAATAACCCTTTCATAGTAATTTAGAAGTCATTTTTCTTTTAATTTGGAAATCAAATTGATTCACAAGGTACAAACATTGTACATTCTAAAGTGGATACAAAAACAAATATATTTTCATACAATGTGCATGCTTCTATTTCTTTCTTTTTAATTTTGCATATGGTTACAAATAGATAACTTGAAGTATTTAGATAAAAACATACATATTTGGAAACAATGACAAGAACAACATTACTTCATTACAATATAGAATATATCCTTAACCATTACAATTACTTGCATAGCTCACATGTAAAACACAATTCAAAAAATATCCATATAATATAACCCCAAACAACCTTCAAATATTAATTTTCTGCTATGAAAACATTCTCAAATTCCACACAAGGGATAGACGATAAAATTCACATCCCAACCTCTTAGTATGGGAATGATTTCCTCCATACTTGACCTCAAAAAATTCCCAATATATAAGTGATTAACTAAAATTTTACTATGTAGTTTAGGGATAGTTAATCTAAGTTATGAGCAAAAAACTCGTAATAAAATAAATAAATGCAATAAAGATGTATGTAAATGTTCTAAGTAACTATGTAAAAGGAAATGCTAACCCTAATGTGCAAGAAGGAAGATGAAATAAATCATCTGAATAGAAGATGTTCGTAGAATAATGTCGCAGTGATGACCGAAAAATCTAGAGGTGGTAATGACTATGTAGAAGTCTCGAAAAGGATGGATCTGGAGGATCTAGTTGAAATGGAGCCCTTGGAGAGGATTAGGGCACTTGTGGGGCACTCCGGTCTGTAATCTAGGTGCCTTGGTCTATGCAAAATCTTTGAAATTGATCTTCACTAGTTTGGCAGATGGTATGAAACCCTTGATGTCCATCCGCATCAACTTCATTATCCCATGCCATATTTCACCAAAAATCTAAGATGAAAGAAAGACCTGCAAGACCCCAAAACAAACATCAAACCCTAAAAAGGAAAAATGCATATGAAGGGTTCAAAATAACCTCAACTGCCAGAATGGTGGACTTACTAACTGAGCACTTGCACTACATCTCGTACTCCAATGTAGTTCTGTGCAAGTGTGTGTGAACATGCCCTAGGTTTCTCTTATGCCACTCACACTTTGTGAAGTAATGAGCAATAACTATGTGTAGAAAATGTAATAGAATGTGTGCATGAAATAGAATAAAATCCCTCCCCTATAAAGTGTGATGCAGATGTCCTAGCCTTGTGCCTTGATGATGGAGCTATGTGGATGCAAGTGATCTTCAATGCAATAGATGGATGCAACTCTAGATGAGTGATAGTAGTAAGTGATGCTAGGTCCCTCATTATGGTCTCATAAATTTATATTTATAGGTTTCTCTTGATCTAATTTCGTAATTAACCCCAAAATGGCCAACCACCAAAAAGATAAAGATCTCAAATGGCTAGAAAGAGCCCAAAAAGTGGTGGGAAAGTGCAAAAAGGACCAGGGCACCCACAGTGCCCCAAGATACTAATTTGGGCACCCCAAATCGAGGCTAAAATAATGCATGATGATAGGAGCCGACTATGAATATGGGTGTGAGAGAGTCGATAATGATGAAATAAAATAAAACAAGATGGTCAAAAGACAAGGTTTAATTAGTAATTTCTTCACTCAAGAACCTTATAAATAGTAGTATGAGATTGGGATGAATAATGTCTAAAGTGAATGATTTTGTGACTACATTTTACCCGCACTTTATGTTGGTGAGAAAAAATCTCGGTAACATAAAGTAGATAGAGATGCGTACTTGATGTCCATGTAGTAGAGTGATGGATAAGGTGTGCCAAAGGAGAAAAAATATTGAATGACAAAAATATGGAGGATCGTGGAAACTAAAGATGAAAAATGCGCAAAGAAAAAGTGATGAGAGTGAACCTAGGGCATAATGCCGCATGTAGTGTAGCATGTGGTGTGTGATATACCTGCATGGTTAGTAAAGCATGTGTTGTTGTGAAATGTTATTGTTGACGCTGTTGTTGTTGTTGTTGCCCCATTTGATTACTTGTTTCTCATATGGCCGGACATGCAAGGAGAAAAATATCAAGTACTCAAATATGTATGTATGTATGTGTAAAAACGTAATGTAAAAGACACATGTATATGAAAGCATATAAATGTAAAATACACAAATGTAAATGGAACATGTGCACTTGATCCATGTCAAGAAAGAGAGTGTAGAAGGATATCCTTTACTATGATTTTTTTGGTGATCTCACACCATAGGACTAAGAAGTATAGGGAGGAAATGTTCTGTGTCCTCCAACATTTAATTACTTCCCTGAATGTGTGTGAAGAGATCTCTGTATCGTCCTAGTTTTTTGGGTGATCCGACACCACTAGCCAAAGTAGTTTAGAGAGACACACCCATTGTAACCTCCAAATCCATGTAACTACTTTCCAGAATGTTAAGGACACCATGTCCCTATAAAATCCATTGTGTATGGGGTTCGTAGACTGGTATTAACTCACTCGTTGTATATAACTAAACCGAACCAATGTATATTCTCTATGTTAATATGTAAAAACCCCCAAATGATGCCCCCTCTCTTTGGGGCTTATATGCGATGTCACTGATAGAGAATGCACCCAAAAAGAGGGCCAACCACATGAAATGTACCTAGAAAGTGCTTGGTAGAAACCAAGGCACACACGAACAAGAAGGCTAGCCAAAGACAAGTGTGAACAAACATGCATGTAAGAAAGATAGTGTGTAAGCTAAACAAAAATGTAAAAGCTACCAATCAATGTAGTAAACATGTAAGAAGACAAAGTAAGCAACACAAATTGGGATACAAATATGGGACATCAATCACGATATCATAGACACATAATGCCATCATGGCCAAAAACAAATAAATAAGTGCGCACACCAAACAAAGGGAAAGGCCCGAGAAAATAGAAAATAAAACAATAACAAAAATGTAATAAACAAGTATGGAAAAAATATCCCTACATAACAATTTTGCACACATGAAGCACCCATTAACATGTTAGAAAGATAGCTAGTATGTCAAAAGCATGTATAAGAAAGTAATGTAAAGTGCTAAGTATAAAATGAAACAATAGCACTTGTGAGAGATGAATGTGGATGCCCCCAACGACCAGTGTAGGAAGGGTAGAAGGTGAAAATCCATGTTGCATGTAAGAGACTCTATATTTGCAATCAAAACTAGAAAAAGACGTGACACGCATGTGTGGATGATATAGATAAATGACATACAAGTAATCTAACTAGCATGTGTAATAAAGTGACCATGAACAAACAAAAGTAAGCAATAATAAAAGTAATCATAATATGCATTATGTTGTGGATGGATGGAATGGAATGCAAGATGGAATGATAGGGGCCACATGCCCCCCGAGTGAATGGAAGTGTATGTAATGAGGTTCATTTTTTTCCCCTCAATAGTCAAGAATGAACCGTAAATGAGAGTGCATCATCGGAAATGGTCAAAGAATGTGTTGTGTCTAACGTGCTTTGATGAGGAATGTATATGTGTAGTGATGAGATGAGACCTAATGATGGTGTGTGCATGAACCCTATAGCCAAAGTGTATATCATGACTGGATGAACGTATAAGTGATGATTTAGCCTAAGCGTATATCACTATAAGATGAATGGAGGAGTGATGATTTAGCCCTAAGTGTATATCACTACAAGATGAAAAGAGGGAGTGATGATGTAACCTAAGGTGTATACCACTACAAAATGATAGAATAAGTGGCGATTTATCCTAAAGCATATGTCACTAAGTTGGAAATGTCGCATGATGAAAGGGAAACTTGTAAACGTGTGATGAGTGTAAGGTCCATTTGATTTGTAAACCCTCGGAAGTCGAGTATGGACCGAGGAACTAAAGTGCATCATTAGGTAATGAGTGTAGCATGTAGAAGATAATTTAGTGTAGGTAATGATAAAAGTCAACCATGTGATGAGTGGAATGTGTAAGTAATGCGATGTGTAGAATGTAATGCAAAAAGTGTAGAATGTGTAAAATGTAATGTATAAAGTGTCATATAATGTATGTATATATGCTAGTAATGTAGGATGTAAGATGATGTAATGTGAGACTCATATGTAATGAAGACTAGGATGATATATGATGTGTAAATGCAAAAATGTCAAAATAATGTAGAGAAAATGTAGAATGTAAGGTGTATGATGCGTAATGTGTGATGAAACACAATGTGTAATTCCTATAGTGTAGTGTGTGGGGTTCATGTGTAGTAAGCCCTCAATAGTCAAGTGTGAACCAAGCACAAGAGTGTGTCATTGGGTAATGATGATGCTAGAATATATGATAAGGATGCCTAATGAATGTATAAAGATGTAAAAGATGATGGGTGTGAATATGCTAAGACGAGGTGGGGGTATGTGAAGTGTTATGCTCCCCAAATTTAGGATATAAAATATGACTATGGGCTGCCATCAAGAAGATCATCGTTTTCATGATCGAAACCTAATGGAGCAACATAGAAAACTTGATAAGATATATAATGAGAAGGGTCATAGAGGGACCCATTATGTGGAAGTGTGTACACATTCATTTCATATTATTCATCAATAAAGGTGATTGGTGGAAATTGTGAGCATGCCAACGAGAGATGTTTGGAACGTAAGTGGGAGAAGAATCATTATGAATAGAGATATGACCAAAAGGCATAGGAAATGTAAGTAAAGAGTGATGAGAATTGATTTTACCACTAATATAATCAAGCCAAGACTATCCAAGTGTGAGTGGAGAGTCACGAGGGGTGCGTGTAACAAAGATCATTAGATGAAAGACACACAAGCCATAAGATGCCGTAGTGTGAAAATAACCATGATAGAGATGTGGTGAGTGAAGAGGTGGTAAAATTTCATTGAGTGTTATGCTAAACCTAGCCAAACTTTGCATGTGTACAAATAGTTTCTAAGCACGTAGAGTCGATGGGGATGTGTTTCCAAAAGGTCCTATTGATGAATAATGTGCATGTAAAAGGAGGCAATGGAGCTGAAACTGTGGAGGAGAAGATGAAATAGTGTTGACACTATGGACAGATCCCGATACAATACCATAACATTAGTAGATGGAGGTGTCTTAAACCTATATTCTCTTGGGCCATCGACCACAAAGGTTTCTTCAAAATAAGAATCATCTACACCTAGAGGGTAAAATCAAGTTGTCTTAATGCTTCATCATAAGTTTGATAATGTCAAATTCATCATCAAAATCTTTAGAATCATCAGTGTGAACATCATTATGTGGTATAGCATTATCAAGGATGTTGGTAGGTGGCACCATAGGTGGAGTGGTAGAGGGTGCCGTAATTGGTTGAGAAGGAACACTAGTAGGAACTGATATTGTAGGTGAAATAATAGCTATTGTGTGAGTGGATATAGTTGAGCATTGCAAGTGGTAGAAGGATAATGTGAAGCACTAGATTGACTAATGTCATATGTGCCGAGGCTGTTATATGGAATGCACTGTGAAGGTGGTATGGGCATAGAAGTAATGGGATACATATGCGATATATTTTAATGGCTTAGGATCAGTGGTGGTGGTATGTTCATAACCATCATACAAGAACTTGACACATTGGTGAAAAGTAGATGGAACAACGTGCATTACATGAATCCAATGCCTTCCTAATAAGAGATTAATCTGAAAGGAGGCATCAATAACATAGAATTAAGTGAGAATAGTCTTAGGCCCAACATGAATATGTAATGAGATAGTACCTAGACATGAGTGAGTGGTAGAGTCATAACCACGAATGAGGGTAGAATTCTTAGTAATTAAATCATCGCTAATACCCAATTTCTTTAAAAGTGAGTGAGTGCATAAATTGATGGCTGATCCATTATCAATGAGGACTCTTTTAATGCAAGTAGTGCTAATAACGAGTGATAAGCAAAGGAGCACACAATTGCTTTTAGTAAAAGGCAACAAATGCTCATCAGTAAAAGATATAACATGAGGTAGGTTACGAAGAGACTGTATAAGATGTGCAAAGGCCACGACGGAGTTATCACTTTCAATGTGAATGGCACGAAGGGAGGCTTCGAGCATGTTGTAATAATTTGGTGTGTTACGCAATAAGTCATAAAGAGAGATCTTAGCGGGTGCATTTTTAAGTTGCTCAATGATGTCATAACATTTAGAAGTAGTAGGAGGAGGTGCCAAAGTAATGGGTGGAGGAATAGATGTGGGTGGAGCCATATGCATATTAGAATGAGTATGATGAGCATTAACTACATTGATGGAGGGATTATCCTCTAAGGTGTGACAAAGCGAGGAGGATATTGGGTGTGGAAACACATGAAATCAATATAATAGTAACTATACCCGAGACCTTAGTTGGTGCAAAGGTAGGATAAGAGGATAGAGCCAGGACTTGATAAGGAGAAGACACGATGAAAAGGAAGTGTTAAAAGGTTCGGGTTCACCAAAATGATTAACTAAAATTTTCTAACTATGTAGTATAGGGATAGTTAATCTAAGCTATGAATAACTGTAATAAAATAAATAAATGTAGTAAAGAAGTTTTTAAATGATCTAAGTAACTATGTAAAAGGAAATGATAACCCTAATGTGTAAGAAGGAAGAGGAAAAACTCAGTTGAATAGAAGATGCTCATAGAATAGTATCACAATGATGATTGAAAAATCAGGTGGTAATGACGGTAGAAGTCCCAAAAAGGATGGATTTGGAGGATCTAGCTAGACTAGAGTGCCCTGGAAAGGGACCTGCATAGGGCGATTTGGTCTACAATCTGGGAGACTCGTCTATGTAAAAGCTCTGAAATTGATCTTCACTGGTTTTATAGATGGTTTAAAACCCTCGCCGTGTCGTCACATCAACTTCTCTTGTCCCGTGTCGGATGTCACCAATAATCCAAGATGAAAGAAAGACCTGTAAGACCCCAAAACAAGCATCAAACCCTAAAAATAAAAATGCATATGAAGGGGTTGAATGACCTCAATTGCCACAATGGTGGACTTACTCAATCTAGCACTTTCAACTACATCTCGGACTCCAATGTAGTTCTATGTGCAAGTGTGTGTGAACATGCTCTAGGTTTCTCTTGTGCTAGTCACACTTTGTGAAGTAGCGATCAATAACCATGTGTAGAAAATGTGTGCATATAATATAATAGAATCCATCCCCCTATGAAGTGTGATGCAAATGTCCTATCCTTGTGCCTTGATGATGGAGCTATGTGGATGCAAGTGATCTCTAATGTAATAGATGGATGCAACTCTAGATGAGTGATAGTAGTAAGTGATGCTAGGTCCCTCATTATTGTATCATAACTTTATATTTATAGGGTTCTCTTGATCTAATTTCATAATTATCCCTGAAATGGTGACCACCAAAAAGATAAAGATCTCAAATGGCTAGAAAGAGCCCAAAAAGTGGCGAGAAAGTGCAAAAAGGATCGAGGCGCCCTTGGTGGGACTAGGGTGCCCATGGGCGCCCAATGCAGGATAAAATAATGTAGGATGACAGGAGCTGACTGGACATATGGGTGCGAGGTCGGAATGACGAAATAAAATAAAACAAGATTCCAAAAAGATAAGGGTTGATTAGTACTTTCTTCACTCAAGAACCTTCTAAATAATAATATGAGAGTGGGATAAATAATGTCTAAAGTGCATGATTTTGTGACTACAATAAGAGGAAAAATCACCAAGTAGTTCAAACTCAAGTAGTAAGGACAAAAACAAGTTTACACAATAAGAATTACAACACTTTCAACACCAAGTTAATTACATAGAAGATTTATCTTGGAAAACAACTAGCAAAAGTAAAAACTCAAGTTTTCTAAAGGAAAAACACAAACATTGCAAGCCCGCAACAAGTTTTCTTAAGGGGATTAATGCCCAGGAAACTAAACAACCTCGGGTCTCTATATCCATCCTACTTATGAGCCACCTCAGAGTGAAACACTAAGATTGCCTCAATAAACCCCTACATCCACTCCTCGTATGAAGAAGTAGGTTAATCCATTGAGGTGCATTCTCCAATTTAAATTTCATTTCATAATTAGTTGTAATTTTCATCCTTATAGTCTATGGAAAGATAACCTAGGTTCGTACATCTTCTCCACCACAAATTATGTACAACCACAATGGACCATAACAAAACTAATATTTTCCTCTTAATACTTGCAACACAACTCAAAGGAGAATATAAATTATTACAATAAGAATATTAAGTACAAGATAAAATTATAAAAAAATAGAATAAATGTTTAAACTTGAACCTACCTCTTACTTCCCATGTCCAAGATTGATACACAAACGAATTAGAATTCTATCAATCTTAACTCCTACTCCCAAATTCCCAAACACAATCCTAATTTTTTAACAACCTCTAAACTCGAGAATTTTCATGACCCCTTAGCTATCATTCAAAATTTATATAAAATGACTTCTACCAACACCAAAACCAATAAAATTTTAGCCACATGGTAGCCTACTCGACTCACTAGACATCCACCTCATTCACATTCAAGCAAATATCAAAAACTCTGAAAAAATACACAAATTCCTAAATTAGAAATGATTCAATCCATTGAATAAAATAAAACATGATGATTCACATACCCTAAATTTTCTTATCCAAGATGGGTTGACTCTCAATGCGCCCATACCACCGCACTTCAATGCAAATATAACTCTAGAATTAATCGGCACATTTCCTAGATCTCTTAATTATGATTTACTTGTCCCTAGAATGTAAGAAACAACCAAAATGAAGACTATCCTATGGGTAGTGATAAGGGCTAAGTTTGAGGGTGAGAAACAAAGTTCTCTTGCTACAAACTCAACTCAAATTTTCCTCAAAACATAAATATGAATGTCCAAATTTGTATAATGTGATCAATAAAGTTAGCACATGTATTTGATAATCAAATACAACAAGACTCTCATAAATTAATAAAAAGGGTTGATTAAACATTAAGCCACTTTACTTGAGTTAAAAAAGTAAGCAAGAAAAGACCACTAAGGACCAGAGGAACATAGCCACATAACACATCCTAAGACTTAATGGGCATCAAAGATTTCTTGTTTGATTGGTCATTACCTCTCCAATTTGTGGATGCTTGAAAGCATGCCAAATACTAGTTCCTGCACACTCAGCTCAAATGCCATATATGTCCAAAATAACAATATTAAAAATTAATTATGTCAAAATTTAAAAATACATTTATTGCATTCATTTCACAAGAAATAAAATCAAAATCAATATTCATCATCATCACATATGTTATTATATTTATCATGCACATTTTGTTCATATGCGAAGTTATGTATATAATCATAATCGTTAATAACGATAGTAAGAAATGAAATTTTATCCAATATCATCTATTGTAATCATCATAACGTGATAAACATAATAATCAACATAATGCTAGACAATATAATAAGTCATCATCATCATGATCCAATAATAGTGATAAGCAACATCACAATTCAAAACATCACATGCATCATAATACAAACATATATTAGAGTCAAAATAATTTTCATTGTGCTTAGTATCAATGGTATAAATGTCTCAAAACACGAGAAATAGTTGCATAATAACAACTAGGAAATAATGGAAAAAGTGGGCATGACACCAAATGTTAGGATAATTGTGATACCCAATCAAAACTTAAGTATATATAATATGGAAAAGATGAAAAAGAATATATGAATATTAAATTAGTGCAAAATGAAAGTAAAGTACAAGATATAGACACATGTTTATCTTGGGAAAACCCTTTCGGGTAAAAACCCAACAACATAAATCTTTCTTATTGCACTTAATCTACCCCATCAATATAATAAGATCTGCATAAGACTTCGTTTGCAAAATTCTAGTAGTCCATGCAAAATTTTGTGCATCTACAATACATGGAATCATTTTCTTACTTTTACATTCTAGACCTATTTGATATAAATATAACAAACAATAACCTTAAAAATATTTATTATAATAGCTTTTTGAAATTTATGCCTAGGGGTCTACATGTTTTAAAGCAAACCATAACTAAACTATCAAAGAATCCCAATATTCTCTCTATCTAACACTCATTCATCCTCAACATGTCTCTTTAAACCTTCAACCATCTAATAAGTACTGACAACGCACAACCGTTCTCTCCAATGTTGTGTACCTCTTCTACACACCATAAGACAACTCCCACTGCACTTTGTACAACAATATTCCCACATAGTTTATAATTGCACATACATCTCCAAAGCATACGACACACATGTCATATGCATGACAAAGTGTTTTTATGCTTATATGCATACTTTCGTGTCATAATATTACATGGTCCTACACAACACTTGCCTTGTGTACCAAAACTACACATAGATGCACAATAACAACCATTGAGCAATAGATATTGTGCAATGCCAAGTAAACAATATTGTGTATTCCTACACAACTCATGCCTTGCGCACTAGAGTTGCACAATATACCTTGCACAATACCGTGCAAATATGAAACATTCCCAAGAATAGTATGACCATATAAACAATTACAATCGGTTTCATCTTGGTTTGTTATTATTACACATACGTGTAACAAAGGTTTCACTCGAGTTAGTAGAGTTTCATATTCAAAGTATATAATTTAAGAAACATATGAACATTTACATTTTAGTTCATCAATGTTGCAAATGAAGAAGAATATGAGTCTATGAGTAGTAGCATTCAGTTTAGCATTGTTGTTTTATATATGCCAAGTGTTAGTTATGATCATATAAGCAACTTAATATATGATATTTTGAGTATCTAAATTTGGATTTGGTGTTATGGCATATACACACAATAAGAATATGAACTTATGTACACAAGTTGTAATAATTGGGTTAATTTTGCTTCACTACAATTGCATTTATAAATTAAGTGTTTGATTAGTTTAATAGAGTTGCATATGAAAAATTAATGGGAAACATTTGAACAATGGTATTGGGGTTCATTTGTGTTGAAAATGAAGAAGAATACATGAACATATGAATTAGTGTGTTTATTTATCTTACAAAATGATAAGAATATGAACATGTGTACACTTGCAATAATTGGGTTCATTTTGGTTGCTAGATTTGGATATAGAAATCAAATGTTTCAATAGGCTTTGATAAATTTGCATATGGAAATGCAATCGAAGCATATGTTGCATTTGGGTTCATTTATTTTATAAATGATAAATAATATAAACATACGAACAATTACAATTTAAATCATTTGTGTTTTTTTATTGTTGTATATATACAAGGATTTTATAATATTTACTAGAATTGCACATGGAATTTAATAAGAATCATATGAAAAGTTGGATTTGGACTCATCTATATTCCGATTGAATAAGAATATGAACATAAAAATGTTTGCAATGCAACACTTTAAAATGATAGTTACCAAATTCAATTATTTCGAGATAAAATCGTTAAATGCTTCTCATATATCAATAATAATAAAACATTCTAACATATACTTGTAGAAAAAGCGCGAATCTATTTTATGACAACATTTGATTGTGATCTTACATGGAATACTTGCCCATGCCCATATAGTACATAAGCCATGCACCATGCCCTCATGCACCATGCCCATGCTATAGAAACAACATTTTGTTTAATGGAACTCAAATGACTAATGTCAGATTTGAAGAGTTGATTAGCCGATAGCTTTCTCCAAAATCAAGTATAAAATTTCATTCTAATTATGAACTTTCATACTAAATCTCTGCATTTTCTTGATAAAAATGAAACACTTAAATACCTTTAATTCTTTAAATTTGTATATATTGATATTTTTAGATTTTTCTTTTTGGGATTTTATTTTAGTGGAAGGTATGATAACAGATTTAACTATCATTTCTTTTTAGTCAGATTACAATTGTTTTATAAATTAATTACTTCTATTACATATTCCAAATAAAATTTTCAAATTAAAGATGTTTATTGTTCATTAAAAATCAGTCAATTCAATTTATTTAATATTAAATTATACTGCAAATCAATTTCCTTTAATGCAGTGAACACTGAAAGCTATTGACTGGAAAGGTGTAACCAAGAATAATCTCACTTTTCTCTGTATTGAAAAGCATATTTCACAACCCAAATCAACCTTGACCTTGGGTATGTGACAGATTGGACGTAAGTTTTAGTAATAATAAAAATGATTTTTATTTTTTAAAGAAAAGCTTATAGGAAACCGAGGAAACCAACTACTCTACATAAATGTTGGCATCTATCTTATCAATGAATAGAATTTACATATCATTGGTTATACATATTGAGTAGCCCTATAGAAACCTTATTTTAATTATATTAAATTCAAATTTTAAGTCAATTGTTTAAAATATGTGAATTTTTTTAAAATGTCACAGACTTTTAATTTTAAAATTAAAAATAAAAGTATGTTAAAATAGATATGATATATACATAAAATAGCTTCCTAAGTACAAAGAACTCAATATATAATAAGTATCAATGTCAAGATAAAAACATTAAATATTTGTTAATTTAATAAATAACTAAATATGAGGTAATTTGATAAATACCAGCTATTTTGTTTACTTTCTTAATTGACATTATTTTTTGGCCTCTGTGATGATTGGTCTCCAATTAACTCTACAGTTAAACTTTCATAACTAGAGAACCAGAAATTCGGAATTCTGAATGTTCAACTTCAAGTTAAAAAAAAAAAGAAATTAAATAAATGAACAAAATGTCAAATATTGCGAGTTTCTAATAAAAAAATCCACATTAATAAAAATAATTGTTCATTTATAGTGCTAAATTTTTTACAAAATCATTTCCAAACACTATTAAACTGGTAAACTAACCTGAAAACTGAAAACAGACGAGGACAATATATTGAAAGTAAGTACAATTGGTACTGCAAAAGAGAAAAAGAAAAGAAAGAGATTTTGAAAGTGTTAAAGCTCAGAAGGGATAGACTCTTTCTGCAAAGGAGGAAACAGCGATAGTGTAAAGGAGTATATCGCACGTTTCGCAGATTAGCCGCACCACCCTCTGGGTCTTGCAAGGTCAAGACACCATATCATTTCCTTTCACCGTCACAGGCATGGGAGATGATACACTCAGATTGGTGGCCTTCATTTTTCCACAAGCTCAGGCAGGATAGCACCAGCATTACACATCAAACTCACAACAATTGCTGCAATTCACGCCCAGTTCACAACACACACTTCCCCCACAACTCCACAATCCCAATGGACAAATCCTGCACACATAATTCTGAAAATTCCAAGTACAAAAACTCCATGCAGGAGTCTGTCATATCTCTTCCTCCTTCCCATGGTACTTTGAAGCAGACGACCTTGGTGTGAATGAAAAGGGAGCAAGTATTAAGTAGTCTCCTTGCTAGTGGGTTTAGGTAGCCAGTTGTTAACCAGTCATTTTCATTGGGTCCCCTAATTGAATAACCAACAAATTAGCCTCTCTGTACTTGGTGATATGTCTAATTCATTTTTTTATGGGAAACCCATCACTATTAATCAAAAAATATTAGAAAATGTATAAAGAGGGTTGGTATTCATAATGCAATAAAAAAATGACACCCAAAACTATTTACAACATAAAGTCAAGTCCACATATGTTTGATCATCCTTTGTCTAATAAGAAGAAGAGTTTATACAATTAATACGTTAATTTTGTCAACGCGATAAAGACCTTAACACTCTAAGAAGAAGAGCTTGTACAATTGGTATGTGAACTTAGTCAACTCATTAAAGACCTTGCACATTTAACAAGTTCTGATTATTAAAATAACACCCAAAAATTATTTACAACATAAAGTCAAGTTAATCCTAATCCTTTGATGAACAGTCTAATAAGAAGAAGAGTTTATACAATTGGTAGGTTAGTTTTGTCGGTACTTTAAAGACCTTAAGACACTCTAAGAAGAAGAAGAACTTGTACAATTGGTAAGATAATTTAGTCAACTCATTATTATTAAAAACCTTGAACATTTAATACATTCTGATGATTAACATATAAATAATGGACAAAAATATATTATTTTATTCTCCAACACATCTAGTATTTAGATAAGAGTGAGAGGGATGGGGACCACTCACCAGTCTATGAATATAGCCACTGTTCATTCCATAAGCTAAAGCTGTCTATATAGGTCATTCTGTACAGTGTTACAGTGATTCATATATATATATATATATATAAATCCTGTGCACTGTTATTCATTCTTCCAAATCTAAGAGTAGTTACTAGTGAGAGTGGTGAATGAACAGTAAGTTTGAATGCATTTATCTGGGTCAATATTATTTCCTTTAAAGTGTAGTGCATCATCAATTGGTAACCGCTGATCCGTGCAATCACCGATTAAATCTGCAATTGTTTGCTTTATGAGAGCCCCACTGGATTTACAATGGTGCAGGTGAAAATTGAGTACCTACTATTTTGAGGCTTGACTCATTGTGAATCATAGTGGGGCTAATAAATTTGTCTGCCATCCTCAAGGGGCCCAAAAGGGACAAAGAAAAAGGATTTGGAGAGGTGGTGATTGCCCCACATCACTCCTGATGGAAAAAGGATTAAAAAAACAAAAATTACGTCCTCCACGAGCTCAGCATTATAGAAAGATTGTGCCAATGATACACCAACTTCCTTTTTGCATACATTTTCCTTGCATATGTAGGCCCATTTAATGTAGAACATGGAAAAAGTGATGACATCCTCCATGAGCTCCCCATGATGCTTTCTGGATATATATATATTTTCATGCAAACATAGGATTATGACCTATTTAATATAAAAATGTATGGGTATGTCTATTCCCTCCTGTTTTTTAATTGTAAAATAAATAAAGTATGATCAACGGTTTATAATAACTTTAGTTAAAAGGTATTTATGGTCCATCAAACCGGACTTACAAAAATAAATATCAGAATTATTTATGGTATTATTATAAAATTGGAAGAGATTTAAACGATAATTGGAGGGGGACGGGTCATTCTCAGGAGAGTTCCAAATAAAAAATTCCAATTAGTGCTGGAATTTGTAAGGTGTTTAGAAATTTTTAGTCATTGTTAGGTTGAAAGAATGGCCAATTTTTAAATATGGCTGTCAAAAATTAGAGATGTGAATGTGATCGCTGATTGGTAAAAATGACGATGGTGGAAAGAATACAAATGGTACCCTCAAACACTCTTTCAAAATTACTCGTCAAGTAAGGGTTATAAATTGTTTTCATCATAGTTGCCCATGGTGGATAAAATTACTATTTGATGATCTAGTTGTTCTTTTGTGCATTGTTGGAGCTATAGGTTAAAGACAATATAGAATCTCATTGTTGAGCAAAAATTGACACTTTACATGGTGTTTGATTTATTAGGGCCTACCTTCTTGGCCAAAGGCTTTTTCCATTTTAGAGTTCCACAACCATTGTGCCCTTTTTCTCGAATGCATAGAGACTCTTATGCACCTTTATGGGTTTCTCCAAAATTTCCAACAAGATATGATCTTGGATTCACAATGTTTTTCAAACTCTTTAAACCCGAACCATTTGTCTAGCAATACATCCTCTTAGGATATTTACCTTCTCTCTTAATGGATTTTACCCAAATTCAGCATGCTTTCATAACTTAGAAATTTTGTTTTTCATTTAAAAATAAAGAAATGCAACTATTTTTCATATGGTACCTCAAAGCAGTTTCAAAATTACTTGCCAAGTAAGGGCTACGAATTGCTTTCATCAAAGTTGCCCATAGCGGATAAGCTTAATGTTTGATGATCTATTTGTTCTTTTGTGCATTGTTGAAGCCGTAGGTTAAGACAACATAGAATCTCATCGTTGAGCCGAAGCTCGCACACTTTGCTTTGTGTTTGATTTATTAGGGCCTACTTCTTGGCCGAAGGCTTATTCATTAGGAGTTACTGCAACCATAGTCCCCTTTTTTCTCGGTTGTATAGAGACTCTTATACACCTTTACTCTTATACACCTTTGCTTCTTTTCTCCAAAATCTCCAATAAGGTTTGGTCTTGGATTCATGATTTTTTTCAAACTCTTTAGACCGAACCATTTGTTTGGCAACACATCCTCTTAGAGATTTACCTTCTCTCTCAATGGATTTTACCCAAAATAGGCATGCTTTCAAACTTGGAATTTTTTTTTCATTTGGAAATAGAGAAATGTAAAGTTATTTTTCGTATGCAATTGTTGATTGCAATCTCTCATCTTATAACAAATCAAGCTATGATTGTTTCCAATGTTTTTTTTAAAGATTCAAGTGCAAGCCTAAGGTGGCTTAATAGGTGCCCCATCTCCAAACCCTTCTCAATCATTGTGGTAATGCTCTTTGTCTTTGTGGCTCAAGTTACGCCTCCACCTGTCTCTCGGAGCCATCTCCTAGAGGTAGGGATCATTACCGCGATTGGTCTAGTTGCCACTCTTGTAGTCACCCTAGGTGGGGCTCTCTGCCTCGTTGCCACTCTCTTTCACTATTTCGGCATGGGGCGATGTTTGCCACCATTGCACCACAACAAATTGATTGGGCTCCTCCATCCATGGTTGTCTTTAGCCATCTCTCCAACCTTCTACAAATGCCACTCGAGAACGCATCCATTGGATGGAAGCCTATTTTAGATACAACCGACCATACAAATGGCGGTTAGGGCAAGTTGAATCATTGAGACCCCACTCTTATTGGCCTCTTCACGATTGCTACATAATGTACTTGTTTTGTAATTTATTTTTATAAATTATTCCTAACTCATTGATGTAATGTGACATTTCTCTAGGACTTGTTTCTATACTAACAATTTTTGTAAATAGTACTATTTTAATTTTGATAATATTACTACTATTTCATCAAAAAAATAATTTAAATATTCAAATATTAATCATCATATATATAAATTTCTAAATTTAATTATGTTAATAAACTATAACCATACATTAAAAATAAAAGAAAATGGAAATTAGATAGATTTATATTAGTTAAATTTTAAAATTTAAAATAAATAAAGAAAGTATATTACATATCAATGAAGTTTCTAATAATTATATTGTTATAATTTTACATATTGATTTTTTCTTTGTTTTGATTCGAATATCTATTGCTTTGATTTAATTTATATTTTATTAACAAAAACAGTTTTAACATATTTTATTCAACATTAAGTTGCTTATATGGAAAAGAAGCCATCAAAGAAACTTTATAAATTAATGATGGAAGTGCTATCATCTTTGTTTCATTGAGAAAAATATTTAAAAATAGTGAAATAAAAGATTATAGAAAGATTGTACACCTACTTATTTTTGCATACCTTTTTGCTTCAAATGTAGGCCCATTTAATATAGAACATGGAAAAAGCGATGACATCCTCCATGAGCTTGTATATTATTCAATTGTAAAATAAATAGAAGTATAATAGATGGTTTATAATATAGAGGTGGTTAAAGGTATTTATTGCCTATCAAATTAGAGTAATAAAAAGTAAATTTATCACAATTATTTTATGGTATTATTGTAAAATGGAAATATATAACGAACTTCGGTTCAGTTAGAGTTTTTCATGCTTTTATTTGCCATATTTCGCAGTGGAAATTGTGCGTCGATAGTCTTTCTAGTGGTTTCCCCTTTGTCCTATCATAATGTCTTCCGACTTTTTCCCCGCGCTAAGGCGGTGCCACACTTATAAATGGCCAACTCTCCTCCCATTGCAACAACTGTTTACAACTGGTGGAAATGGCTCCCAAGCATGCGAGGAAGTTTTTGCCAAAGTTTATGACGAGGTATGGACTTTGAATCCTTTCCGGATGTAATAATTTTTTTGATGAATGTTTAGATCTTGTTGTCAAGTGGTATCAAAACCATTGCCTTATTGCCTATTTTTGTGGCCGTATTCCCTCATAAACCTACCTGTAGAACTGGATGAAAAACCATTGGGAGTCTAATGGTATCCTGGTCTCAGGCGTCTGTAACCTCACTAAGGGGTTTTATCTATTTTCCTTTCGCGAGCCTTCTCAGCTTCAAGCCCTTTTGCTTAAGGCGACATGTTGGTACTTAGGTAATACCTTGCTTGTGTTATCTCCATGGACCTAGGATTTTAATCCTAGTAGCCAAGTCTCGCTCAAAATCCCTGTTTGGATCGAGCTTCCTAGCCTTCCCGTTCATCTCTAGTCCTTTCTATAAGAGATTGTGAAACTCATTGGCAGAGTGATTTTCCATGAACATAAATGGTTTTCCTTTGCTCATCCCAACAAGCGTGTGTGTGTGTCGAAGTGGACTTTGCGAAAGATCTGCAGGACCATCTGGATATTCAAGTTGGGTCCTTGTATATCTCTCAAAAGGTGGTTTATTTTAACCTCCCCAACATGTGCTTTCGTTGTCAAGTCCCACCATCACATTCAGGACTATCCACTTTTGGCTCGCTCCAAGCTAACACCAATGCAACCCGTTGTTTCGAAGTCTAAAGTTGACTCTCCGGCTGATGGCTAGACTGTGGTTGGTTCTAAGAAGAGCTCGGGGTGAAATATTTTGTTGAAGTTCTATCTCCATCTTCTTCCCATCCGTCGTCTAGGGATGAGCCAAGAGTGGTGCCACCCAACCCTTCGGTTTCCATTCCTTCTAAGCCCTCATAGAGCCAGGTTATTCAGTCCAATTCAGAGAATGTTGGGAATTTTGCATCAACCTATCTTCCTCTACGACACTCACATAGTCCACCCCGAGATTTTTCACATGATGTGCATGGAGAAAATGGGGCCAAGCGCCGCTCCATTCATGTTGAGCATAATGATTTAGACCAACTTCTTCTTGCCAATAATTTTTCCATTCTCGGCTCCGAGGATGGAATTCTGACGGGGGGGAATTTGATATGTCTGATTTTTCATGAATTTCATGTCATGGAATGTTTGGGGTCTGACAAAGCCCTCCCAAAAATTCTCTGTTCGTTTAGCTTGCCAGTTAATTAGTAGTTTAGATGTGATTTGTTTATAGGAAATCAAGATTTCTAGTTTTTACTTCAAAATACTTTGACTTGTATTGCCCCATATTTTACACATTTCCACACGCAACATATTGAAGGCAGAGGTGGTGCTAGCATTTCCACCACGCCGAAATTTTTAACATTAGTCACTACCTTGGGCCAGGGAGCCCGGTCACCATAGGGTGTGGGGTGATTATGAGTATTAATGATCTTTCTTTTGGTATTCTTAATATTTACGCCCCTAATGAAGGTCTGAAAGAACAATATTATGGAAATGGTTAGGTGACAACTTACATGTTGCTTATTGGTTGGTGTGTGGTGACTTTAATATGGTGGAGCACCGGATGATAAATGTGGCACCCTTCCTATGTGTTGGTGTATCGGCGAATGTGCAACTTGGTATTATTTTAAAATCTGTTGGGGCCTTTTCGATCCTTTGCTTAGATGATGACAAGAATTTAAAGACCAAGCATGGTTCACTTGGACCAATCTTCGAGAAGGATATGATCAGGTTTTAAAACACCTTGACCATGCACTTCTTTCACAACAACCTTATTTTGATTTTGACACGCACCAACAGTTCCTCTACCGGTTCGATAAACAGCAATGCTTTGTGTTCATAGGCGGGCGATTCGGCTCTGCACAAATAATTCAGAAGGATCTCTCTACTTCTCAAGTCCAATCCTTTCGACTATCACCTTCAGTTCCAGGTTGTTGGTATTCGACACAAGCTTAAACTTATTGAATCCCATTTGGCTCGTGGTGCACAAATCTAGTTGAGAATTCATTGGGCTTAGGGTGGGAGATAAAGCCTCAAAATATTTTTCAAATCCCTCCGGTCAAGCATGCTCATCAATAGATCAAAGCTATTTATGATTCTCACCAACAGCTTACTGAGCTCCTAGAGATCACTGATGCTTTTGTCAAGCACTACCATCTAGTTTTTCAAGCTCAGGAGGATTCAATTGAGCGTGTTACTACTTTGTAGAAATGTATTGATGTGGTGCCTAATAAACTTTCACCCAGAGATCGTGCTCATTGCGATGCCCCTCTCACTTTGGAGGAGCTCCATGCAACTTTGCTTTGTCTTGCGGATGACAAGTCTCCGGGTCTAGATGGATTCCCAAGCAAGTTTTACAAAGTGACCTAGTCTTTTGTGGGACATAATTTGCTTTGGGTCTATAATGAAGCTCTCCAAACTCGCTCTCTTGGGAGTTTCATCAATCAAGGAAACATCAAGTTCATTCCCAAAGTAGAAAACCTTGAATAGATGAATAATTGGCAGCCGATCACCTTGTTGAATGTTTCTTACAAGATTCTTGCTAAGGCGTTGGCTCTCCGCATTGTGGATCTTCTTCCTAAATCATTCAACCTAAGCAGACTGGTTTTGTCAAAGGCCATTACATCCTGGATAATATTATTGCGGTCTGGGAAGGCATGGAATGGGCATGGGTTTCTTCATAGAGGCCTCTCTTCCTCAAGATTGATTTTGAGAAAGCTTATGATCACATTAAATGTCCTTTCATTCTTTCCATGTTTAAAGCCCTTGGATTTGGCAATTTATTTCTATCAGCCATTAACACATTGTTTTTGAATGCTTTTTCCCGAATCACCATTAATGGTCACCAATCCAATGCCATCGGCCTTTTCCACTCTATCAGGAAGGGGCTCCCTCTTGTGTCGGCGTTGTTTGTGCTTGTTGTTAATGCCCTGGGTTATTTAATTGCCCAACAAGTTTCCCAAGGTCACATTTGGGGGATTTTCCTTCTAGATCATGCGACTCAACTTATCAATGGCCACTTTATTGATGATTCCTTTTTGAATCTTACTAAATCTGAACACAATGTTGCCAGGGTCTTTGAATGTCTTGACACTTTTGTTTGGCTTCAGGTTCCAATATTCAAATGGCTAAAACTTTGGGCTATCGATAGAGTTGTTTGCCTCTTCCAGACTAGTTGAAGGCCTATCCCTGGAAATGGATTAGCCGTGGGGAGCAATTCAGATTTTTGGGCATTCCCTTTTCCTTTGATAGTGACTCTGTGACTTTGTGGAATTATGTTATTAACAGGGTGGAGCAGAAAGTTACCAAATGGTCTTCCAAACCCTTATCTCTAGCTGGTAAATTCCAAGTTTGCACCAAAATCCTTGCCACTACTCATGTTTATTACTCTGTGTGTTGGTGCCTTCTTGCAATTCATTCACCCGGCTTGCCAAGCTGCTTTAGGACTTTTTATGGTGTAAAAGTTCTGGTTCAGCTAGTTTTCATAGAGTTTCTGGGATGTCTTCTACCTTCCTCATGATCAAGGTGGCATGGGGATCATTGATGTTTATTGCGCAGTGGCCTTATGTGCCAAATGGGTTATCTGGTGTCTTTTGGGTAATTAGGCCTAGAAAATTCTTTTGCGCCATTGTATTGAATCTAGAGCCCCTTACGAAAAGAAGTGTTGGAACAATATTGGGTTGCATACTATTATTATCACTTCGCTCCTATCAAAATTACTGGTACCTTTGTTGCCAAAATTATTTGGAAATCCTTTGAGCAGGTGAAGCCATTGATGTGGTGGATTGGCAATGGATTTTGCATAGGGATTTATTTTAATTTGTAAAACATTTGGTGGTCTCCTATCATCACTGAAGGCAATCTTTCACTTACTAAAACTCCAAGCATCAAAGAAATCTGGATCTTTTGTAAGGGCATTCATACCATTCAGGATTTAGTGAGTCACAGAGACTAGATTCCTTGGCTTGAGCTCAAGCTGAAATTTAATCTGGCCAAATTGGATTTTCTGTCTATCTCAGAAAATTCAAGACATCCTGTCGCCGATGTTATGCTCCACAAGTTGGGGATCCAACCTCCTGTAGCTTGGTGGCGTGACTGGCGGTGGAATTGGGAAATTTCCTTCCTCTAATACAACACTCGAGACCATTTATTAGATGTTAAGTCTACTCTACTTGACCATTTATAAGCTCAATGCTCACTGGGGCTACACTCTGTGCATTCCACTTGGCTTTGCCAGATTTCCCGTACCTAGAATTCTCTTCTTGAGCCTAAAGTTAACCACTTTCTTTGGTGTCTTGTTTACCAAGGTTTGCTCGGGTGAAAGACTTAGTCATATTGGCATCCCTAATCCTAATTATCCTTTTTGCTCTTGCCCTGAGTCGTTCAAACACCTCTTCTAGTCTTGTCCTTGTGCTCAGTCAATTTGGAGGTGGATCCATTCTTTGTTTCAACCTTATCACCTTGATTTCTTCCTTGGCGCTGGCCTTATTTGGTGACTTCAATCCTTAGCCTCGTTATATTGATACACTTTGGCATTTGTTTCGAGCCTATATTATGTTTCATATCTAGAAATCTTGCAATGCTTTAATTTTCAAGCAAGATCAATCTGTTATTTGATTTTCCACTAATGAAAAGGTGATTATTCTTTTATTGTGCATATACAAATTCAAGATCAAGCCACCAAGGTCGCCCTAGAGTTTTCTCATCTGTAGGAGCTTCTTGATCATTGGGGAGTGTGCCTTACACTATAAGTCAGGTTCCACCGGATCTTCGCATACCGCTACCTCATCCTTTGCCACCCTGAAGATCACCTCTGTGGGACCACGTTAGAGGAGCCACTCACACAACCACTAGTCCACCTCCCCTGGGCTGCTCCTTTGCCCTATCCTCCTTTAAAATTGGCTAGAGCCCACCTCCGTGGGGGAAAGGTGTTTCCACCTCTCTATGGTGGGGTTCTCCGCCACCGGCCATGCAGATCATTGCAAGATATCCTCCCCCCGGTTGGGGGATTATGGTTCCATTACAAATGCAATATCCTAATCATGATGGTTGGCAGGTGGATCCTCCTTCGACGGAGCCTAACAGTGGAGCTTTCATCCCTCCTCGGGATGATCCTCCCCCTCCTCCTAGTGCGGTGGCATGTGCTTGATGGTGGTGGTTTTTATTATGCTATCTTGGTTACCCCCGTGGCATGTTAATGTAGCCCTTGTGGCGTTTTTTGCTTTGTTGGTGCCCTTGTGGCGTTTTGTGGGACCGTGTGTTATTTAGTCACCCCTTACTATGTAACTCTCTTTTATTTTTATTAATATAAAGGGCAGTTCCAATAGTAAAATGGAAACATATGTAATATGTAGGGGTTCATTTGTTTGGAGAGAGTTCTAAACAAATAATTTTCAAGGTGTTTATATGTTTTAAAGTTAAATTAGATCCCCCAACAATAGTCAATTTTTAAATATGGCAAAACTCAATGACATAAATGTCATTATCAGTAGTTAAGAATTAAAATGATTTGAATCTTCAAATGTTTATATATATAAGAATAACTTGCAAGGAAGGTAGAGATAAATTTAAAATATTTGTATTAGTTAATTTTATAATATATATTAATGAAATTTCTCATATTTATATTGTTTTTAATTTTACTTGTATTTTGGGTGTGTTTTTTTCTACCCAATTTTAAAAATAATTTTATGGGTGTATTACATCTTCTTTATTAATAAAAGTGTGTTTTCCAATTTATCTAAGTTTTTGGTTGTTTTGATTTTATTGATAAAAGCATATTTAATCTATATTATTTAAAATTAAATTGTTTAAATATGGACAAGTTTTTCTCAAGTTGTCTTTCGCCATCTCGACTTCTCGAGACCTTGTTGAAGATACTGAAGACGGAAGCCAACCCGGCTCTAGTTGGGATGTGCCAGATAGTGGCAAAGATCTTCCTGGTTCTCGTTGGCATGATTAGGACCCACCCTCTCGCAAGACATCAATTAGCAACGATGACTTAATCTCTCTCGCTTTTGTGCTTTCGATGCTTTGTAATCGCTTTGTTCCTAGGCTTTGTTTTTTCCTAGTTTGGTTCATGGTTTTGGGGCATGCTTCCATACCGCCCATTTTTTTGTGAATTATCTTGTATCATTTTACTTGTTAATATAATATAAGATCTTATTCATAAAAAAAAACTTTCCAAATTAATTATGTGTAAGTTTATCGTACTTATTATCTTTGTTTTTGTTTTTCAAAATATTTTAGAATGGTGAAATAAAATAATATATTTAAGTTTTAAATATTTTATCTTATGAAATCTCTAATTACATTTTCCATAATTATGCTAATACATGTCACTAGTGACCAATGACATTTGCAACTTACACATTCAAGTCAATATGAGTTATGGATTTTGAAAGCATTAATGTATCAATTCAATCTGTCCTTAAAATTTAACCATCTATCTCGTATAATATCAGATTTTCTAAAGTTGTTTTTCATTTAAAATTAGGACATGTGCAATCGATGGTGGGATTTAGACATATGAAAGCTTTGGTGGTGAAGGAGATTGTGAATACATCTCGTATGTTCCCTTAATACCTTGGGTCTGCCTCTCCACCCAAGACACTAATGTGGTTGATGGAGTGTGTTGTGTTCTCAAGGCTACCATCACCATGGTGAACACATGGTCAATCACACACAACCAAAAATTTGAGATTTGATTAAGTTTTTTCGAGTGGATCATGGGTTTCTCATCCTACAGTCTTTGAGCTAATTGTTTCACCTTTTTTAGCATGCTACCAGACTTGTGCCAAAAATGGAGCTTTAAAATAGGGTATGAAAATCTAAAGCATTACGAAGAAGGGACTTTGGCCAAATGTTTAACTTGCAAGTTCCCGGCATTTATGTTTGCAAAATGTGGAAGTATGCAACATGTTTGATAAAATTATTGAAAGATATGTGGTTTCATGGACTACAATGATTATGGGATATGCAAAAATGGGTTTGTTGAAAATACCTTGGAAAATTTCACACAAATGCAATCAACAAGTGTAAATCCATATTCCACAATATTCTTTAGCATCCTCTCAACCTTTTTCAAAATGGGATCCTTAGAACATGGAATTTTACTCCTCTTCAAGAGACATTAACTATTTATGCTATGAAATGAATACATGCACCTTATTATGGTGGACGTGGAGTGATTTTTGTTGTTTCTTTGGGTTTTAGTGGTATTCAAAACTATCTTATGAAAATTAAAAAAAAAAAATAAAAATCTACATGAAAATATTTCTAAGTATAGCCGAAGGAGGTTTAAGCAAATATAAAAGAAACTAAAATTGAAGGTTTAAAATATTTAATAATTATTAAAAACCCTAATATTTTTTAAGTAGTGGCTCCATGTATCCTCTTACATGATTTCCTCTCTACCAAAACCACACTACATACGTCAATGGAGTGTTATGGAACTTTGCATTCAAAGGAATTTTTTTCCACATTATCGTTAATGTTTTTTTTCCTAATGCTTGTCTTCGTCTCTGGGTACGTGGTGGGCAAGGGTTTCATGTCAACTATAATTCTCACCATTCATATTCCTATCATTGGGTTGTGCATTATTCTCTTTGAGAAATTCACAACACTTTTGGACAAAGTATACACTCGATTCCAAGGATTTCATATGGTGCTCAAGGAATTTGGCATTGGCATCCATGGCCTCTGCCACATGTTCACTATCACCCTTATTTCGAAGGCTTCTTAACAAAATAAAATAACAAAAATATTACATTTAAATGATGTCTCAAATATTATCCTCTTTTGGAATGAAGTTGTGTTGCATCCTATATTTTCAAATGACCCTACATTGTGTATGCATATAATTTCCATAAGAAAAATAACACCTATAAATTACAAAGACATTACTAAACAAAATAGAATGGTGAAATAAATTTTATCGATGAAGTTTCATCTGATGATGTTGATATCACCATTGAGATAGAGAGGAATGAGGATTCTAGGGTTGTTTATGCAATTCTAAGATGTCGTTGCACTACGAAATAATAGAGCAGTTTAATAATTTTTTTCCTAACTTGTCATTAATGAATTGGGGTAGGTTGGATGGAATAAACGAACCTTTATTTCAGAAATAGTATTGTCTCCTCTCTTTATTATTTAAATATATGATTTAGGGAAATTGAATCCAAATGTCAAATTTCCAATATGAATGATTTTCTCTCTTGGTATAAAACTCTTCTTCTATGTGACATGATAGGAATGGGGGTTCGTCTTTACATTATTTTCTTTTTTATGGAGTATTTTGGATTTTTTTGATGATACATGTGTATTTTTCACCGAACAACAAATGCCCTATCAGAGCGGTGACACTTAACGTGGAAAAGATAATTGTTGAAATATTCAAAGTGATGACATTTTTGAGGTTTCTAGGATTGCACTTCATCCTACCTTCCATGATGGCTAGAGCCTACAAAACAATTATGCTTCACATTGTGACTACATTGATGCCAAAAATGTATACTTTGCACCTCTTGCTTTAACAAGAATACATCAATATGGGGTTTTGCAGGGACAAAGAAGGATTTGTTGTCAATATATCCTTCACTAATGACACCAACATGGTTAATGGAATGTTCTCATCCTCTCCACCTTTCACCTTCAGTGTTGCATAATTTCCACTTGTTTCCCCTTTCACAACATCATGTGAATCTATCTTTGGCCATGCAATTATATTCTAAGATGACATCTCTATTTTATGTTGTTCCATTACTATAATTTGTTTTGTATATTGTTATTAGAAATTAAGATCTTTTCAGCAATATCCATACGTTGTCATTTCCATCCACCATATCAAAATAGTCACTAACGGTAGTGTTGAGATTCCCAAGCTTGCACTTTTGCATATCATTTGTCTAGGATAGATCTTGCACTACAACTATGCCTCACATTACGCCATTATTGTTGGTGAGAGTGCATACTTTTCCCCTCTCACTTGAACAAGACTGCATGAACATGGGATTTTTTTCTACAAGCTCCAACAACAACATTTGTCTTCTTTGTTCAAATTTGTGAAACAATTTAATTGTTTATTTTATTTTAAAAATAATCCACATTTAAGAAAATTTTAAATTCCAAATAAAAAAAGGTTTAAAAAGATGGACATCTACAAGCTTCACTATCTGTAGGGGGTGGTGAAGGAGTTGCTACAAATGCATCCATTCAATCCCCTCCTATCATGATCCCACCTATTCACCTAGGACACAAACGTCAGCTGATGGAATGTTCACAGCCTTTTACACTATTCACCTTTGGGTATTGGATCATTATATGCATTTTTCCTTCTTAATCATACAATAATTTTAAAAATTCAAAATTATAATTATTTCGTAGGATTTTAGCTTCTACAATACCTAGAGGATTTTTGTTGATAAATTTTGTATCAAGAGTTAATGTTCCCTATGTTCTAGTATATAGGAAATACATTTTATGAATAATACTTTAAGTTATTGAAACATGTTCAAACCCAACAATCAATGATCTACATGGATATACAAAATATATCGAATGGTTTTTTTATAGCAGGTGGTAGATATGACACCTTCATGATCAAGGAAATTATATCAAACTCAAATTCATGTGCAATAAGGTCTCGTGTGATGATATCTTCACTACTCCTTCACCGATGCTCTCGGTGTTGAGGTATCACTAGGGATAAAAGTACCCCACCCAATATTAGTTTCATGTATGTTGACGAGGTTTCATAGGGATGAGAACTCCCCCTCCACCTCCTTCCTCTCACTCTTGAATTATCACATTAAATATTACTTTTCCACACTCGAACTAATATCCTATGAGATTTCACTTGGTGAGAAATCCATCTCTTATCGTTTGTCTTCTTTTTCTAGGCCACACAAATGAGATATATCCCCCATGGTTTCTATACGATAGAAAATCAACACGTGACCTTCTGCGCACCCGACCTCCCGAGGTTGTGCCGAGACAACCGGTGTGGAATTTGAAATGGGAGTGAAAGTGATGATGATGACCAAGCTAATTGGGCAACCTTATGTCTTCGACACGCAATAACAGAATCTGCGAATCTAAGGCAAAGAATGCTCTCCTAACCTAAAGGGGTGTAATGGCGGGGTCTGATATGATAGCTACTTGGAGACTCCAATCAATGTCTAGCTCAACCGAGATTCTATTGGTGGGTTGTGGAATACATGGAAAGTAGCCTGCAGGTGCCTCGTATGGGTTTCAAGACAAGGTCATGAAAATTGAGATAAGAGAATCGCCCTTAGTGCTGCCATTGTTATAACCATTGTTGTTCTTATTCATTGTACCTGTACCGGTGGGACTAACAACATTAGGATTTTTGGGCTGGTTAGTTACACCGTCGGTCGTGACTCCACGATTCTTGTTAAGGATCTTTGGTCCTTGATTGTTATTTGTATTGTTGGAGTAATGGGAGTGTTTTGAGAAGGGGTAACTAACTTCCCATTTTCTCCGTAGGTCTTACAACCACTTGTCGATGGCCACTTGGTCAATCTGAAGAGCACCCTCTAGCACCTCTTCATAGCTCCTTAGTGGGAACTTTTGAACCTCTTCCTTCATCTCTCTATTGAGGGAGTGGAGGAACAAATCACAAAGTTCTGTTTGGTCCATGTTTGGTGCACTTGTGGAAGAGTAGAGAACATGTTGCCACCTCTGAATGAAGTGAGCTGCAGACTCATTATGTTCTTGTTTGATATGAAGAAATTATTTGATTCCTATTCGCAAAGCTTGTTCATATCAAAGGCTTTGATAAACTCTGACACTAGTTGCTTGAACGAGTGTATCAAAACCTCTAGTATCCTATAATACCAGTCGAGAGCAATACCTTCAAGTGTCTTAGGGAAAATATTTGCAACGATTGCATCCCATGGGAGCATCTCTCGAATGGCCGTTGCATAAGCTTTGATGTGGGAATTTGGATCACCCTCCCCTTGAACTTTGGGAGATCGGTAAGGGTCTCGGAGCATGACTGCCCAAATGGAGAAATCTAGGGGTTCTTTGAGATATTCAGAATAAGTCCCCATTGCATATGTTTCCACCATTGAAGACCCTTGTTGGGGAGGTGGGGGTTGCGTTGGCTACTAAAATGGGATAACATAGACATTCGGTGGGGCGTATGACATCCCCTGCGATTTTCCATATGGACCTAGGTAGGAGTACATGTCCCCATGTGGAGATTTAGAATACATGTGCATATAAGGGGGTTGGTTACTTTGATATGGAGTGAAGGTACGAAGCCGGAAACGCCACATTTCTCGGGCTGGTATAGTGTTTGAGAATGCACTTCTAGGCTTGCCTATGTTGAGATGACCTAATGTGGCTTGAGGAGGTATACCCAGTACGTGTCCCAGCTTAACAAGTCCACATGGTTTGGAATATTCATGTAGACTAGTGGGTTTCTCGGCAGTGTGGAATTTGAAATGGGAGTGAAAGTGATGGTGATGACCAAGCTAATTGGGAAACCTTATGTCTTCGACACAAAAATAATGAATCTGTGAATCTAAGGCAAAGAATGCTCTCCTAACTTAAAGGGGTGTGATGGTAGGGTCTAATATGAATAGCTACTCGGAGACTCCAATCGATGTCTAGCTCAGCCAGATTCTATTGGTGGGTTGTGGAATACATGGAAAGTAGCCTGCAGGTGCCTCATATGGGTTTCTAGACAAGGTCATGGAAATTGAGACAAGAGATGTAGCGGAGCTACAGGAACTAAGGGTGATTCTCTGGTCTCATCTAGAAAGTCTTAGCCTGATCGGATTGCTTATGT
This sequence comes from Taxus wallichiana var. yunnanensis, assembly GCA_018340775.1. NCBI lineage: Eukaryota > Viridiplantae > Streptophyta > Pinopsida > Cupressales > Taxaceae > Taxus > Taxus wallichiana. Next base: position 549,720,603 of record CM031244.1, on the reverse strand, counting down.
TCAACAATGAAAGTTGTGTGATAATATCGGTGGAAGTGGTGAGGATATGAATACCTACGTGTAGGCTAGTGTCGATATCTAACTGACTAGTAGGTCCATTGGGTTGTGGGACTTGTGGGTCACAACCAAAGACTCGTTGAGGCTGAGGCCCTGGAATGGTCATACATGCAGTCAAATCCTATTCCCAGAGCAGTCCAAAAGTCGTAGGCCTTGTTAGCAGCTATGTTTAAAGTCTCTAACTATCTTATTTTCTCTATGTATGTGGCGGGTGTGCGTAAGATTGTTAAGCGCATACTTGTGTCAATGTCAGTTACTAACTCTGGCCCGTTGGGTTGTGGGACCAGAGGATCACAACCATAGGTATTTTCCTATTGTGACCATTGATGGTCATACAAAATGAATTTGATTCATTTTTGGTGAATAAACTATCTATCAAATGAAATCTAAACTATATTTTTGGTGTTTTCTCAATATATAAGAACAAAACAATAAAACAAGCTAATCTATGGAAATAAATATTTTTGTGCTTTTCTAACTTTTCAGACAATGCATCTAATCTAACAAACAATTTAAAGAAAACAAATAGCTGGCCGGATGTAGCTAGCTATCATGCAGATGTGTGAATCTAAATCTAAGATCTACTCTAATTCAAATAAAATCTCTCCAACTCTACCTCAAAAGTGAAGAATAAATCATGACTCTAACAGAGCTATCATTCACCCACTATTTCCCTAGCAATATTGAAGAGAAAACTTCCTATTGACTTGATCTACTTGTAACTATCTGATTAATTGAAATGAATTGTTTCTCTACTCTATTTGATATGCAATTTGACAAAACAAAGCAAACAAATACACAACTCCAACCTGGAAGAGCAAGAGCTTTGGAAAATCCGAAGTATGAGTATCTGTCCCCTCAGTTCTTTCCTTTCTTTCTCTGCATTCATGTGAGTCCAAGGATGGGAATGCAAAGAACAACAACAAGAGGATGGTGCTTGAGTGATGGCAGCTTGGAAGCAATCTGGGCGTAATGCAGGTAGAAGAAAGATAGCACAAGAGATCTAAACTTGGCTATGTAATTCCTAGCAAGATTATTGCAGCACAACAATGCAAGATACACAAAATTCTTAGGCCTTTTCTTGAATACAAGCATGGAATATATAGGAATGGAGGCTAGAAGGTTACTTCATGCACAAGGAATTGAAGAGGTAGTTCCACTCATTAAATCTATTTAAAAATAGAAGGAACTAGGAGAACCAAGCAAATGAAGCTATTTTTAGCAAATTCGACTCACGGATGCGTTCAAAAGATAAACTTAAGTGAATCATCACATGTAATTTCTCATGTGAAGATTCTGGAAAAATCGATCAGACCACCACCCTGTGCAAGGGGCGGGTGGTTTCAGGACCACCCCCCATCGGGCGGTGGTTTGCGAACCGCCACCCGAGCGGGGGCGGTTTGTAAAGTCCTCTTAAAAGGCCAAAACAAGCACATAATGAAAGGGGAAAAGGGAAAAATGCAAGGAAAAGATAAGTAAGGCTATCTAGGCCACAAATATATATTACAAATGGGTTTTGGAGCTTGAACACCTTCTCGAAAAGGATTTTGAATCATCATTGGGGACCTTTATAACCATTTTCCCACCAATGTAGCACATGTAATTTTGGGTGCATACATATTTCCCCCTCGAGAAGCATCTTAGCCATGAAAGAGGTGTAAAATGTAAAGTCCAGTATGGCATTCCCAAAATGGGGAGTTAGAAGCTATACCTAACATGCCCATGTGTCGAAATCTCACCACCAAACTCCCACTACCTGCAAGAGAAAAAGAAGACTCAAGTGCAGATAGATAAAATATCAAAAAATAAACACTAAATTAAAATGACAAGAGGACTTACCATTTGTGTGGGGATGTAGAAATATACCTGTACCAATGCTCCAGCCCTGTGAACACATATACTCAAGATGAGGTTAGAAAGACCATATATATATAAAAACAAATTCATTTTCTAATTCATTTGTGCATTGTTGATTTGGATTGTTTGATTGATTTGGAGCTCTGGATTTACGGTGACCATTTTTGATGAGAATATAGTCAATACATTCATGTCGAGATCGTGATCATGCCTCCACATGTGGAGATCGACCAACGTGCTCCCAGGTTAGTTATTTCCTTCTTTGTCTTTTTGTACCCTAAAAGTTTAAATGTTGAAAACTTCACCTAGGGGGGAGATTTTCAAAATTTTTGTCTTGAATAAGTCTTTAGGGGGGCCCATAGGTCATGCTTTTGTTCTAGCAAAAATGGTCAATTTTATCATTTTTGGTCTTCCTTAGGGTTCACGGCTGTGTTTTGAAATTTGGTTCAGGACCACCACCCAAAGCAGGGTGGTGGTCACAGGACCACCACCCAACTCAGGGTGGCGGTCAGGAACCGCCACCTTGCACTAGGTGGTGGTTCTAGACAGAACATCAAAACATGCTCAAAACTTGACCTTTTTTAGATTTTTGAGAGTTTACTATGTTTTTTGATGAGCTTATTGTGTGGCATGCTTTACTAACTTGCTCTTTTCTCATGTTTTGGTGGATGCAGAAAAAGGTGGAGTACATATGTTGGAGCGAGAGAGAGAGAGAGAGTGTGATTGGCTCCCTGGATTTTAGATCAGCTGACCCAGGCTGAGATGGATCTTCTACAATAGGCAGGCATCGGTGGATAGCATGGGTGCCCCATGTTGCTCCTGCTAGTCATATTCTATGTGTGACTTATTTTCTTACTAGGATGCAAACCGGAACACTTTCCGTTCCCAGGTGTCAGGGGGGAGTGGACCATCACTTTGGAGGATGTCTATCACATTCTTGGTCTCCCAGTACTTGGTAGGAAACTAACATTGGAGATAGCAATGGGGTCTAGAGCCATGATGAGACAACATAGGCTACATACATGGGAGATGTTATTGTCTCTTCTAGCTCGAAGAAGGGAATAAAGGTTTGGTCTATTGCTACTGCTCCCATTCCTACCCTCCGAAAAGCCATCATGGGTATCTTGTCCTCGAGACTGATCGGGGACAAGGGGGAGATACACTTTTGTACTACTGTTGGGGCCCCATCATTGCATAGATCGAGGCTCATGGCCATAGGTATGCCTAGGGAGAAGATATCTTGGGACCACATACCATGATTTATATAGAGTCATGAGATTACAGGGGCAGTCGTTGAGCCACCCCACTCTGGTTATGAGTTGGGTCTATGAGCATTTCATCCCATATGGTAGGGGGTGGAGGTGTCAAATCTAGGGGCTATCCGGGAAGCTAGATGGATAGGCATGTCAGTGCTCTAGACTCCACATCAGTCGGTGGCCTCTCTGACTATGGCCGACATGACCCCCACACCCTATCAGGATATGGCAGGGATATGGGGTGAGGAGACTGCGATGATGATGGTAGCTTTCTCTTCCATGAGCAAGCTAGTTGATAGGGTCGGAGACTAGAGATTCATCCCTTTGACCGGGTACCTCAGCAGTTCGGTCTTCCATACCCTGTCATGCTTCCTCCAGTGACACCTATTTACAGGACTATCCAGAGGCATGAGAGAGGTCCTAGAGGGGATCTTGGCTGAAAGTTGTTACTCCTGGTGTGCCTATTGTAGTTAGGCATGTAGTTCAGGCTCGATGAGTAGTTGGTGCTCCTCAAGCACCTTTACTTCAGATTGGGGTGGCTCCTGCTCACAGTGGGGAGGAGGATGAGCCGATTGACTTGGACTCGATTCGAGGAGGAGGCGGGAGATGACACGGAGGGGGAGTCGGGTGGAGAGGATGAGGGGGTAGGACCTTCGAGAGGGAGATGACAGTGACCCTGAGTGGCATGACACCTAGGAGATCCTCAGAGCAGCACATGAGGAGGTGAGCACGAGAGAGAGAGACTCTAGTCTCAGAGGAGACCCTTGGAGATGATGAGTCCATGATGGGACAACACCATGCCTTTGGATTCGGGAGGCTCCATAGCCACCACCAGCACCTACCGTAGTATCCACATTGATCCCACATGGATGCCCGAGAGACCAGTATGTTCAATACTCCTCTCTCTATTTTTTCTTATTGATTTTCATAGGTTTAGTTTAGTATTCTCTTTTGACTTGCATTTGTGATTTTCTCTTTGCTCACTATCTCTTCTTTTTCCTTTTGTAGCATCCATACACATGAGTGGTGAGAGCTCATTCGGTGGGTATGCATGGACACCCTGTTGATCCCCTTGGGAAGACTCGGGCCTGAGTTGGCTGTTGATTCAGGGCAGCCCTTAGCCATTGTTGGACATTCTAATGTATTTTCTCTATGTCTGGAAAGATCACGGAGATGGTGACCTCCCTTCATGCCATAGTAGCTAGGTACGAGACCATCGAGCACTTGATGAGATGAAGCCATTCTCATAGTGAGGCTATGGGTAGTGGGTGCCACCATGAGCACTCACACCATTCAGTCCATTCTCGAGTGTTGTCATAGTCATAGCAAGAGCCCTAGGCATGGCATGCACCATCTGAGGGATCCCATAGGGATTGACAGGCCACTTTTGAGCCTTTATTGCTTTGATACTATTTTTTGACATTATATGATTTTTTTTTTGTGTGTTTTGGGCTCATTGCGAGTGTTTTTGACCATGCCTAGCATGATGACATTGTATACAAACTTGATCCATTATGATATACAGACTCTATTTTTGGTTCGGCATTCCATTGCATCCGAGTTGACTCTCTTTGGCTTATCTCTCATGTGTAATCTAGATGTTTAGAATTTCCACTTTCCTATGCTTTTCAGAATGTATGCAATGGATGTGAAATGATAACAAAATGATTTCTTTTTGTATTTCATGATGTTGATATATGATGATGCAAACACAATGTGATCTTAAAACTTAGTTTCTTTTGCAATTTTTGGTACTTCATATTTGTCTTGACAAAAATGTGATGACATAATGATATGATGAATAGATATGCTTGCCCCACTCCTAACCCCACACAACTAGTAAGATGCGAGGGCTCAACACCGAGAGCTAGGAAGGGCACAAGCCATGAAATTTGTTGAATGGTAGTGGTGAGATGAAGACAGAGGTTTGACAGAGCCAAATTGGGATGCTACAACCTTACCCCACTAATGCTACCTCATAGTTTAGAATGTGAATTGCTCTGTAGTTTATCTAGACTTGGATCCGTAGATGGCCACTTGGTTGACAAAATCTGGTTTTAAGGTTTTGAATTCTTCTTGGAATTTTGAACATCTAATCCACTTTGCTTTGACTTAAGATTTCCCAGTAATTGGTCTAATTGTTTATGACTTTTAGGTTTGTCAAAGAGACCCCCTATACCTTGCCCCATGCTACTAGTAGGAAGCATGGGCTCATCACCATGGAAAAAGCATAGGTGAGTAAGGGCATTTCCTTCCTTTCCCAACCCTACGTCACTAGTAAGAGATGCAGGCTCAACACCAAAGGTTGGTAGGGAAAAGAAATGTGTAAAATAAAATTTTTTTGTTGATTTGTACTTGACTTACTTATTTGGGAAAAATCTTTAGAATGTTCTTATTTCCAAGGAGATGTATGTGGGATGGATGTGACACCATGAAGCTTCTAGAATAGACCATGAACAAAAGACACCTATCCTAAGAAGAAACCAAAAGTAGAACCAAGTATGCAGGCCTTGGTATGGTTACTGTCAAAACTTTGTCTTATCTTGTTGGAACTGATGAAATGATGCAGAAATAGTTGATGATACAATGAAGATTTGAAGAGACATGATTTGAATGTTTTTCCAATATTTTTAGAAGTTCTTGGGGATTGCTATAAGGATAAGCTCCTTGATCACACTTTTTACAAAATGAATGGACAAATGAAAATGCAATGCAGATGTAATAATGTACATATGAGAATGTTGATGGATCATGCATAGTATCTCTTTAGGTGAAGGGAGTTCACGGATTCACTAAAATCCTCACCTTCTAGAGTACACAAATGGAATGTGCCATTTTTATAATCTTCCACCACTTGATATGGACCTATCCACCTAGGTCTAAACTTTCTTCCCTCGCTCGGTCTTCTTGTCAATTTGGCTATCGAGCCTTAACACCAAATCTCCTTCATAGATCTCACATTCATATACCTTTTTATTGTATTGCCAAGCCATGCGGTCAGCGTATACACTGTGTCATTGCTCAACATTCAATCTAACTTCATCGAGGCTTTCTAATTGGGAGAGATGAGCTTCTCGATAACCCTCTTCTCCTAGGATCCCATGTAATGAAATGTGGAGGCTGGGTAGTTTGACCTCCAGTGGTAGAACTACCTCAACACCAAACACTAAAGAAAAGGGAGTCACTCCCATTGGTGTTCTAACCGATGTTTGGTAGGCCCACAAGGCCGGAAAAAGCTTCAGATGCCAATCTCATTTATTCTCCTTAACAATTTTTAGAAGAATGGACTTTAAAGTCTTATTGGTAGCCTCGGCTTGTCCATTAGCCTGAGGGTAATAGAGAGAAGTTGTGTGATGACTTATTTTGAACTTTGCACACAACTCACACCTCATCATTTTTGAAAGACGTGCCATTATCAGAAATAATGACCTGTGGCACCCCATACCTACAAATGATCTGGTTCAAGATGAACTTAGCGATTACAGAGCTAGGGACAGTGGTAAGGGGCATGGCCTCTACCCACTTGGTAAAGTACTCATGGCTGTAATTATGAAATTATGGCCATCCATTGATGAGGAGAGAATTTTCCCTATCAGATCTAGGCCCCACGTGGAGAAGGGCCATGGAGTTGTGATCGGTTGTAAAGCTTGTGTGGTATGTGGATTTCATGGGAAAACTCTTGACACTTGTGGCATCTGCACACAAAACTCTACCACATCATGTTCGAGGGTGGGCCAGAAATAGCCCATCCGATGTATCTTTTGAGGTAGTAGCATGGCCACCAAAGTGACCACCACATACCCCACTATGTGACTCATAAAGAATCTTTTCAGACTCTTCAGAATCAACACATCTCAATAGCATTCCATCAAAGGCTCTGCGATAAAGCACCTATTCTAGGATGACGTACTTGGTGGCAATTATGCGTAACCACCTTCTTTGTTGTGATGTTTCCCCTTCTAGGGTACGTGTGGTCCATGATGAAATTGATGATGTCAGTGTACCAAGGACATACAGAGATAGGGGCCTGGTTTCAATGAAATATACACACTCATCGGGAAAGTCCAAATCTACCAAATCACCCCTGTCTAATGGATTATCAGCCAACCAATCTATGATGATTTGACCCTTAACTAATTTTTTATTTACAAACATTAGCTCAAACTCACCCATTAATGTAATGAAATGCCCAACCTTTTTAGACAAGGATCCTTGCATGAGGAATGTCCGTAAGTGGTCTGACTTGATGATGACCCTTGTCTCTTGATTAAGCATGTAATGTCTTAAGCACTTGGTTGTGAAAACTATGGCAAGGCATTCCTTTTCTACCTACGTGTGTAGCATGTCTCATAATCAGTAACATCTAATGATAAAATAAATAGCCCATTCTCATTTGTCATCATCCTCTTGTGCCAACATATAGGCTAGTGAAACATCTATAGCCCATGAATATAAGATCAAAGGGTGATCTGACCTTGGTGGCATTAGCGTGGGAGGGGATAACAAAAAAATCACTTAACTACCTTGAAGGCCTCATCACATTCCTCCATCCAATCCAGGCTATAATCTTTCTTTAACAAATTGTTGATTGGATGAATGAAAAAGGTCAAGTCAGGGATGAACCTTTGGATTGCACCAAGTTTCCCAAGAAAATATCTAATACTAGACTCATCCGATGGTGGAACCATTTCTAACACAACCTAGATTTTGGCCGGTCAACATCAATTCCTCATGAAGATATAATGTAACCCAGGAGCTTTCCACTATTACACCAAATACACATTTCTCTAGATTCAATGTGACTCCATACTCAATCAAGCGCGAGAGAATGATACGAAGCACCTCTTGGGTGATCGCAACACTTCCTGGCCTTGGCCAGCAGGTCATCCACGTAGGATTCCACAATCTTATGAATAAGATCATGGAATATGTAGGTCATTTCTCATTGGTATGTAGCACCAACATTCTTAAGACCAAATGGCATGACAACATAACAATAAGTTCCCCAAGGAGTTATAAACGTAGTTTTAGCTTGATCCTCGGTAGAGATTTTGATTTGATTGTATCCCAAAACCCATCCATGAGGGACAACAACTCAAATCCAGCCATTGCATCGATGATAACATCAATGGATGGTAGTGGGAAATCATCCTTGGGACAAGCCTTGTTGATGTCCCAGAAGTCTATGCAAATATGGATCTTTCCATTTTTTTTTGAATGGGGACAATGTTAGATACCCATTGTGAATAATCAACTGGCTTGATAAATCCTACTTGGAGAAGCTTCATTACTTCTTCTTTTACCATAAGGGCTACCTTTGGCTTCATAGGTCTTGATTTCTACTTAATTGGTTTGGCATCCGGCTTAGTAACAAGATTGTGAACTGCGATGTGTGGTGAATTCCCATCATTTCCTTATAACTAAATGTGAAGGCTTTCGATGTTCCTTAAGGACTTGGGTATGAATTTCTACTTCCTCTAGAGTTAAAGAGGACCCTAGTTTTAAGATTTTGGTTCCTCCTCCATTCGATGTTTATATCAATCATTCCCTCAATTAAGGAGGCATTACCCTCCTCAAACTCAGGTGGGGGTGGAAACTCCAAGTCCCCTTCCTCTTCTACCTCATAAATTTCAAGATCTCTTCCCAGAGATGACTCAATCATTGGATTCCCAAAATAAGAGGAGGAACACAGAATTAAGGAAAAGTCTACCTCTTGACAAGTAAGATGTAATTCCACCAAAGCATTTAAATAAGTTAAGGTTGACTCATCCCCATCGATAGGGTCCAAAGAGTCAAACTGGCCCTCGCTTCCACATATGTCAACATTGATGCCACTGGCACTTTGCGAATCAAGGATTTAGCATGTGGAGTGAAACCATGAAGTTGGTGTCCTCTAAATCATTACTTGGGGTGAAGCGTGAGGTGGAAGTCACTATAGAGTCTTCCAGAAGGTTTTGTTCATGTGGAACTACCTCGATTGATATGAAATCAAATCCCTTAGTTAGGTCCAACATGACAGTTTTATAGAGTTGTAAGTGTTCAGCCCTAGTCTCGTATACCTCGGATACCTGATTTGTGACTAGTTGTGAATCACCCAACACCCTAATATTGAGGATGCCCATTCTCTTGGCTATAATGAGACCTAATAGAAGAGCTTCATACTCAGCCCCATTGTTTGTGCATTCAAAATTCAATTTGAAAGAAAAGGTAAAACCCTTCCTTCGGTGAGGTAAGGATTGCACCTGCCCACACCAAAGCGACACTTGGCCCCATCAAAGTGGAGAGTCCAACAATCACTCGGAAAGATAGATGTTGAGTCATCCTTTGTAAGTTCTTCTTTTATTTTGGTTACATCTACCATGCAAACCTCATCTGTTGGAAGGGAACCAGGTCCCAAAGCATGTCCCATACCCATGGAATCGAAGGGAAGAAGGATAGGAAAATCCTTTTCTAATAGTTCAACAATATTTGTTGTAGTTCCTAGCAAAATCTCTACAACAACGCTTTCATCCTTGAAGGCCGAAAATACCCTCGATCAAACTTGTAACCTCTAATTCCATCATGGTGGAACCAACTTTTCTTCTAGTAACATGCTTACTAGGTTTGTTTAACTGGTTGGTGGGAAGCTCAAATTCAGAGTGGACCCCTGGCCTTTTCTTCAAGTTGGCTAGGTGTATGTCAAAGGGCTTTGGATCACCCTGAGTGACAAATACTTTCCCTAAATGTAGGAATCTAACTTCTTGGAATAGGGTGGATGGGATTGCTTTCATGCGGTGTATCCAAGGGTGACCAAGAATCATATTATAGTTGGTTTCCCGATCTATAATATAAAACTCAGTAAGCACCATCTTGGGTCCAAGAGTGACTAGTAATACTATGGTCCCGATCGAGGTCACCTTGAGACTATCATAGCCTCTTAATGTGTTTCACGTCGAGGAGCAATTAGTCTCCCCATATCCTAACTTCTGAAGAAAAGAGAAGGGGATGATGTTAACTACTGCCCCATCATCGATCATCACACTTCACATAGTTGTTATAGATCCAAACTTGCAAAAATAGGGTTGGATCACCTCTACGAGCTATTTCGGCATCTGTAGGCATCTTTCTTATGTCAAATACAAACCCAATATCCCTTTTGGGCTGTCTTGGAGGGAAAACGTCAAAGTCTATATGGTTTATCTATGCCTCTGGTGGTGGGGTAACATTAGCCAAATGGCCAAGACCGAGCACTTCCAAGAGAGTGGCTCGATGAGTGGGAGAATTCTTCAGTAGATCTAAGAAGGAAATGTGTGAAAAGGTCTTGGTTAGATCATTGATCAAGTCATAAGCCCCTACTTGGCTTGCTTAGCATGTCATGAGCATTATTCAAGACAACTGGGTAAATCGGGATCGGCTGCGATGAATAGTCTCTTGGCTCTTGTTGCAGCATTAATCTAGAGTTCAGTGTCCAACTCAACCAAACCTATGATCTTCATTTGTTGGTGACCATCCAAAGGAGGTGCCACCTGTGGGTTTGATGAAGTTGAGGCTTCATGATCATGAGTCCCTATTACAATGCCTTTATTCAACCATTAGGATCTAGTCTTCCATCCTTTAGATGCATGGGGAGAGGATCATTGAAGATTCCCAATGGTGTGTTCTGTGGAGACACTGGTCCCATATAGGTGTTTTGATTAGGCATAGTTGGATTGGCCAGAAACATGTCAACAAACAACTATCTTTGGTCTTCTGGAAAATGTTGCAAAAACTTATTACAATCATGGAAAGTTCTTGCGTCATGCCCATGGACCCTATGGAAACCACAATACAAGTCAGGATCATAATCCCAAGGCCTTTGGTTTGTTCCTTGTTGTGGTCCAAAACCATGGTTATTGTTTGGTTGTTGAATTATTATAGTTAACACTTTGGAACCCTTGCCCCTAGTTCTAGAATTGGTTGGGGTATTGACTAGGGCTTGGGGTCGGCATTTGTCTTTGTGGCTGAGGTTGTTGTTTGTTGTTGGGGATGATTAAAATCCACAACGTTTACTGAGGGTGAGAAATTATTGCTCCTCTTGATTGCTTCATTATTTATTCCCATTGTTGTTGTTATTCATTGTACTGTCTATGGTGGGACTAACAACATTAGGCTTTTTGGGCTGGTCAGTTACACCATCGGTCATGACTCCATGATTCTTGTTAAGGATCTTTGGTCCTTGATTGTTATTTGTATTGTTGGAGTAGTCGAGAGTGTTTTGAGAAGGGGTAACTAACTTCCCATTTTCTCTCATAGGTCTTACGACCACTTTGTCGATGGCCGCTTGGTCGATCCAAGAGCACCCTCTAGCACCTCTTCATAGCTCCTTAGTGGGAACTTTTGAACCTCTTCCTTCATCTCTCTGTTGAGGGAGTGGAGGAACAAATCACAAAGTTCCATTTGGTCCATGTTTGGAGCACTTGCGGAAGAGTAGAGAACATGTCACCACCTCTAAATGAAGTGAGCTGCAGACTCATTATGTTCTTGTTTGATATGAAGAAATTCTCTGATTCCTATTCACAAAAGCTTGTTCATATCAAAGGCTTTGATAAACTCTGACACTAGTTGCTTGAACGAGTGTATCAAGCCTCTGGTATCCTATAATACCAGTCGAGAGCAATACCTTCAAGTGTCTTAGGGAAAATCTTTGCAATGACTGCATCCCATGGGAGCAACTCTCGAATGGCCATTGCATAAGCTTTGATGTGGGCATTTGGATCACCCTCCCCTTGAACTTTGGGAGATCAGGCAAAGGGTCTCGGGAGCATGACTGCCCGAATGGAGAAATCTAGGGGTTCTTTGAGATATTCAGAATAAGTCCCCATTGCATATGTTTCCACCATTGAAGACCCTTGTTGGGGAGGTGGGGGCTGTCGTTGGCTGCTGAAATGGGACAACATAAATATTTGGTGGGGTGTATGACATCCCTTGCATTTGTCCATATGGACCTGGGTAGGTGTACATGTCCCCTGTGGAGATTTGGAATACATGTGTATATATGGGGGTTGACTTCCTTGATATGGAGTGAAGGCGTGAAGCCAGGGAATGTCACATTTCTAGGATGGTATAGCATTTGAGAATGCACTTCTAGGGTGCCTATTGTAGATGACCATATGTGGCTTGAGGAGGCATACCCAAGGTACCCATCCCAGTTAACAAGTCTACATGGTTTGGAATATTCATGTAGACTAGGTGGGTTCTGGGCAAGTCGGTATTTTCCCATGGTTACTGGGTAAGAAGGAGTCCATGCTTTCCCTGCGTATGAATTTTGTGTATTCTGGGCAAGCTCTAACTCCTTGACCTTATCAACCAAAGCTGAAATGACATCACCCATTGATGGGGGTGGTGCCCTGCTTAGACTCCTTTGGTTGAACCCTTGAAGGTTGTTGAGGAATATGGTGTCCCACTATGAATTGTTCATGATGTTTCCACCCCTCATTGGTTGTATTGTCAGTTGGTGGTGGGGTAGCATTATTGTTTTGAAGTGGGACACTACCTTGCCCTTGTAACCTATCAAAATATTGGTTCATTTGTTGGAATTTCTGCTCACTCCTAGCATATCATGCTAGATACTCCTCATCAAGATGGGGGAGTGGATCGGATTACATGGTGATGGGTTGTCGAAACAATACCCGAGGAGATGAACTAGTTTCTCTAGTAAATGTCATGTTATTTGAACTTGATTGTTCAAGGGGGTAAGTTTGAGTGATCTGATCTAGTTCTTCGATGCATATAGAAGAACCAACATTGGTTCCCTAAAGCAGAGGATTTTGAGTGGATGAGCGGTTGTCTGCCCATGTTGAAAGTGAAGGTGACTGTTGTGGTATGTTTGATTGTGGTGTTGGTACATGTCAAAACCCGGATGGGTCAACCATACTCATCATATCCCAACATATTCGGGGGTATAAGAATACCCATAGAATAAAGGATGGATGAAAGTGAAATGTTTAGAGACTAGCTCTTCACGTCGGGTTCACCAATTTGTATGACAAAAAATCAACACGTGACCTTCTGTGCACCAACCTCCCGAGGTCATGCTGAGACAACCGTGTGGAATTTGAAATGGGAGTGAAAGTGATGGTGATGACCAAGCTAATTGGGAAACCTTATGTCTTTGACACATATAATGGAATCTATGAATCTAAGGCAAAGAATGCTCTCCTAACCTTGAAGGGGTGTAATGGTGGGGTCTGATATGATAGCTACTCGGAGACTCCAATCGATGTCTAGCTCAACCGAGATTCTATTGGTGGGTTGTGGAATACATGGAAAGTAGCCTAGGTGCCTCATATGGGTTTCCAGAAACAAGGTCATGGAAATTGAGACAAGAGATGTAGCGGAGCTGCAGAACTAAGGGTGATTCTCTAGTCTCATCTAGAAAGTCTTAGCCTAATCGGCTGCTATGTTTAACAATGAAAGTTGTGTGATAATATCAGGTGGAAGTGGTGAGGATATGAATACCTGCGTGTGTAGGCTAGTGTCGATATCTAACTGACTAGTAGGTCCATTGGGTGTGGGACTTGTGGGTCACAACCAAAGACTTGTTGAGGTTGAGGCCCTGGAATGGTCATACATGTAGTCAAATCCTATTCCCAGGAGTAGTCCAAAAGTCATAGGCCTTGTTAGTAGCTATGTTTAAAGTCTCTAACTATCTTATTTTCTCTGTATGTATGTGGTGGGTGTGCGTAAGATTGTTAAGCGCAGACTTGTGTCAATGTCAGTTACTAACTCTGCCCATTGGGTTGTGGGACCAGAGGATCACAACCATAGGTATTTTCCTATTGTGGACCATTGATGGTCATACAAAGTGAATTTGATTCATTTTCGGTGAATAAACTATCTATCAAATGAAATCTAAACTATATTTTTGGTGTTTTCTCAATATATAAGAACAAAACAATAAACAAGCTAATCTATGGAAATAAATATTTTTGTGCTTTTCTAACTTTTCAGACAATGCATCTAATCTAACAAACAATTTAAAGAAAACAAATAGCTGGCCGGATGTAGCTAGCTATTTGTGTAGATGTGTGAATCTAAATCTAAGATCTACTCTAATTCAAATAAAATCTCTCCAACTCTACCTCAAAAGTGAAGAATAAATCATGACTCTAATAGAGCTATCATTCACCCACTATTTCCTGGCAAATATTGAAGAGAAAACTTCCTATTGACTTGATCTACTTGTAACTATCTGATTAATTGAAATGAATTGTTTCTCTACTCTATTTGATATGCAATTTGACAAAACAAAGCAAAAAAAACAAATACACAACTCCAACCTGGAAGAGCAAGAGCTTTGGAAAATCCGGAAGTATGAGTATCTGTCCCCTCAGTTCTTTCCTTTCTTTCTCTGAGCGTTCATGTGAGTCCAAGGATGGGAATGCAAAGAACAACAACAAGAGGATGGCGCTTGAGTGATGGCAGCTTGGAAGCAATCTAGGCATAATGCGTAGGTAGAAGAAAGATAGCACAAGAGATCTGAACTTGGCTATGTAATTCCTAGCAAGATTATTGCAGCACAACAATGCAAGATACACAAAATTCTCAGGCCTTTGCTTGAATACAAGCATGGAATATATAGGAATGGAGGCTAGAAGGTTACTTCATGCACAAGGAATTGAAGAGGCAGTTATTTAAAAATAGAAGGAACTAGGAGAACCAAGCAAACTCATTAAATCTATTTAAAAATAACCTTAAGTGAATCTAGGAGAACTCACATGAAGATTCAAAATCAATCAATCAGCTATTTTTTCGAGGAATGCTCTTTATCGCCATATACTTTACCAATCCTTGTTATAAGGATATGTTAAACTATTGAAATTAGAGATAAAGAACAATGTTAGTCTTACATTCAAAAATGTCTCAAGGTTCTCGAATCCACAACCACCTACGTATATTGTTGGCTTATTCATTAAAAATGTAGTTCAAGATATTTCATGGAGCCCACATCCACCTCATGAAAAATAAGAGCAATCACATTGTGGATATGCATCCCTTGTGCACTTCTTGAAATATTTATGTATCCAATTCATTTCTTCCTCCTTATACCTTCAAGAAATAGAAATTTCTCTTTTTGTGTGCTTTGATAATTTCTTCTTTCCTTAGATTCAATAATTGGCCTTTCCTCCTTTTCAAAATAATGCTACATTGCACTTCCATCTATATCTTCACTTTAATACACTAAATTCTACATTTCCATCAAACCTCACTTTTAGGTCCTCATGTGCCTAAGAAACAATTATTTATTTTTCACATATCAACATTTCCATTATACCCCTTCGATGTGTGGTGGTGTAAATCAACTTGCAACAATTAATATGTTGTACATTGGGTTACATTCATTTAGTTGTCAGACCAGGGAGCATAGACTTGAAATATTGCATGTGTTGTATACATAGTTATAGTTGATCTAAGAGGTTAGAAAGGAAATAATTGTCACATAACAATGCTGAAAGTAAAATAAAACTCGAGACTTGAAAATGGACTATTTCTAAATGTTATTATTGAAACAAAGTTGTTGATTCAGAGAGAAGATTATTCCTAAGGAAATATGCATGAAATGAAACAATGGATGGGATTTAGTAGACCTTAAGTGGGCCCTAACTTTGGTTTTAATCCCTTCCTAACTCTATAGCTAAAAACTAAATGACAGAGCTTGGATTCCTATATTAATTTACATAAAACATTACATCTAGGAACAAAATATCAGAGTAATCTCTTTTATCTAATTATAAATATGGCTATCTTTAAATTCCTATTATAAGGCACCATCCCTTTCTTTATATCCTATCATTTACAACACGTAAAAAGAAGAGGAATACAACAAGGATTCTTCAACAAAAAGTGAGAGATTCAACACGTGTTTGAAACACACAAGTGTTCAACTAACAATCAGTTCTTCACTAGTTCTTAATCAATGACCAAATCAAAGATTGATTTGTTTCTCAATTTTCCACATTTATTTTATAACTACTTCTCCAATGACATGTAATGACTTAAGTGTCATCACTTCATGTTTCAAAATATCTTCATAAATGTAACTTCTTTGCTATGAATGATTTCCTTATGTTGTGGATTTGTTGCTTGTCAAAATTTATATGGTTATAGACAAGTTGTATCAACACATGAAAAATTTCCTATAACCAAGAGTGGTATCAACAAATATAATCATCCGTAAAAATTATTGGAATAACAAGAATAAATACACACATAATATCACAAAATAAATACAATTAGATATAACTGTATCAATTATTCATTATGCCAAAAGTTCATGGTTGTAATAGTGATGTTCAACAATGTACTAGGGAAATACATAGACATGGCTATAATGGTCTTATCAAAATACAAAAAATGATTTGTTATGAAAGTAATTAATACATATCATCACACCCCAGCTTAAACACTTAAATGTCCTCATTCAAGAGATTCATATCTTTTCTACTGGAAACTACATTCTTGTCTCGAAATATATGGATCTTCATGCTCCTTCCTCTTTGATAATAAATATCCATAACTCCTCCTCAATATGTCCCAGTCTCTTTCTTGCAACCTATTAGTGGTTTGAGATGAACTCCTCATCATTTTCTGTAAATTCTCTTCTTGCTGCCTCTGGGTTAGCTTTGTCTGGAAATGCGTGTATCTAACTGGAAAACCATTGACCTCTGCTGAAATCTCATCACTTATCCTGATTGTTAACCATTTTACCTTTGCCTCTCCATTTTTAGGGTATTTACAAACTCTTCCATAACTCCTCATAAAATCCTTGAAATTTGTTAATGTATTGCATCCATCCATGATTCTCAAAGTACTGCACAACCTCAGGATGATTCAGAAGTTAGAAATGTGTAAAAGGTTCATAGCTGATCATGTCACCACCCATGGTGGATACGTAGCTTCTCCCAAGTGTAATACGCAACCAAAATATTTTTCCTTGAAAGTACTTTGCAAAAATGAATTGTGTTGATGGCTTTTCATTTCTTTGAACTTTATTACTAAGGGGACAAGCAATACATTTAGGGGTGATTAATCATTAAGTGGATGTGACAACATTGAGTACATGAAGCAAAATGATGTGACACGTTGGCTTATGTGGAGGGATTAAGTGGACACATCATAACTAAAAGGTGGTGGTATTTTAATGTGTCACATGCTTTATGACTTGACATAACTCATAATTAAATACAATTAATCTAATCATGCTTTATTAAAGTAATAAATGTATGCACTTATATCGTTGTGGCTTGCAATGATTAATGTGCATACTTTATTGAAATGGAATCTTGGATGCATGCAAGTGCTTCATGATGTTTTGGAATTGGGTTTAACTTGTGTTGACTACTCCTTAATGAAAAAAATGCTTCTGGAGAGGGAAATCTAATTGGTTGGGGTGTCAATCATTCTTTTTATATCATCCACTTTTGCATGCTTCCTTAATGTCCATTATGTAACCATGAGTTCTGCCA
Organism: Taxus wallichiana var. yunnanensis; assembly: GCA_018340775.1. Classification (NCBI taxonomy): domain Eukaryota; kingdom Viridiplantae; phylum Streptophyta; class Pinopsida; order Cupressales; family Taxaceae; genus Taxus; species Taxus wallichiana. Next base: position 549,702,950 of record CM031244.1, on the reverse strand, counting down.
GATGCTTCAAACAAATAAGATCTTATTTCTTGTGGTTGCAAGTTGAACTCTTGGTCATTGCACTCTCTCCTTGTGATGGAGATCATGCTCTCCTGTAATCACTTGTCAATAAAACATACAAAACAAAAATTTATATAAAAATGGGTTAGCAGAATGTTGATGATCACTTAGAAAGGTAAATCTCAACACTTTTATTTAGCCTTGACTATTCAACAAGCTAAATAATCAAAGGCTATTAAAATCTCATCAATTATCTACAATTCCAAAAGGTGATCCAACAGATCAACCTCTGAGGTAAATTTTGATGTTTCTTTCTCCATTCTTCTTTGAAAAATTCCATAAATGAGCCTTTATCAACTGGCTTTTTATACAATCTTAACTCTGTGGCCATTCACCAACAACTTGAATCTCATAGATCAATAGTAGTAAGCTTTACAACTCTATTAGGGAATATCTTCTCAATTTCATAGGGGCCTAACCACCTTGTTATGAGCTTCCCTATGTGATCCTTGTATTTTGAGTAAAAAAAGTGCCTAGTCACCTTCCTGGAACTGTCTTGTTTTAATATATTGGTCATGCCATTTGATTCTTTATTTTTGCACTACCTCTATGTTATGAAATTATTGCTTTCTCAATTCATCCAACTCATTGAGTTAGATAATTCTCTGTCTCTCAGCTTCTGATAATTCTATTCCTAGCTCAAGTGCACTTCTCAACATTTTATGATCAAATGCTATTTACAAAATAATAGTCTTGCCATATAATAGTTCAAATGGTGTGAATCCAGTTGTGGTCTTCCATGTTGTATTGAATATCTAGATCGCTTTACGGAAGCCCATGTGCATAGTCTCTTTTTGGATTTCTATAGTCTTTGTCAATATGATCTCTATGTCTTTGTTTGTAACTTCCACTTGTCCATTAGACTAGGGATGGTATGGAGTAGACTTTCTATTTCGTAGCCAAATCAACAATCACATCAAAAGTAAAATGTGTACCATATTCTGTCATAATCTCCCTTAGGAATCCATATCTAGTAAAGATGTTCTCATACATGAATTTAGCCACCTTCTCACTAGTCTGGTTTGGTAATGCTTTTACCTCTGTCCACTTGGTTAGGTAATTTTTATAGACCAGGATATACTCTTTCTGCTAAGATGGAGGGTCTATAGGACCAAAAAATCTAAGCCCCACTTATCAAAAGGTTGTAGAACCAATTGAGGTTACAATGACATCTCATCAGACTTATTGGGCTTTCCCATTCTCTATAATTTTTCACATATCTTAGTGTATAGTGTTGCATCCTTATGTAAAGTTGGCCAATAATAGCTAGTAGTCAACACCTTTTGTGTTGTTCTCTTTGTAGATAAAATGACCTCCACAAGGTTCATTGTGGTAGGATCTGAGGACATAAAATATCTCCTCATCATCTATACACCTTCTAATTACTTGATCCTAACTCGTATAAAAAGAGAACTCCATCTATTAAAGAAAAGGGTAAACTCTTTTCAACTAAATAATTTTTCTCATAGTATGAAAAATGTGGAGGTGTTTTTCCTGAGACCATGTAGTTGGCTATGTCAACATATTATGGTGTTCTTATAGAAATAGAAAACATGTGTTCATCTGGAAATGAATCATCAACTACTTTATCTTCACTTGTTGGTCTCCATCCTTGAGAGGAAATCTTCCACCACATTATCTTTTCTAGGATTGTCTACTAGGGTGACATCAAATTCTTGCAAGAGGAGAAACCACCTTATGATTTTGCTGCTTACTATTGGTTTGTTTACCAGATACTTGAATAGTATGATCGGTATGAATAAACACCCAATATCCTATGATATAATGTATGAATTTATTTATGGAGTATACTACTGCTAGGAACTCTTTTTCTGTTACTATATAGTTCAATTCTGCATGTTACAAATTCTTGTTGACATAATATATTACATAATTTATACTAACATAATTTTGACCTAGGAAAACTCCAATAACATGATCTGATGCATCTGTGTGGATGTGAAAATGTAGGTTCCAAATGGTCCTCTCAACACAAGAGTAGTAGTCAACATCTCTTTTAAAGTTTGAAAATCACTTTCATAGTATTCAATCCATACAAAATCAACATCCTTTCCCGAAATGTAAAACTTTGTGCTTTGCAATTTTTCGAACTCTTGTATAAACTTCGTAATATCCATCATGACCTAAAAATATGCTAACATCTTTTTTTTTTTTTCTTGGTGTGGACAGGTTGACTATGAAAAAACACTTTTGTCGGATCTACTTGAATTCTGATGAGGAAAGGTAGTTCCCCAGCACTATACCCTTTGACATCATCATGCAACACTTCTCAATGTTTAGGAAAAAATGTGATCCTTGCATCTTCTTAATATCTTATCCATATTTTGCATAGCCTCCTAAAAACTACTCTTTATGAACATTGAAGTCATCCATATAGACTTTCATACAGTCATTTTTAAATCGAGAGAAGATACTCGGGATTGCCCTCTGGAATGTGGAAGGTGCATTGTACAGACCAAATGGGAGAACTAAATAGGAAAATGTACCCCATGGACATGTGAATGTATTTTTATCTTGGTCCTTTGGTGAAATATGGATCTGATTATAACCACTTTGTATCCATCAAGAAAGGAGAAGTAATTTTTACCAGCTAGGGTATCAAGCACTTGATCAATGAAGGGTGATGGGAGGTGGTCTTTCTTTATAGATTTATTTAGTTCTTTGTAATCCACACAGATTCTCCATTTTCCATTCTTCTTTGGTACAATTACCAGAGGTGATACCCATTAGTTATCTAATATGGGGTATATGAATCCAACATCTAACAACTTTTATAGTTCACCCTTCACAATTTCTCTTATTGTTGGGTTCATGTGCCTCTAGTGGTTGTCTGATTGGTTTACATTCTTCTTTAATATAAATTTTGTGAGTACAAAGCCTAGGATGAATCCCATGCATATCACTATAATCCCAAGAAAATTTTGTATTATGTTCTTGAAGAAGAGCAATCAACAATTGCTCTTGTTGTATATTCAACATCTTTCTTACATTTAGTGGCCTCCTTGTTGTTATTTATACTTGCTTGGAGAGGTCCAACATTGAACACATGTTGTTATTAACATAATTTAATATGTAGTCATGAGGAAGAAGTTGGTGAAAAATATAATTTTTACCTGGAATACTCATGGTGCTCTGTTGTGGTAAGACTTGGTTCAAAGGATAGCTCAAGCACCTCAATCTATCATCAATTTCTTCATTTCTTCCATATTTGTTCTGCAAAATATTAGATAGAACAACATATTCCTCATGATCTTCAATAATGCAAGAATTTTCAAACATCATCAGTTGTTGGATAGAGCATTGATCAATTTCTGGTTCTTCAACCCAAACTATTTGATCCTCATCATTCAATGGTTGGGTAGGAGGATAGAGTATAAGTTTCTTGGTACCATTTCCATTTGAGATGATCATGTTGCCAGACCTATACTCTATAAATGCATCAGTGGTGGCTAGCCATGGAATTCCTAGTATAAGAGAGTAACCTCCTGGAATTTCCTTTGGTTATAGGACAATGAAATCAACAGGGTATTCCCAAGTGTCTAGCACCACAACAATGTCCTCAAGGAATCCTTCAGGCCTTACTATTGATCTATCAGCTAGTTGCAATCATCAGAGCTGTTGGCCTCAGTCCTTCCAACTTCAAGTCATCCATAATTTTCTTGGTCGTGAAATTAATTTTTGCCCCTAAGTTAATCAAGGTATTTTTATTATAGTTCCATTGATAGTAACATTCACCAAAGGACTTCCTGGATCTATGTACTTAGGTAGCACAAAGTTTCCAAGCATGATGTCAACCAAATGTCCAATGACTTGTATAGTGGATGGATATTTTACAAACGTCCTTTAAGCGATTGATAAAATCAAGAATAATTTTATTTAGGGTCATATTTTCTCTCTTATAATCTTTCTAGAAATGGGGGTCCATTGACTTGCATCTTACTTTTGCTAGAATTCTATTTATGTTGCTGTAGATCAGCTTGCAACGCTTTATAGATTTGCTTGCGAGATCAAATTGTAGGAACTATGGTTCATTTGGTATGTCTGTGATTATAGGTTTACTTGGTGGAACATGTGTTCTTCTTGAACGGAGATGGATATTATTGAAATCAAATGAATAAGAAGAGTATTGGGTTGATTCAGTGTTATAGGCTGGTTGAACAACTTTAGTATTAAGGTTAGTTGTTGGTTGAGTTGGTAATTGAGTAGTTTTTGGTTGAGATCTAGATTGGGGGTTTGACATCAAATCATATTTTTTGGTAGGGAGGTTTCTTGTTAGGGTTGTTGGTAGTTAGGAGGTTGATTACTCCATTGTTTCCCTCCTCTCTAAGGTTACTTCCATGAATAAGGGGGCACTTTGCCACTATTGGTATGATAACCGAGGTTTTCATGACTATTAGTGGGGTTGCATATTGTTATATGATCTAAAAGCCCAATTTTGAAAAGATGGCATGGGATCTTGTGACATACCTCCTTGTCTTGGTGGCCATGGCTTCCTTTGGGAAATGTAGAAAAATTTCCCATCCTCCATTTCTATCATTTTGAACTCTGGTGCAACCTCCTTTCCTTCTATAATTTTGGCTAGTCCTATGCATATGTAATCAACTTTCTTTATTTTGAAAGACTAATAGAACTCCACAAGTGTTGCCTTTACATCCCCTCTCTTATTCTTTACATGTAGAACATCAAGTTGGGTGGCCATGTCATTAACTATTTTTTGTTTCATGTTCTTAAATACATTTGCAATTTATGATTTAGATATTTCCCTAATTCCTTTGGTAGTTTCTCCACCTTTTGATCTAGTACTTATTATTCTTTTCATGGCTCCGTAGAATACTTCCTACATGCTCAACAAATCTCCTAAAATTTGGCGTTGGAGATGTCTCTAGCTCCTATTAACTTCAATGAATCAATATCTTCCTCACTGAGTCCTTTTAAGAAAAGTAACTTGAGAGATTCATGAGGCAACCTTGTATGTCTTGACTTTTGAAAAAAATAGGAATCTCCACGGTAATCTTCTAGTGGCCCATCTTTCTTATGTGCCATCTTGAAGAGTTCATCTCCTCCTCTACTACTTGGTCTGTAGTAGTATTCTTGGTACTTGGTCAAAAAAATCTTTCATCCCCTACCAGGTAGTAACAACATCTCTTCCTAGGCCCATAAACCATCTCAAGACTATATCCTTGAGTGGCGGGAACAACTTCAGCTTGTGTGCATCAGTTGTGTAGTCATAAATCCTGCATAAGACATCAAAATCAAATAAGAAAGTTTTTGGTCTTCAGTCATAGATCCATGAAAATTAGGAAGAGCTAATGGAGATATGTTCTTCATTTGAGCAGGCTGATTGTTATTGGAGATAGGAAACTCAAATGTGCTTAGTTCCCTTTCCTCTTCTTCCATGTTTTGATTTAACTCCTCTGTCATGTTAGATTATTTAGGAACCGTCTCAGAAATCTCACTTGGGAGGGAGTGTTCTATCAGCAAACCCTATACAGATGAGGATGTTTATTTTTCAAAAATAGAAGTAATTTATGTTATTTTAATATTGGGTAGGAATCTATCATAGACATCTCTATGATGGTGCATACATCAATTGAATCAACTCAATCAACATTCATTAGTGGGGGTTTTGAAGGTGGAATTTCTATAACCTAATATGTTCTAAGAAATTTAGAAATTTAAAACCTCACAAACTCCTATAACTTAGTAATATCCCCAACAACGACACCAAAAATGGTGGTGTAAATCAATTTGTAGCAATTAATATGTTGTACATTGGGTTATACTCATTTAGTTGTCAGACTAGACAACATAGACCTCATATACTACATGTGTTGTATACACAGTTATAGTTGATCTATGAGGTTGGAAAGGAAATAACTATCACATAATAATGTTGAAATTAAAATAAAACTCAGACTTGAAAATGGACTATTACTAAATGTTATTATTGAAAAAAAGTTGTAGATTCAGAGAGAATATTGTTCCTAAGGAAATATGCATGAAATGAAACAGGGGATTTAAGAACCTCAAGTGGGCCCTAACTTGGGTGTTAATCCCTTCCTAACTCTGTAACTAAAAACTAAATGACAAAACTCATATTTATTTATTGATTTTCATAAAACATTACATCTAGGAACAAAATATTAGAGTAATCTCTTTTCTCTAATTCCAAATCACTATCTTTAACTTCCTTTTACAAGGTACCATTCCTTTCCTTTATATCTTATCATTTACAAAAAATGAGAAGAAGAAGAATACAACAAGAATTCTTCACCAGAATAAGTGATAGATTCAACACGTGTTTGAAACACACAACAAGTGTTCAACTAATAATCAATTCTTCACTAGTTCTTAATTAATGACCAAATCAAAGATTGATTTGTTTATCAATTTTCCATGTTTTTGTTGTAATTACTTCTCCAATGGCGTGTAAGGACTTACATTCCATCACTTCATGTTTCAAAATATCTCCATAAATGTGGGTTCTTTATTGTGAATGATTTCCTTATGTTGTGGACTAGTTTCTACGAACAAGTTCTTTGGCCACGGATGAGTTGTTGCGGATAGGTTCTTTTGTTACATATGAAAAATTACTTACAACCAAGAGTGACATCAACACATATAATCATCTAAACAATTTATTGGAATAATAAGAATAAATGCACACATAATATCACAAAATAAAGACAATTAGATATAACTATATCAATTAGTCATTATGCCAAAATTTCATGGTTGTCATAGTGATGTTCAACAATGTACTTAGGAAATACATAGAAATGGCTACATTGGTCTTATCAAAATATTAAAGATGAGTTGTTATGAAAGCAATTAATACAGCTCATCAATGTGGTTTCTAGTTAATAACACTACTAATATTTTATCATGAAGATTTTTTCGTTCTTGTTTTTCAAATAAAATCAACATTGATTCTTTCTCATGATTCCTATCATGGAAAAGTCTTCCATTAATTTAAAATATTTGAGTTGGCCTTCATTATATGATTTTTTCAACTTTCTCATCTTGGTTTATGCCTTTCAATTGATCTTTTCCTTATGCAATTTCACATTTCAATCTATTTATATTATGGAGAACTCGATACAAGTGTTTTTTATCATTACGTGAATTTTTAAGTAATTATGGACCATATTTAGATCATTATTGGTTCATAAGAACTCCTCAATATGATCATGCACCAATTTTGTTCTAAGAAAACCTTCAATATGCACTTTGGAACTTCTTGGTTCTATTTTTGCATTGAATTTGCACTTTTTGCACTTTGGTTCCCAACATGCATGCTAAGTGCTCTTTTGTACATATTTGTTCTATTTTACCTTTGCATGGTTCTCATAAGCATCTCCAAGTGTTTTTTCAATTAACTTGCACTCTTGACACCTTTATGTTCTTGGAACCACTCCCCATGTGCTTCTAGAACATCCAAAGTTTTAATTTCAAGTTGAGAATGCACTTTTTAACTTAAGTGGTTCTCATAAGCACATTCGAGTGGATTTTTCACTTAAGTTTCACTTTTTTCACCTTTAAGTTTTAGAACCACTCCTTTATGTTCTTTTGGAACCTCTGAGGTTCTAATTTCATGTTGCAAATGAATTTTTTTGACTTAAGTGGTTTTCATAAGCACCTCCAAATGCATTTTCAGTTAAGCTACACTTTTACACCTTGAAGTTCTTTAAACTAATAAAAACTAAGTGAACTTCATTATTGTTTCAACACATAAATAAATTCATGACATTATCTCTTCTAGTGGAATCATTTTTGTCATTCCAAGATGGAATAAATAGGTACACATATCTCATGAATTGATCAATGCATAAGGTGAAAAAAATCTTAGTAATACCTCTATTCAAATTCCATACAAATTAGTGCATGCACTATGTCAACAAGAATGATGTCATTTCATATCTCTTCCTAATGAAATGGGAGTTTTGGACTTGGATAACCATGAGAATGAAAATGGGTTTCCTTAGGATAAATGATTTATGCTCTTTATAGTTTTAGTGAAGGGATTAAATCGTAAATGAGTGTTCTATATTTTCCTCATCTTTGAAAGAAGTAAAGTGATGACACTCATTTCAGCCCATATATGTGTGTGGTGAATAAAGGGATAGAAATGAAACAAGAACGTCATGTTGTGGTGGTATGATATTCTCATGGAAGCATTTTCAAGAACAATTAGTTTTCATATATGAAATAGATGGCGATGGATGTATGTGTAATTCAATGCTTGGTGTAATACAAAATGAAAGTGAGAAGTTCATTTCATAAATTTATTATTGTAGGAGGATTAATTTTTTGAACATTTGTTAGAGTGGTCATTGGATTATCAATTTGAGAATGGATTCTTGGTTTCTATTCTTTTTCTTATGCCAAGTGGAGTTTTCATGAAGCCTTAGTATGATTAGATAAACATTTTTAGTCCTCAAGAACTTCATGATTTTAGTTCTTTGCAGTGTAAAGGTACCTATTTATCTCATTATGTTACTGAGTTTGTATAAACTTGTATATTCATGTTATTCCCCTTATATATAGTTTATTTTTCCCCTTTTTTGGTTTTCTTCCCTTTCCATTTTCTTGTGTGTCCGGTGTGTTCAATAAATGCATGTCGAGAAAGTGGTCCCTTGATTGTTTGTATTGAGAATGTTATCCTATTTTTGTGTTTATCAATAAAATGGGATAACCAATCAAAATTTTCATGTAGAACTTATTTATGATCCATTCTTCATCCATGAATTAATTTTAAAATGACTTACGTGCTTTTTGATTCAGATTTTAGGGCCATTTTTATCCCAAATTCGCACCCCTTGTAATTTGGATAACTCGTCAAATGGACTTAGTCATTTAGCTCTAAAAAAGATGCGGGACACTAACTCAGTTTACCATAGAGTGTAAGAAATTAGTATTCTGTAGGTTCTCCTAAATCTGGAACAAAGGAGCATTGATCAAGAACTTGGGAAGGTTTTTGATAAATCCACAGAATACTATAAGGTCATGCTACACTTGGTGAATCTGCACCAAACATTTGGAAACCCATGGGAGACTAAGCTAATTCATTGGTGGGTTATATTTAAAAGGTCATGTGACATTCATTTGGCCATCGATTTCAACATCAAACATTAAACATCGTGGCCACATGGTGGGATTCTGACTCTCCTCAAAGGTTTTGGATTTGGCGGACATGAGACCCACGAAATAAGCCACATTCCTTAGAATTTCGATGGGTGTGGTGGGGTAGAATAAGTCAATGTAAGTCAAAGAACACGCCGTAGGGTGAAGGAAATGACAAATGACTGGGGATCAATGGTCTAAGGAAGGGACATGCATCACCATTCTGAAACTTCCTCAAGCGAGATGCATTCCACATACCTCAAGTTCTGGAATAAACCGGTTTCAAAAAGGCTTTGGTCCTGGAAAAGTCACTAAGGTCAACAGGCTATGTGGTAACATTTTTTAAAGCCAAAATTTTCTAAGTCCCACAATTTAAATGTTGTGACGCTGAAAGCCATCAAAATCATGACACACTTGACAATGCAAAGAGTGTGGATATTTCCTATTGGCTTGTATTTCGCAGTAATTTAGTCAATAGTTAAAGCAAATAATGACAACCCAAGGGGCATGGAGCTTCCTCATTGGTCAATGTTTCACGGTGGTCGAGGAGGTGAATAAAATTTTTGATAAGCGCAAAGGTGCATGGAATGATCTCATTGGCTAATTTTTCATAGGGGACATAAGAGGTCATCAAAAGAACTAAAGATATGAAGAGCGTGGAGCTTTCTCATTGGTAGAAATTTTTCGGTGGTCGGTCACGGGCTTTCAAAAGGTAAATTGTGAAGAAGTGTGGAGCCTTCTCATTAGCTCATGCTTCGCAATGTCTAGTTCAAAGAAAAGGAAGTGTAAAATTGTGAGGAGCATGGAAATATTATATTGGCTCACATTTATAAAGTGGTAGACTAGAGAAATGGATATTCTAACACCGTAAAGAAATGTGGAGCTATTTTATTGGCCCAATTTTATAAAGCCACAAAACGTGAAGGAAAGAAAAGTAAAGAAGTAGAGCTCGATACCGCGATCCAATGAGAGACCAACACATGACAAAGACAAAAAGAAGTGCAACATGTGGGCAGAGGCCATCTCCGAAGCCAATAAAATGCTAAAATGTGTCACATTCATGTGCATCCCAACATTAAAATATTCAAATGGCCATATTTTTCACTCCAAATCTCCAAATCACGCAAAATCGGTCTTGTTGGAAAGGTATCCTTGAGCCCTTCAATTTTTCATCATTTGTTTCATATATTAATAGCGTCTAATGGTAGAAAAAGGAGGAAACTGAATCAAGAATTAATGTGTAGTTACAGATAGCTCAACCAAATGAATTGATGGAGTATGGGACTCTTTCCTTCTCTTAGAAGCAAAGTGACATTTGGGAACATGGTCGGTAAGGTGCCCATGATGTTTTTAGAAATGAATGGATAATTGATGATGGTTGAGGCTAAGGAGCCTTGTTTCAGGGAAAGATGATGATTTTCATTAATGACAAGATCAAATCCAATCTCCTTCTCTCTATGTTACCTCTTATATCTATCTCTTATCTCTCGAAATCTATAAATGTAAGTGCTTGGGCACATTTGAAAGGGTTGGAGATTCTTTGTATGAATTGGATCTTGAAGTTGCGAGAGAAAAAAACTTTGTGTTTTATTTCTTATTATCAAAGAACATTAAATATATATTTTACAAATTTTGTGTTGTGGATGAATCTTTTTCATTTGAGGTATTGTTCTTAGGTTCAATATATCAAATAGTTATTTTCTTTGAGATCTAGTTTATTGAATCTATATCTAGTTATTACTATCTATTCGTGTGTGATTATCTTTTGATCTATATTTTTCTTAAGAGAAAGCATGTTCCTTCTCATTCTCTTCTTATTCTTATGAAATTCTCATATCTTTCTTCTTCTCATCTCTCACACACTTTTTTTATGATAAGAACAAATCTATTGGGATGAGATCCCAACCCCGAATGGTTAGATTAGTGTAGATATTGTAAATATTATTTGGTATGCTTTAGATTAGTAATAAACAGGGCCTCCCCTTTATTTGAGGAGGGAATTTATCCCACATGCTGTGGTTGAACCTCATTTTTTCTTTGAAAAATATCCAACCAAAGATTTTTGAGACTCCATTGGGGATACGAGATAAGTAAGACTAATCTTTCTATACTATTGGTGACTCTGTATTTTATTTGTTCTATTATTTCTTTCCAGAGTTAAGCTTGCAAGAAGGGTATACATTCGAGATATCATAGCCAGGAGGTGAATTTGATCCTTTATTCGATCTACTACAATAACATAATTTTAATCTCACACGGGAAGGTGTTCCTCTAGATGTGATATGAGCTCTTCACCTATGCATAAGAACCATGTTGCTCAAGATTTAAACACATATGCTACTTGTAGAGAATTTTTTTAGTGGTACTCATTTTCCTACACAAAAAAATTTCATGGATGGAAAACAACCACAAGCTCCGGTCCCTTGGGTCCAAATATTGGTCCTCTTGCATTGGCACATCCGTTGCATGATTTTCCACATGGGTCACACAAGAAATTCCCAAAATTCAATGGTGATGGGAAGAAACACCCAAATGAGCATATAGATGCATTTTTTCTTAGCTTGTGGAGTTCTTGGAGTGGCTCATGAAGATGTATCTATTCGGTTGTTTGTTGAAACACTTCAAGGTCTTTGCCGCATAATGGTTCTATCATCTCCCACCTGCATGCATCACCAATTGGGATACTATGAGAACATAGTTTGAATCTAGATTCAAACCACTAAAGATTCACATGTTTTTCCATCCCATCTCACCTAGATGAAGAAATAATCACATGATCCTATGTGTGATTTCATGGCCAAGTTTAATAAGTTGATTCATAAAATCCCAACACATGCAATTCCAATTCCCAAAAAACCAAAAGTGATTCTTTGTCAATGCACAAATTCTTGAGGTCAGTTCCTTGCTAATAAGATCTAAAATTCTTTACTTGGCTACTACACATTCACATCCACAAAAATCAAAGATGATCTTATCATGGCTGGAAATATCAGAAGAGATTCTTCCAAAGTTAAGAATCAAATACACTTCTCAAATCACTATTGATCCCATGATCCCAAGAATGGCCAATGATTTATTGAATCTAAAGAAGAAGATGTCTCAACATGCATCATCCACTCCTTATAGGGATATCCTACGAGGAACTTTAACAATAATGATGGTGCTCCTACAGAGATAGGAATTATTACTACCACACAACCCAGATTGTCCATTGAAGCTCCTCTTGTTAATGCACCATTGTTAGGTGATTGAGGAAGAAGATGAAGAAGTAAACGATGAAGCTAATGATGCCTTTGAAGCTTTGGTTACGTTGATGAGTTATGATGAGTCAGTTGAAACTCCAACATTGGGTACCTAGAATATGAAGAAGATGATTGTGAGGTTAGTGGTCAATATTTTGTTATTTTCACTTGATCTCATAATCTAAGGAAAGAAGTAGAGAAACCTAAAGTGAATGAAGATTCAGTAATTATTTCTAAAAGGGGAAATCCTTTTCCTATTCAACCAAAGGAGAAACCTATTACCAAGAAATTTTCCACTGCTTCTAATCCTCCTCCTTCACCTGTTCCCAAGACCAGTCCTCCTAATGCACAAAAAAGTATTGAAATGTCTACACCTTCAATCATTCCCTCCTACACCACATTTGATATCATTGATCATGTTAAAAGAACTAAAATTCAAATGTTCAAAGCTAAATACCTCTAATCCAATCCATAGAGTTTTGAAAGGCTTGAAAAATTCATTAGAAGAAAATCTGTCATACCACCTAATGGTTATCAAAAGACTCCTCCCCAATCCTGTACTCCCTCTATCTCAAAATAATATGGCATCAACCTCCTCCTTTGGGAAGATTGAACCATTTTATTTGTCCTTTCTTATCAATGGTTTTAAACTAGCAATTGCATTATTGATTATGGGGCCTCAAATAATGTTATGCCTGCAAAGGTAGCTCATGCTTTGGGGATCACTCTTACAAAACCATTTGGATGTTGCTACTCCATGGAAACCAAGCAGGTCCCATTGGTTGGTCAAATCAAGGATGCACAGTTCACATTTTTGCATTCCCGAGAGAGAGTCTTGATGACTATTCTAGTTGCAGATATTCTAGTGGCTTATGGTATCTTGCTTGGGTGAAGTTTTTAGGATGTAGGTGGAGAAATTCATATGGATTAGAAAAAGGATATAATCCCAATCAATGGAACCATGTGTGTTCTTAAACCTGAACCTCAAGAGAAATATTTGGTCACAAAATCTAATGACCCAAAGGCTCAAATTCTTTTTGAAGATGTTGGCTTAGGAAATTATTTCATGACTTCAAATAAGGATTTTTCTTCTACTTTAGTCATGGAGGAAGATACCAATGCAATATGGACTTTAGAATTTATGGTAGTTTCTCAATTTTGGATCTCAGTGCTGGTGTAGTGCTAATTTATCTCCTAAATTTGAAATCTTCCCTTTTAATTCAAATTACAATTTGACAATACTAATAACACTAACGAATATGAAGCATTATTGTTGGGACTAAGAATGGATAAAGAAAAAGAAATTAGAAATCTCAAATCACAAGGGGATGCAAATCTCATTGTAAATCAAGTTAGGAATGTCTATCAGGTGAAGAATGATCGTTTGAGGCATTATAGAAATAGAGTTTGGGACTGTATTGAATATTTCAATGCCTTTTCAATCAAAGCAATACCTAGAGATCACAATGACAAGGTGGATTCCCTTGTCATGTCTGCTTCATTGATCCTTCCTCATCCCAAGTTCAAGGAAAAAAAATATACCATTGAGATAGTCTATCATCCCAATGTTCCTGATAATTATTTGCATTGGAAAGTATTCAATGATGATCAAAAATTTAATTTTTTGAAAAGTCTGATAATTTCATAGAGCTCTACTTTGAAGGTTCTAAATCAAATTTTCGTGAATCCTTTTTGATTCACAATAAGAGATCAATGGAGAAGTTCTCTAACTAAAGGGAAACAAAATCCCCAAAGGATTGGTGTCTTTAGAAGGATTGTTTGACAACATGATCACTTCATTCAAAAGAAGCAATAATCTAGAGCTTAATTCCTCCACCGAGATTGAAAGTTAATCTTGGAACTCACTGAGCAGCCACATATGAATTATAAACATTGGAAAATGTTACTCCCTAAGGAGAAGATAAAATTTGTGGAATTATTAAAAATACATGGATGTCTTGGCATGGTCTTATGTAGATTTGAAATATTTCAAACCAAAATATGTGCAACATAATATCCCTCTCAAGACAGATGCTCAACCATATAGACAAAAGCAATGTCATTACAACCCCAAGATTTTTGACACCATTCTTGCAGAGATTTAGAAGATGTTGGATGTAAAAATTATTTTTCCATTCATCATTCTACATGGGTGGCCAACATTTTTCTGCATGCAAGAAGAATGGAGAAATCATATCTATGTGCATTGATTTTTGAAATCTCAATCAATCTTCATTGAAAGACAATTACCCTATACCTATTATGGATCAAGTGCTACAAACAGTGATAGGGTTAGAAATGATTTCTATGCTTTGGATGGATTTTTAGGATACAATCAAGTTGAGGTTTCCACAAAAGATCAACATAAAACAACATTCACCACCCCATGGGGTACATTTTCTTACTGAAGGATGCCATTTTAGTTGATTAATGCTGAGCTACCTTCCAAAGGGCTATGGATCTAGCATTTAGAGGCTTGATGGGAAAAATCATTGTGGTTTATCTGGATGACCTTACAGTCTTCTCTAAGAATAGGTATGATCATTGTGATCATTTGGAGCAAGTTCTAATAAGGTGTCGACAACATGGGATTTCTTTAAATCCCAAGAAATCTATGTTTGGAGTCATAGAAGGGAAATTATTGGGACATATTGTGATAAAATAAGGAACTAAGATTGATCCTAAATGGGTTAAAGCTATACAAATTCTCACCCTTCCTATAAGTAAAAATGTGCATTCATTCTTTGGGAAGGTTAATTTCCTAAGATGGTTTGTTCCTTATTTTTCTGACAAGACTCGACACATTGTCAAGATGATGAAAGGTAAAGTTCCATTTTGATGGAATGCTGATGGAAAACTTTCCTTTGATGAAATCAAGGAAGCCATAGCTCATGCCCTATCCCTAGTATGCCCATATTTTTAAAAATATTTTATCATGTATAGCTATGCCTTAGCTCATACAATGTTTGCTATACTAATGTAAAATAATGTCAAAGGAGTTGAATCTCCAATTATTTTATGAGTTTCCCTTTGAAGGATCATGAGCTCAAGATGTCCTAGATTGAAAAGCATGCCTATGCCATGGTTTGAGTAGTAAATCATTTCAGGTATTACATCCTGAATTCTCATACATTGGTTCTTGTCCCTGATACAACAATAAAGTCCATCCTTACTCAACAAGAGTTGGGTAGTCAATGAGGTAATTGGATTGCCAAGGTACAAGAATATGATTTAGAAATAAAACCTATGAAGCTTGTGCATGGAAGAGTTTTATGCCAATTAATCACTGAAAACAACTCTGAAGAAGAAGCTCACATAGTTGAGGAAAATCATGAAGAAGTTCCCAAGGTGTTTTTTGTGAGTACAACAAATGAGTGGTATTCAGATATTTCTTTATTTCTAACATATGGAGAATTCCCTGACACTTAAGGCCTAAAGAGAAATGAAATGGTCAAGTTAAGATCAACTAAGTATGTGCTCTGGGATAATGGTTTGTACAAAGAGAGGAATTGATGGAGTATTCCTTTCTTTGTGTGGATAATATTCAACAAGGTAATATCTTGGAGACATTTCATAACTTAGTGTGTGGGGGAATTTTCATCATCTATTATAGCTCACAAGATCCTACAAGAAAGGTACTATTGGCCCACTCTCTTTTCAAGATGCATCCATGTGGGTAGCAAAGTGTGAAGCTTTCTAGCAGTTTTTGGTCGTCCAAAATTGGAAGCACTTCCCCTAAGGCCAGTGGTAATTGAAGAACCCTTTTAACAATGAGGAATTGATTTTATTGAAGCACTGAATCCCTCATCTATTGATAGGCATAGCTATTTTTTGACTGTGATTTATTATTTCACAAAGTGGGTAGAGGTAATCCAAGTAAAACATGTTACCTCTGAAGTTATTTGTAACTTCATCAAAGAGAATATAATAGTCAGGTTTGGTGTTCCTCATAAGATTTTTGCTGATAATGCTTCCAATTTTTCATCTTATGAAATCAATGAATTTTCTATGGTTATGGGATTACTTTGGCTCACTCATCAGATTATTATCCTCAAGGAAATGGTCAAGTAAAATTGAGTAATAAAAACTTGGTGACTATAATCAGGAAGCTAGTTGATGAAAATCAATAGACTGGCACAAGGCATTATACGATGCACTGTGGGTTGATCATATTAATCCAAAGAGAGATATTGGGATGTCAAATTTTTAAGTATTGTATGGAGTTAAGGAAAATATTCCTATCTTCTTGGAAGTGTTGGCTTTGAAGTTAACAAAATTGATTGAAGATGATACTTTCCAAGATTTTGTTGAAAAAAGAATCATGTACTTGATAAAGTTGGAGGAAAGTAGGTCCAAAGTGGTTGATTGGATCATGGAACATCAGGACAAGGTCAAGAAAGTGTTTGATAAGAAATATAAGCAACGAGATTTTTCAGGTTAAGGATCTCGTTCTATTATGGGATAGGCATAGGCATGGTAAATTTGATTCCCTATGGAGAGGACATTTCAAGATTCATCAATTATGTGGAGAAAATAGATTTTATCTGTCATAACTTGATGGAACTCAACTTCCACTACCTCACAATGGGAAGTATCTTAAGATTTTTTGTCAATAGTGCAAGTTCTTGCATTGTATCATAATTTTTTCTTGTTTGTTGTTTATTTTCTTTCCATTCCTTTTCTTTCTTTGTTGTTTATTTTCTTTCCATTATTTCATGTCTTTTTTCTTCTCTTCTCGACTCCATAGCCCAATGGATTGAAACTTTAGTGATCTAGAGTTCGTCCTTCTTAAAATTATCAAAGAAAGTTCCCATTCGAGAGCTGGGCTGTTATCCCATTTTTGTGGTTATCGATAAAATGGGATAACCAATCAAAATTTTCATGGAGATCATGTTTATGATCCATTCTTCATCCATGAATTTATTTTTAAAATTCCTTATGTGCTTTTTGATTCAGATTTCAGGGTCACTGTTATCCCAAATTCACACTCCTTGTAATTTGGATAACTCATCAAATGAACTTAGTCATTTACCTCTAAAAAATATGTGGGATACTAACTCGCCATCTTGTGGAGTGCAAGAACTCGGTGTTCTCGTGAGTTATCCTAACCCATGAAACAAAGAAGCATCGATCAAGAACTTGGGTGAGTGTTTGATAAATCCATGGAATACCGTAAAGGGCCACGCTACACTTGGTGAATTTGCCAAACATTAAAACCCTCGGGAGATTAAGCTACTTCATTAGTGAGTTATATTTAAAAGGCCACATGATGTTCATTTGACCATCAATTTCAATGACAAACATCAAACAATATGCCACATGGTGGGATTTCAGCTCTCCCCAAAGGTTTTAGCTTTGGTAGACATGATACTTGTAGAATAAGCCGCATTCCTTAACATTTCAAGTCCGTGGTAGGGCAAAATAAGTCAATGTAAGTCAAATAACACACGTTGGGTGAAGGAAATGATAGAAAGTTGGGGATTAATGGTCCAGGATGAGGAAATAAGTCATCACTCCAACACTTCCTCAAAATATGCATTCATTAGACCTCAAGTCCGCATAATAAATCAGTTTCATAAAGTGATGCAGGGGTTATGCTTGAATTTGACCTTTAACTATTTTTCTTTGAATACTTACTACTCAATATGGTTATTTCACCATATCAAAGAGCTTAAAATTTCTCTAATGACACCAACCCCTGCTCTCGAGGATCATAAGGTTCTATAACACCATTAGCATGCTTCTAAAAATTGAGGTCCAATGATACCTAATACATGCTCATACATAAGAGACAAACAAGTAGAAAGATTAATTTTATGTGATCACAAACCAATGGTTTCTCAAAGTTCAAGTCTCCTATATTCTCACTTCAACACTGCTTTTCAAGCTACAAACATCCATTTATGAGCGTTCTTGACCACATACCTCTTGAGTTCTCTTATATGAATTTCACCTCATAATGAGGATCTTCTTCTCACATGGATTCATTAAACACTTTCCACTTGTTGGAACATATTCAAGACATAAAATTACAACTTTAGGCTCCTTCATGAACACTTAAGCAATAAACTTAAATTATGTATTCTTCTAACTCTACCCTTAGGGTTCTCAAGCTTGAATTAGTCCAATTTAAGAACTAGTATGCAATCGATGGCTCTTATGGCGTGCTTAAATGTCCAATATACCTCTCACAACATGTTTATGGTGTCCATAAGCTTCTAATTACTGTTCTATAGCTAAAATTTCCAATTCACCATCTTAAACAACCTTTCACAATGACCTAGTACAATATTACTAGCTACAATATCATTCTAGACCCAAATAATGAAGGCAAATGCATATAGACTCCTCCTAGAATCACTCAAACACATCTATTATACTTGGATGGTGTCCTTAAAACTTCATGCATTGGTTCTTTGTGACATTATGTTCAACTTACCTTTCACATTAGCTCTTAGAGTGATCTAACTCAACTGTTACAATTGCACAATCCAGTTTACCTAAATTGAAAAAACTTTCGTCATTAAATAACCACTAAGATCATTCAACACATTAATATATAGCTCATTCCACTTCTCATATCAGTCTAAGTTCATGATTCATCTAATTCTGATCGAAAACTTGACAGTTTACCTCCATTTCTGTATATTGTGCTCTTATCTGTCTTGCTCAAGATTACCATACTGCAAAAACTTCCACCGTGCTCAACCATTTACCACAAAATTTAGGGATTTACTAGACCATATCAAGGTAGAAATAACTTGAATTTTTTAACAAGATTCACTAGTCTAGGAAAGATATATTCAAAGCCCTAGTTCAGAAGCTTGAGAGCCTTTAAATTGCAATAACAATTAAATCAATCATGCATGCATTCAAAGTATCACCCGTAGATCCTTTCCAAGCTAACATTCAAGAGAAATTTGATGCATAAATTCTCTTTAGGGTTTTTTATTCAATGTCCAGGCATGGTTCTTCAACATAGTCCATTGAAACATACATTTTCATCCTAAACAGGGTCAAATTACATCTTCAAAACATATTACATGCATCATTATTCCTTGTTCAACCTCTAGAATTCCTGTCTACATTCATTTCCTTCGAGATCACCTATGAATAGGTGTTCATTCGCTAAGTTTAGATCCCAAACCTAGTTTAACAGCTCCTAAAAAAACTCCTAGATTGGCTCAACAACTTCAACAACCTTCTTAACATCGTAATCAAGTAGATATCATCTCAATAGACCCATATAGTCCATACATAACAACTATTATGACTCTATTTTCCTATATCACTCTTTTAGTAAGTCAAAATTACCTCTACAAGCATTCATTAATATTTTTCAAGCACATATGTACCTTTTCCCATACATTAAACCTTATCACTCCTAGTAAACATGTCTTATTGGTATCATATGACCTTATTGTGCTTTGGACCTTGATGATCCCGCATCATAAAGGCTTCGGGTCTAGGAAAATTTAACAAGGTATACAAGGCTATGTGGAAACATTTTTGAAGCCAAAAGTTTATAAGTTCGAGTGAGTTAAAGGTTGCAACATGAAGCCATAAAAATACTTACACACTAACAACGTAAAGAGTGTGGATCTTTCCCTCTTGGTCATGCTTCACAGATGTCAAGCAAGAGTTAAATAAAAGACCGACAACCCGAGGGACATGGAACTTCCTCATTGGTCATTTTCATAGTGGTCGAGGAGGAACATAAAATATATGACAATGCAAAGGTACATGGAATGATCTCGTTGGATAATGTTTTGTAGGGGAAAGAAGAGGTCATCAAAAGGACTGACACTTTGGGAAGAGTGTGTATATTTCTCATTGGATCATATTTTATTGTGGTTAGTCGGGGGTTGTCAAAAGGTAAATTATGAAGAAGTGCAGAGCCTTCTCATTGGATCATGCTTCATAGTGGAAAGTTCAAAGAAAAGAAATTTTGACATTGTGAGGAGCATGGAAATATTCTATTGGTTCACATTTCTAAAGGGGTATACTAGAGAAAGGACAATCTAACACTATAAAGAAACATGACATTATTTTATTGGCCCAATTTTATAAAGCCACGTAATGTGAAAGGAAAGAAAAGTAAACAAGAATAGCCAAATACCATGACCTAATGGGATACCAACACATGGAAAAGAAAAAATCAGTAACACGTGGGTAGAGGCCATCTTCAAGCCAATCAAATGTAAACACGTGTCACATTCATGTGCATCCCGACATGAAAATATTCAAATGGCCATATCTTTTGCTCCAAAGCTCCAAATCACGCAAAATCAGTCTCGTTGGAAAGGTATCCTTGAGCCCTTCAATTTAGCATCATTTTTTAAGAGATCAATGACACATGGTTAGATAAAAAGGAGGAAAAATAGATCAAGAATTAATGTTCAATTACATGACAGCTCAACCACCCGAATTGATGGGGTATGGGGCTCTTGCCTTCTCATAGAAGAAAAGGGACATTTTGGAATGGGTCAATAGGGTGCCCATGATGTTTTTAAGAAATTAATAGCTGATTGGTAGTGGCTCTTATCTCTATCTTTTCTCTTTGGAAATATATAAATGTAAGTGCTTGGGGAAATTTGAAAGGGTTGTAGATTCTTTGTATGAACTGGATCTTGAAGTTGTAGACAAATTTTTTTGTGTATTCTTTCTCATCATCATAGAACATGTTGGCGAGAAAAATTGTCAAGTTGAAAAATTTATGGTTATCTTACCAATGTCTCTTGGACTCTAGGTCCCTCTGTTTGGGTGGTGCATCTCCACTTTATTGTGAATGAAAAAAATGGAAATTTTTTGTTGGCCAAGAGGTTGGGGATCCAACAGCACACTCCACTGTACCCATGGAAAATTATTACAATGAATTGTAACGGATAACTTTGTTGAAAGATGAGGGAAGGAGAGTGTGAAATTAGTTAGGAGAAATTAACTTTACAAGTAGAAAATCATATTCTTGCCAAAACTAATTAGAAGTTTCAAATTCACATATTATAGGAAATAAAAAACTATGTTTGGAACATCAACGGCAAGAGGAAACCATGCACACAGAGTTACACACATTCACGAGTCATGAAAAGAAGCAATCCCTTTCTTTATTGACATCTTAAAAAGTTGTAAAATGCTGGAAAATAGAGGAAAATAGGTAGGGAAAGTGGAAGAATAGCTATCTCTTTTCCTTGCTAAAAAAATCTCTCTCTTGAGTGTACAAAATTGACAACCCTTAAGAATGAGGGTGTCATTACATTATATAGAACTAGAAATGACTCTTCAGCTACCCCCACATGACCTTTCACTTGTCCTCATAAAATGTGACTCTTGAAATTCTTAGGAATGAAATTAAGTTCCCTTTTATATTAATCAAGGGAAAATTATTACAATGTTTGCTAAAGCCACATTTAAATGAATAGGATGAATGTCATGATTGCTCATAACAAAGAATTAGAAAGGGGGTAGAGAAGAGGGGAAAGAATGAAGAGAGAAGGGAAGAATTCTTTGAAGTATGAGTGATAATACCTCCTCCTTCAATGAATATCTTTTCAACAATTATCACAATCTTGCCATGATGCATGAACATCTTGTACCACAAAATGAGTGTTTAGAAACACTATTACGAGATTTCCCAATGTGATCTTGGGATGAACACATACAATGCCCATGATGATCCTCCTTGAAACTTGACTGATGAAATCCTTGAATCATTAAACTCATCCTGATCGACTCACTTTGACTCATCCATCTCCACGAGTGATGAAGATGGATCCACCCACTACTTTTGCGATGCATAACCTTGTTCTTGAATACAATTGAACTCACGATGATGTTTCTAGGACCTCTTTAAAGTTATTGTTCCTCCATTTGACCCATGAAACCATATTATAACCCCACGAAGATCCCAAAAAGTGGAAAGATGAGTGAAAATGAATCCATCTGTAACTTTTTGCACTTAGAATTGAAAACTGCTATTTTTGGAAACTAGGTCCCAAAAGCTATTATTTTGGGCAGGGTTATTTTTTTGCCTTGTTGTTTGCACTGTGGTGTTTCCTTCACATTCCAAGCAGGTTCATAGATGTTTTGGGTCCAATTTAGAGCAATTTATATTTTTAGAAATTTTCTTTTTGGGAGACTTGCTATTTTGGGAAAATTGTCATTTTCTGCCTGTCTTCCATTTTACATCTTTCCTGATTGTCCCGAGTGATCAAACTTGAAATTTAGGGGACTTACTATTTCTAGCATTTGGGGAAGCATATAATATAATATTTTTCATAATTTTCCAAAATTTCCTTGGTTTAAAATGAGAATGATATATTTGGATTCGTCTCATCGTCGTGATCTCGTGTTCCGAGTTTTCACTATGATTCACTCATTGAAATCTCGAAATAAAAATAATTTTTTTCTTGGTGAGAGATTTGAGCACAAAGCTACCATGGAATCCATTAATGGAGTCATGGAGATTTTTGATAGGTTCTATTTTCACCTCCAATTGCAATGAAACCAACTCCATGGGGATAGGTTTTAAGTTGGAGTTTGTGTGCAAAAATATAGCTTGATCCGACTCGCTAGATTGATGCGAAATTTGATGAATGAGAGTCGTGTGAAAAATGAAATTTTTATTATAATCAATAAATTGGGAATTTTTTTATCTTATATTTTTTTCAGCTTAATGGAATCTAAAAATTATGAAATATGCAAAAAGACTCACCTCAATCCGTGCTCGGATTATGAGATATGAGTGTTTCATCATTTTTGACTACGAGGGTTTCTGCCGAAGAAATAGACATGATTTTGGCTCAAAAATCTTGGGTTTTCATGTTACAAGATAGTGGGGGAGGATTGAAAATGGATGAGATATGCAATGGAAAAGGAATATAAGCGGAAGAAATGGAGGAAGAGAGAAAATATAGCAATGGAGGTTTCACGGTTGCATAGGGAAAAAATAAGACAAGATATGTAAAAACTTAGAAATTTCTTCATCTTGGACATGAGCACATTTTTTTGTCCCAACCATCCTAAAATTTTGGGATGGTTGGTGCAAAAACTACACCCTTTTCCTATTGGTCCACATGTCGCCTGTTATTTTCTGAGGTGGGAGAGAGTGGGGGTTAGAAAAAACGACCTTAGCAACTTCTGAGGGCACATGGGTGACTAAGAGCTTAAATGGTAGGTCTGGGGAGTTTTGTGTCCCAACTATACCAAATTTTTGGGATATTTTTTCACAAAAATTCACCCTCACCCTATCTTGACAAGTGGCGAAGCATGATTCGATGATGGAGTGTGCTTAGGAATGGTGCACAGGGGCTAAATTGGCTTGCTTAAGCTCCACAGAGGCCATATGAGGGTTAAGAGGTATAAAATGAGGTTGGGTGCAATTTTGTGTCCCATGTGCACCAAATATTTGGGAAATTTGGTGCAATAAATTATGCTTTGAGCTTGGGAGTGACATGTGTCCACCTAGAAAATTGGCTAACTCCTAGAGTGTACCTTGGAGAGCAACTTGTCAAAGCCATAACTTGAGTTCCCTGGAGGAGTTTCTTGACACTTATTTATATTAATTTGCATGAAAATTACTTCTGAAAAAATGGTGATGGTATCATACCTTTATTATTCTTATAACCCCCTGAATAATATTTTTTTATTCAAGATTGAAGGTTGTGCATGCTAAAAATAGGTTATGGATAGAACCACCTGAGTGTTGTGAAAAAAGTGAGACCACCATCCTTTAGGTATCTGAATTACCTTTCCAATGATGTTTTTTTGGCTCCTAACTCCTTACGGAGCTCCTAATCACTTCCCAAAGCTTGAGAGCTGTTTTAGCATTGTGCACTACTCAAGCCTCCAAGACCCACTTTTGCTTTGAAACTACTCCAAAACTTCTGAAACTTCCTAGATTCTTCCAAAAATAATTGAATTTTTTTTTTTAGCTCTATGATACACCTCTATGATGAGTTTGATTCCTTCATTCTACTCCGGTGGTGTGTATCAGCCTTAAGAATATTAGAGAATAACCTTTCCTAAAGTTGGTCAAAGTGCCTGTCTTAATGGATCCTTTCTTAGAGTACGTGGGTGCACTTATTTTCCCTAAATCACCTATGGACATACTGAAAAAACATGTTAGACTACTCAGAGAGGTGGGATAGGACTGACATATGGATTAGGGTGATATGAAGGAGGACTCAAAATGAACTTTGAGAAAAACTTTTCAAGTAGGGTATGGTTGTCATGCTTTCAAGTGTGATTTTTTCCTTGTAAAAACTCATGAAAATAGCTGGCTCTCACTTGGGGACATGTCTTGGATCAAGTGCGATGAATACATGACATGAGAACTCCATAATATCAATACATAACTTTGAATAGTGCCTTACTCATTGGACTTTAGAGAAACTCACAACTTGCAAGAAGTTGTGAAAAAGGGAACACACAAACACACAACTAAAGGGAAACACACCATACTAAAAAGGGAAAATCATACACAAAAGGGAAAGGGGAAACACTGAGTGATGTTTTTCTTTGAAGCCATTGGATTGTTTGAGAAAGTGACATCCTATCCTTAAGTGTTTATGAAATCTAGGTGATTTCATGATTATCTGTGAACTTAGTAGGAGTGAGCTCATGAGCTTCTTGATGCTCGTGCCTTCGCTTAGAAATTACATTGCCTTCATTCTCTTTGAAATAAGTTTCATAGTGCTAGTTTCCTTCTAAGCTTACCCACATTGTT
This sequence comes from Taxus wallichiana var. yunnanensis, assembly GCA_018340775.1. Classification (NCBI taxonomy): domain Eukaryota; kingdom Viridiplantae; phylum Streptophyta; class Pinopsida; order Cupressales; family Taxaceae; genus Taxus; species Taxus wallichiana. The sequence continues at coordinate 549,677,780 of CM031244.1, read as the reverse complement.
GATCTCTCATTAAGCATCCCATCACTACCCCGAGGCTTATTTTTGTTCAAATTTATTGAACATACCGAGTTCCCTTATTTTTCATATTCATGTTTACTAAAAACCATTTCATCGGAGGCCTTGAAATTAACCTCTAGTTCTATTCCGTCATGAGGTGTTTGGAAATAGAGCAAGGGATTATACATAACCTCATGTTTTTCTTGCATGGCCATGGCATGAGTCAAGAGGATAAGGCTCATCTCGGGATATTCTATACCTTCTGGGGCCTTTAAGATTTCTTGCAGGGAAACCTTCTTTAAAATTTCCAAAAGCTCACTTTTATTTTCATTCAAGGAATCTTCATTTTGAATTTCAAGGAGCTTCTTAGAGGAGCTATTACATCATCTCAACTATGTCATCGAAGACTTGGACATGTGAGTTTTGGATATCTTGACACACTTCATTGATATAATATGGTTAGAGGTTTTCCACTTATTAAAAAGGGTATAGATAAATGTTAGCATTGTTTGGCAGGAAAACAACATAGAGAACCATTCAAACATAGTACATTTTGAGCTAAGGAAAAACTTGACTTGGTGCATACTGATTTGTGTGGACCAATGAGACCTAGCCATTCTGGGTTTCAATATTTCATGCTCTTTTTGATGATTTTTAAAGAAAAATGTGGATATATTGTCTTTCTACAAAAGATAAAGATTTTTAAACTTTCAAGAAGTTTAAAGCCCTTGTTGAAATAAAGTCTGGTAGGAAAATAAAAAAACTTCGCCAAGATCGAGGGGGAGAATACACCAACAATGAGTTTAACAATTTTTGGAAACACATGGCATTCATCGTCAAATGGCTCCTCCTCATACACCATAAAAAAATGGTGTTGTTGAAAGGTGAAATCATACTATCATGGATATGGTGTGATGTATGATTGATGATGTAGGTTTATCAAAAACATTTTGGTGAAGCAACTAAAACAACAATCTATTTACTAAACAGAGTTCCCACTACAACTCTTGATGGAGAAACACCACATGAAGCATGGTCAAGGAATAAGCCATCTATTTCAAACCTTAGAGTTTTGGATGTAAAACGAGTATGCACATTCTTAAGAAACAAAGAACTAATCTTGATATGAAATCAGAAAAACTTATCTTCTTGGGATAAAATGATGAAACACTTGGCTACAAACTTATGGATCCAAGAACAAGGAGGGTATACACTAGTTGGGATGTTGATTTCTTTAAGAAGAAAGAAGTAGATGCTCCTTCCATACACTCACATGATGAAAAAATCATCCCTATAGTGAAAACAGAGGATGGTAATCACTTTGATGATGATAGTGATGATGGGGAAGATGGTGAAATTCAACCTCCCACAAGAACCACTAAAAGTATGCCTAAATGGTATACAAGTATGATGAGAGATGCAAAATTGGATAGTTCCCCCAACACATATACCACTGAAATGAGGACTCACAATATGGCTCGAAATGAGGTCAATTTAGCCTTAATGGGTAAATTTATTGAAACTCTTGAGCCATCCACGCTTTGAAGCCCTACAGTCTAAACCTTGAAAATATGCTATGGATGAAGAATATAAGTCACTTATGAAAAATAATACATGGCAACTTACAGATCTTCCACTAGGGAAAAAGTTGATTGGATGCAGATGGATCTTCAAAATGAAGTACAAGGTAGATGAAAAAATTGATAAACATAAGGCTAGACTAGTTGCTAAGGGAGACGCTAAAAACGAAGGCATTGATTATGAGGAGATTTTTTCTCCCATAGATAAGATAATAACATTCAGGTTAATTTTTTCTCTAGTTGCACAATTTGGTTGGAAAATACACCAAATGGATGTGAAAAGTGCCTTTCTTAATGGTGATTTATAGGAAGAAGTTTACATGACTCAACTAGAAGGTTTTGTCATATCAGGTAAAGAGGAAAAGGTATGTAAACTCATAAAATCATTATATGGTTTAAAGCAATCTCCTAGGGAATGGTATATTAAAATCAATGAGCATCTCATTCAACATGGATTCAACAAGAGTCCATACGATCCTAATCTCTATCTCAAAAATCAAGCGAGGAGACAAAGTGATCATTGTAGTATATGTCGATGATCTAGTCATCATTGGAGGATCAGTGAGGATGATTGGGTCAACAAAGAAATATCTAACACGATCATTCGACATGATCGATCTCGATGTTTTGCATTACTATCTTGGACTTGAAGTTTGGTAAAGAGAAAATCATATCTTTGTGTCATAATTGAAATATGCCAAGACAATGCTTAAGAAGTTAAATATGATGGATTAAAACCAATTACCACACATATACAGATAATAATTCAACTATCTCGAAATGATCCATAAACAAAAGTAAATACAACTCTCTATTGGTAGTTGATCGGGAGTCTCATCTACTCGACTTACACTAGGCTAGATATCTACTATATGCAAATCGGTTATCTTTCATGGTTCATGCAAGAACTAAGGGTTTCTCATTGGAAAGAAACAAAGTAGACACTAAGGTACATTAGAGGAACTATGGACTATGACCTTGAATACAAGAAGAACAATAACTTCTTCCCGATAGGATATTCAAATTTAGATCATGCAGAAACATAGATGACAAGAAATCCACTTCAGATTCATATTCTTTTTGGGATTTGGACCTATATCATGGGGGAGTAATAAGAAGACTTGTGTTTCAATATCCTCCATAGAATCAGAATATCATGTAGCAAGTGGAACTTTATGTGAAGTGATATGGCTCCACCATATACTTGAAGGATTGAGAATATCACAAAAAAATCCAACAATCCTACATGTAGACAATGAAGGAGTAATAAAACTTGTTCAAAATCTATTTTTGTGAATGCACTAAACAATTTGAGGTGAAAGTACATTTCATTTCCAAAATGTTCAGAATAACAACATCCAACTCCAACATTTCCTGACATAACATCAACGTGCAAATATCTTCACAAAGTCTCTTGCACGTCCAAAATTTGAGGCATTTAGAGTTTTTCTCTCTGTTCACTTCAGAGTATGCTGAATTAAGGGGGAATGTTGGAAATAAACTAACACTTAATTCATCATATGAGTTAAAGTGATATTGTAAAAAAGTAAATTTTTAATTACTCAAGTGTTGTCGTGTAAATGTGCAACAGGGAAATTGACAATTTCCGAGCATGAGATCTATACCCCTGTGCTGAATTTTTCATTTTCTATCATTCCTAGGCACCCCAAGTCCACCCAATCAGTCTAATGAACTCTTAGAAAACATTATCTCACTTGCCTAGGTGATTTAGTAAAGTCAAATCAGTCCCTAGGTGATTTTAGGAAGTTTTGAAAAGATGTTATCTTTTGGCGGTATTGGGAAGGGCTATCACCGCCTTCCTAGTAATCTTGGATCAACCCCCGGAGCATAAAAGAAGGGTAAAATTAAGTATGGAGGTGAGTTGAAGACCTTATAACATCATGGAAATGATTTTTAAAGGTTTGGGGAAGTTTTGAAAGACTTGAAGTAGTATGAATGAAAAGCAGGGTTCACTAGCCTAAGCAACAGACATGGCCTAAAACAACCTGCTGGGATTCAAGAAGATTTCAGGAGCTCCAGAGGGAGTTATACATATAATTTTTTTATGGAAATAGGATTATAAGACCTACATGATGGAGAAATCATATTTTTCACAACACCTCGGTGCATAGGATTTTCAGGTAGTTTTTCTTAGGCATAGGTGGAGTCCCAAGTAAAAATATGCTTTTAAGGGATGAAATGGATGAATCAAGACATGATACCCCAAAAATTGGATTAAAAATGCCATTTATAGTTAGGATCATATAAAATTTCACTAATAAATTCCATCGGGAGCTCAAGTTATCATTGTTCCAAGTTACCCTCTTGAAGATAGTTCGAGAGTTAGTCAATTTTTAGGAGGACACATGTCAACTCCAGGAGCCTGACGGGATTTTATGTCCCCAAAGTCCCTAAGGTTAGGTACACTAACCTTGGAAAATGTGCCCAGCCCCACGTGACCTCCTGGGACGCTCATGTGACCTTTAGACTTGATAGTTGAACCCCCAGTGCATTTTTTGAGCTCAAATTCCCTGCCATCGATCGAGGACACGTGTCACTCTAGAACCACCGTGGAATTTTATGTCCCTCACGTTTCTAAGGTAATGTAAAAAGACATGGAAAATGTGCTTATCCCCTATGGGGAGTCTTTTGTCATCCACATGACCTATTTCATCCACCGGTGCTTTAAAGTAGCTTTTTTCACCTCCATTCCTTGCCATCGGATCGAGGACACGTGTCGTCCTCTTAACCACCATGGAATTTATTGTCCCTCATGTCCATAAGGTTAGGGAAATCAATTCATGAAAAATGCACCCAGCCTTTTCCCTCCACGATTTCAAAAATTTAAAATTTTAACTGCCGCTTCACCTCGCTTCCAAAGGTCTTCTAGCTACTTTCCACTCTCATGCATAGATATTTCCATTCTTCCTTTGTAACTTCTCATCCATCATTCCACCATTGCTGAACCTCAAACCAGACCTGCCACAGAGTTAATTTCCTTCCAATCCATGAAATCATGTAGGTCCCAGAAGGAAATTTGAGAAAACATAGAAGGAGAGGCACATAATAAAGAAGGAGAAAACATAGAAAACTCCATGGCCATGAAACGAAAAGTTGAAGAAATCTCTCAAATGGATGCGTGAAAAAAATCTGTATTTTTATGTTAATTTCTCTACCCAAGGACATAGATAATACACCTTCAAACTCTCTTCTCGACCAACAGAGCATCCACAACGAAGAAATCCCACTTCTAGCTCAATGAAGAAAATAATACAATTTCTTGTCAAACCGTTGGGAAAAATGAAGTAGAATTACATGTGAAGAATCAAAAGAAAAAACCCACATCAAAAATATAAGTTTTTTCACAAATAGAGGAGAAAACTAGACCTACAATTTCGAGGTCCATTAATGGTTGTTGCATCCAGAAGCACTACTAGGCCCAAATTTTGAAACTTTAAAATCTTCTAGACTATTAAGCGGACGGCCCTGAAATTTCAAAGGGGTAATATTGGGAAAAAAACATATCAAAAATTTCATTCCGCGTCAATCAAACCTACAAAATCCCACTTTCTAAAAATAGTAGGTCTAATACATAAGGACTATTATTTCGGGAAATTCATCAACAGAAGAACCTACGAAGGAGACAATGACATTGAAGATGTACTACAACTAAGAAGTCACCAAAGCAGAATTTTGACACTTACTAAAAATAGTAAGTGGTCCCATAGACACCTGATAAAAATAGAAAGTTGATCCAAAAGGAACGAGGAACGTAGGGAGAAAGAGGAAAACAAATCCGCAACATCCAGTTGAAGATCGGGGACTTGATTTTTCACACTTACTAAAAATAGTAAGTTGTTCTTTCAGGCTAAACATGCATCTGAAGTGGATGGGTCAAAATCTAACACATCCCTTCACCTGTGAGTATGATGTGGAAGACAACAATGTCTTGTACATGGACCTAAACAACCTTAAGACTCGCATGGCCTCTAAGGACCGAAAGAGGATTGAAGACTAGATATTTACAAGTGGCTTGTTCATCACTGTAGGACACCTAGTGTGCATGCGAGTATTTGTTGATCATAGAATACTTGGAAAAAATCACACAAGGAGTTCATGCAGGATAAAAGGCTAGGAACAAAGGCACAAAAGGACAGGAAAGACCCAGCGTACGAAGGAAAGTTCAGATTTTGGGACTTAGCCGGTTTTGGGCATGAGGATCTATTTTTGGAAGATGGCGTGTGGAACACATCAACGATGTAGAGATATGTGTGCCATGCATTGTCTATATTTGGAGAATCCGTTCAAAGAATCTATGCATGGAGGCAAGCTAAGAATAAAATTGTCACTTGATTAATCCGAAAGAGGACTATAGATAGCACACTTGCATGTGCAAATATGATTGTAAACGGCGTGTGGCTATCAATAACATGTGACCTATTTCTGGAATAGATAAGTGGTGAAGGGAAAGTCCCCACCCTATATATATGATATTAGGTGCATAGTAGAGAGAGATTACAGAGAGCGGTGTATGTATGATTTTAGATGTATGAATATGTGTATCAGATCCATACGTGCCTTGGTACAAATTGACAACACTATAAGGAGCTTCCATATTTATTAATAGATGGAAGATATTGGATGAATCTAAGTGTCATTCTGTGTAATTGAGTAGTGCATCTTAGTAATTCAATGATGATTACTATTTAAGCTTATTCTTTCATAGATATGTGGGTGGCATGCACTATAGAATGGTGGATTAGTTGCAAATCTATATGTTTTTGTCTTCATCATGTTAACATCCGGCTATAGAACCCTAAAGAGGGACTCGGTACCATTGTGTGCTTCAGGTGAGCGCTTAGTCTAGGATGAGTGATGTGCCAGCATGACTAGGGTTTTATCTTACAAATTCTAGGCTGCATTATTGGTTTTGTTGGTAAGACCTCTTTTTCAATTGTTTTCATGATAGTTTGCGATGAAGACGTATTGGTTAAATCTAGCAAGTATTGAAGAATGGATACATGATCTGGAGGAAGAATATGCATGATGGTTCAACAATGGATCTGATTTTAACGCACGCACTTGGGTAGAATAGAAGCTCTATGACAACTTATATGAGAGTTTTTCACTATCTCTTTAATAGAACTATACGAGTGGCTTATCGCTGCATGCATCTCGGTGGGCCCCGGAGGTATCACGGACTTGTCTAGACACAAGACGAATTTTAGGCCCTTTATGATGCTGATCTGATTTGGAATTGCATGGTAGATACATGGTGTTATAAACAGCTATATTCTGGAATATTCAATTTCTATGTAATCTTGCCCGAGGTAGATGAATTCCAGTTTTTGAGGTATCCAAGAGGAACATATTTGCATGGTATTCCACTGGCGATCAAGATCTTAATGGTAACTTTGAACCTAGAGAGTAAACGATGGCTAACTAAAACTTCACCACACACAAAGGTAGGAACAGGTTTGGTATTAAGATGGCGGACCTAGCGGTAGAAAAGAAGAGAGAGGAAAGGTGGCTTAAGTATAATGAGGTGTGCGAGAGGGAAATAGAGAAGTAACGTTCTATTGCAGAAAGTATGGCATTGAGGAGAGAGATGGCTCGTGAAGGATTTATGGCTCACGTAGAAGACATGGAGCTAGAGCATCAGAAATTCCCCATCTTGGAAATCATGATAGAGATCCCTTCTCAGCCTCACACAAAAGTGTGTAAGCGAATACTACTTGGGCTTCGTGCTCGCATCTTAATCCACCTAGTGTCCTAGCCTTTGTGCTTGGTTTTTCAGTATCTAGTACAAGTAACCAATAAGCTAACTTGGGAAGTAGGAGAGCAGGAGTAAGTTAGGGATCAAGTACATCAAAGGCAGGATAGAAAAATTCAATGTTATATGGAGGAGCATTCTTAGGCACGTCATCCACCCGAATGCGAGTGCACGTAATGTCGATTCACCTCTCGGAAGTGAAGCTACCTCATAGACTGTAGATGTTTAGTATAATACTAATGTCGAGCACAGGGGAGTACATCTACAAGTCCTACTCCATTCTGGTGGAGGATAAGGAGGTATAGGAGGTTCTAGTTTCGATGGATCTCGGTGGAGGCAGAGGGAACCTAGGAGGTTTTGGATCAGGTGGCCAAGGCCCGCAACAACCACAAAATATCTATATGGAGATGTCTCTTTGTCTCCTGGAGTATAGAGGTATAGAGGATGCTACCGAACATGTGCATATGTGTGAAATCTTGTGGGTGCTAAAGGGATTACAGATAATGAATGAAAGGTGAGTCAATTTGCTATGACATTATAGGGGTGCGCACATAGGTGGTATAGGAAGTTTGACCCGATCAAACCCGTGTGGATTATGTAGCACTTAGAGATTATTTCTTGAAAGAGTTCCATATCCCTGAGTTTGAGCGTAAGAGTATAAGTGTGCTCAAGGATATCAAACAAGGCACTACCAAGAGTGTATGTGAGTATGATGCTCATTTTAAGACACTTTTATCTAAGCTATCTTATGATATTCATGCCAGCCAGCATGCACAATGGTTTGTTGAAGGATTGATTATACCTTTTAGAAGGGTGTTGTCACATAAGACATACACTAATCCATGCGAAGCACTGGAAGCAACTTTGTGTGCTGAGGCAGTTGGGAGCATTGACACTAACGTTAGTCCATTTCTAGAGGCACAGACATGATATAGTAAAGCAAATTAGAAAATTTATCAAAAATTCATCTCATGAAACGCACTCAGGAATTTGGTGTACAGATTGTGAAGTGGAAGGTCACACCAAGGATAGTTTCCCTCGTAGATCTATACACTCACTATTGTTAGACTGTGAGATTTTCCATTTGAATCATGATACTAGTCACTGTCCTTTGTTACAACATGCGATAAGGAAAAATGTATCTTACTTTTACAAGATTTGTAGGTCCACGACCCATGATACTGAGGATTGTTGGTTGATTGGTAAGATCCAAGATGCCATAGACATTAGAGTATAACAAATAATTCTAAGGGTAGGAATGAGCACTAGGATCGTGATCATAATCAAATGCGTTATGACAGGAATGAGGGACGTTTTGAAGGAGGTCATGGATATCATGGTGGATATGGAGGACAAGGCCAAGGTGGAGGAAGAAGAGAGTTTCCTTGTGGAACATGTTATACATGTGAATCTCCCCGACCGCTACATGCGTGAATGTCCTTAGAATAATGCATGTTATTTCTATCAGAAGAACCATAACTATGAAGAGTGCCTAGACTTATATGAGCATCTGAGTAAGCAACATAAGCAAAAAAAAAAGGTGTTGGGATGGTTAGAATCTAGCGCGCGTATGAGATCAATAGATGCCTAAGATAATAGAAGGACTTGAGGCATTGACAAAGTGAAGATTATTACAAGTGTCAAGTCATGCGCATGAGAATCATTGCACCGAAGCCTATGATTACCAAGGAGGAGGTTTTGCATGATGCGAGGTACCCGATCCCGATCATCGAAGGAATTTTACCAGATACCATGGAAGTGCTAAGGAATCTTCAAGGTGAGATACAATATCTAAAGTAATAGAAGAAAGCATCGGAGACAATTCAAACCGATATCGATGATCCGTGAGTGGTATGAAAGATGTTGCACTTGGAGAACACTATTAGACTATTAGGAAGTTGGTTAAAAGGGAACACTCCACGCACAAGTCTTGAGACCGAATGACATTCTCGCATGTGAATATTCCCCCGATAGCATTGACTATGACAAAGAAATTACTCAATGCTATTGTGGATGTGTGGATTTTGAGCAACATATTGATTGATACAAGTGTGGAAGTAAATTTGCTGACATTAGATGCATGGGTGCAAATGGGAAGGCCTCTATTACAGCCATCTTCTAATGTGTTATTTATGGAAAACTGGAATAAGGCCATGTCCATAGGAGTTTTGAAAGATGCATCTCATTATACAAGGGGCCAAGTTCATTGGGGATTTTGAGGTATTAGCACTTGTAGAAGTAGATAATTTTCTAGTCTTGCTTGGACGCCCCATAGTGTTATGTGAATAATACCGACTTAAGATTCAATAAGGGATATATCAGCTTCTCAAAACAAGGAGGAAAGGGTTGTGATACCTTTGACAAATGGGAAGTCTACACCCTATGTTGAGCCCCTAAGTGAGGAGGACTTAAACAGAGTCTATGTATGCATTATTTAGGACCCAGAGGTCAATGAGCCATCAAAAGAAGGCATCCTATAGTGGGAGGATTCTCATTCTATTAGTGATACTATGAGTATTGCTTGTGATAATTGGGCTCATGGTACATATGAATTGGTAGGGTGCGAGGTGAAAAGTGTGGTTACATGCAAGAATAGATTTCTCTCAATTCAACGGATATGAAGCACAATAACTTGATATACAGGGATAAAAGATCTCCCTGCATTTTTGAACGCTATAGAAACATAGTGGGAAGACCAAGTTACATGGAGGGATATGTTAGTATATACACTATGCAGGACGGCAACAACGCACTAGTGGGTAGTCCACAGAGATAATCTTATAAACTGGGAAGAGATTGGAATAGCTTTGTCTACCAGGTTTATAAGAAACAATGCACCTACACAAATATGCACTTATCATGGTGATCAACCTATTCAACATCACATTTAGCAGTGTGAGAGACTCTAGACAGCAGGACAAGAAGCATTACCACCTTCACTCTGGGTGCATAGATTGTATTCCACGCTCCAAGGATGCACACGTGCTTGGTATGTATATGCAGAACTACATAGAGAAACTGGGAACTGGAAAGATTTGGCTATAGGTATGATCCAGACATTTGACTACTTCTCGACTCAACCTCCTGTAGCAGAGGCATTAAAATTTGTCAAGTGCTTAACTATGGGAGATAGTGTAAAAGTAGAAGAGCATATTCAGGAATTATTTAGTGAGATAGAGTTCAGAGCATGTTTTGAAAAGGAAGAAGAAATAGACTCCAAACTACTTGAATGTGCTTTCCTTGAGAAAGAAAAAGGAAAGATGGTCTACATTGTGGATGATGAGGAAGTTGAGAACCTAGATATTGAATATTCACATGGGGTGTGCAAGGTCTTGGACAAGCAAGAAAAGGATACGTGTGACTACCATGAACTCATGAGGACACGAAGGTAAATATAGGTTTGGAGATGAGCCTAAGGATTCCATAATTGGAGATTAATGGTTAGACTCGAGGTAGCAAAAATCATTGAGTTACTCGGAATTATCGTGACTTATTCCCGAGGATATCATGAAATTAAAGGCGTGCATGAATCACTTGGGGAAATGCATATCAAACTTAAGGATGGTGCATGTCCAGCTAGAAAGAGACCTTACAGAATGAATCCTAATTTACACGAAAAGTTAAAAGAAGAAATTGATAAAATGCTGAAATATGGAATTATAAAGCCCCTTGATGAGTCGAATGGGTTAGCCTAATGGTGATCAGTATCAAGAAGGATGGATGGATTAGGATATGTGTGGACTACAGGGAGCTGAATGTTTCATGTGTCACAAATCCATTCCCTACGCCATTCACTGAGGAAATACTAGAAGGAGTTGCAGGGATAGAAATATATTCTTTCACAGATGGATTTTCTAGTTATCATGAGGTTAGGATCGCTCAGGAGGATCAAGAAAAGACAACATTTACTACTGAATGGGGCAGCTTTGCCTATACTATGATGCCCTTTGGATTAAAAAATGTGCCTGCTGTATTCTCGTGCATAGTTGTTCAGGAATTCAAAGATTTTATTCATAACTTCTTACAGGTCTACCTAGATGATTGGACAGTATATGGGCTTGTGAAAGATCATTGTGACAATCTGCGCTTAATGTTTGAATGATGCAGACAATTGAGTATCTCTTTGAACATCAAGAAGTGCATATTTGCTATGCCATTTGGGATACTGTTAGGACATATAATCTGCAAGGAAGGTTTGCTAGTTGATCCAACCAAGGTTGCAGTCATTTTAGGCTTGGAAGCACCTACTAGTCAAAGTGAGGTGCGTGGATTTTTAGGTCATACAGGATATTACAAAAATTTATAAAAGGGTATGCCAAAATTGTTACACCCTTGGAAGAATTGCTAAAGGGGAAAGGTACATTTTATTAGGGAAATCAAGAAGCACACGTTTGAGGTATTAAAAGAGAAACTTACTACCGTGCCCATTCTGCGCTTTCCCTCATGGGATAGACCATTTCATGTGCATGTGGATACTTTGGGTATGGCCATTGGTGCCGTGTTAGCTCAACTCAAGAAGGTATTATTAATCATCCAATCTATTTTGGTAGTAGGAAACTCGACTCATGTTGAAAGGAATTATACAACTACAGAGCATGAAGCTTTGTCAAATGATTTATGCATTGTATAAATTTCGATAGACAAGACTTTTTATCAACACCATTTGTGTTTTATACATATCATATGGCATTGAAGTACTTGGTAAACAAGCCCATCTTATAGGGGTGCATATGTAGATGGGTGCTCCTATTTCAATAATTTGACTTCATAGTTGTGGTGAAGCCAGGGAAAAGCAATTCTAGACCGGACCATTTATCTAGAATCAATTCGGAGAGGATGCACAAAAATTGAAGAAACATTGTCAGATGCATAGTTATATAGGTTACAACGCACGCCCATGGAATTAGAAGACATTTCTAGCTTTCTACGAATAATTATGGCACCATAAGGAATGAATGCATTAGAAAAGAAGCAGCTTGCTATATGTGTGACACCATTTATGTTAATCAGTGGTGACCTGTACAAGCTAGGTAGAGATGAAGTATTATGCCACTGTGTGTTAGAGCATGAGCGCAAGGATATCATGGAAGAGGCTCATGGTAGTATTGTAGGAGGCCATTATGTAGGTGATGTAACTTCCCAAAAGATCCTAATTGTTGGATTATGGTGGGAGACACTGTATAAAGAATGCAAAGATTATTGTAAGGCATGTGATCATTGTTAGCGCCTAGGAAAAATAGGGAAAAGACATGAGATTCCTTTAAGACCGATTATTAGTGCAGAACCATTTGAGAAATGGGCCATTGATTTTGTCAGGACCTATTTCACCAACCACGTGCAAAAGCTCGGATTGTGCTATATCATTACTTACATAGATTATCTTACACGGTGGGCAAAAGCAGCACCTACGAAAGACTGTATGACAACTACAATAACTAGATTTCTATGGGAGAATGTTCTTACATGATATGGATGTCCTTTAAGCTTGACAAGTGATCGCGGTACACATTTTTTGAATGAGACAATCAGGATCCTATTAGACAAGTTTATGGTTTCACACCATAAAACTACACCTTACCATCCTCAAGAAAATGAAACTGTCGAGGATTTCAACAAAATTTTGGGCCAGAATTTGACAAAAATATGTGATGTTGGTAGGAAGGATTGGAATGACAAAGTGTCAGTTGTGCTTTGAGCATACAGAATAACTTACAAGAGATTGAACAAATCCACACTATTTCAATTAGTGTTTGGCACAGAAGCTGTCCTCCCTATAGAATTTATGTTACCTTCTTTGCGCATTGCGCGTGCTAGAGGTCTAGTTGATGAACAAGATTTATAAGAATGTATTGGAAATATGATTCAATTGGATGAGCAAAGAGCCATAACACAATGGATTCAGAAGCAGGAAAAGGCCGGGTAGAAGGCATAGCATGACAAAAACATAAGAGATAAGAATTTTGAGATTGGACAAATGGTACTTCTTTATGACTCAAAGTTCTTACGCCATCTAGGAAAGCTCAAAGTACATTGGTTGGGGCCGTATGTTATCACTTCTATACTTGAATCAGGTGCATGCCAGTTAGAAGCACTTGATGGAACACGGCTACCCGGTTACTTTAACGGGAGTAGGATGAAGCCCTACTATAAATAAGTCTTCTTGGTGTTTGTAATAAGGCAGTGTTGCCATTTAGTTTAGGTTTTCAATTCAGTATTTCCTTAATGTATTTCCTTCATTATCATTATGCTTTGTCAATTTAGTTATTGTTTGTGTAATAAGCGCACTTGCGCGCATAAAGCTAATTATTGTATGAAGAATTTTTATGCACAGAGGACTACACATACTTTTAGTGTGGGGTGCTTTTCATTATACATAAAAATAATGTGGGATTTGAAAGATGAAAGGAATAAGCTGCTACGGGTGTGCTTTAAGTCAAAAGAAGATTGCTTCTCAAAAGGTGACCAAGGATGGAGATGGATGAAGGAACAGTATAATGTGAGGTAAGCAGAGGCCATGATAGCTACCAAGAGAAGGTACAGTGATGAGGTACTCGGGCGTAGGAGCACGCATTGAAGAGAAGTATATGACCAAAGGGGTAGGAAGGCGCACTAGAAGGTTATAGCTAGGTGTGAAGATGTACTGCGTGGAATGAATGGATTTGGTCAATGAATGAAGGGATATTTGGTAGGTGAGGAGTAATAAATGCATCAAAATTTGAAAAAATTATATAAGGATGGGATACGGATTCATTTTTACCGTTACAACTAAGAGTATTCGCGAGAAGATCCAAGTGCGAAGAGCCGAGTGATCAAGTTAAGGTGTGAAGGGTGTGAAACCAAGCGTGATAACTAGATATATGCTATAAGAAGCTTGTGTCCCTAGTTGTGAAGGGTTTGAGCAAAGCAGAGAGACAGGAAAGAGTTAGGTTATGAAGTTTCCACCTAGGGCATAATTGACTCAAGCTAGGATTTGATTCACGAAGTTACAAAGTTGAAGAAGGGACATTAGCAAAGTAAAATGGCGCGCCAAGAAGGCATTGGAAGCGTAGTAAAAGGAAAGAAGAAGGTAGTCGTTGAGGAAGAGGAGATGGCACCCGAAAGCCATTTTTCGAGATGCAATACCTAGAAGGAGTCATTGTTGGCCAAGAGTGGGATTCACCCATTAGAAAAAGCAAAGTGAGTGAATATAATCATAGGACTTTGGAGAACAAGAAGGAGCTCGATTCCTTGCTCATGGTGAGAAAAAACAAACGCATGGTAAATGACATGCTAGTATATGATGATGCGGGTGAATTTTTTTGAAGATAATTGGGGTATATCAGTTGTATGAGCTGCCATATTTTGGGAAGTATGAGCCCTTGTACCAGTGGCTCATGAGTAGGGTACATGAAGACTCCTTCTACTTTGCAGGACACAAAGTTAGAATTTCATCATCTGGCTTTGGTTTCATCGATTCTGACTCAAGGGCAACAGTGAAGACATACGAAGTGATCTCACGAGATAAAGCCGTGATTTTAAAGACCAAATAGGAGTTGGGGGTACTGGAAGGGTCCATGCGCGAATGGACATAGATAAATTGAAGAATTGTCCAATTGTACAAGCTATAACACACCTTTTACAAAGTTAAATGATCAGGAGCGGTGGTCACAGTAAACACTATGTGGTTACATGTGGCGCGTAAGATGTCGAAGGGGATGATCTACAACATTGCAGCTATATTACAGAAAGCGGATAGTCGAAGAAGTGTGCACAGGGAGGAAAGATCAGCTTTGGAGCTGTTCTACTATCATTGGTCTTCATGGAGATTTGAGTACCTAATGGACCAAAGGAGAAAATATGGGAATACCCCATGGAGAAAAAGTCCTCAGCTAAAATATTTAGCAAGTACCTATGCAAGGGAACCATGACAAATGAAGTAAAATAAAAGGCAGAGAAGTGGTATGAGAGGCTCCACACAGAATTTGGGGAAGAGTGGCGCATCCCAAAGGACCTACCAGTGGTAGGGAAACAAGTTCAGTTTTGTTGTATACCAACATTTTTGCATCACGTGTTTTCCAATGAAGGATGGAGTCTGAGCCCTTGGTGCAAGTTACCTTATGCATTCACTATAAGGTATTTTCAAGAATATTTTCATAGATTTACAGACACACGCAGAATGATCTTCAATGTAGACAAGGTAGACTACGACTACCATACATTGAGGAAGAAGTATGTATATCCTGGCAGAAGCACCTATATAGAGAGAATCATTTTAGAGGTTCTGAACATCAAACCAATAAGTTTGGTTGTAGCAGATGTGGGGGAAGCCTTGTGTATCTCCAGCTGAAGCCAAAAATGGAGAATAAAAAATATGTGGAAGGTGAGTTTGCAGTTTTAGCACCACTGAAAAGAAAGCATACAATGGAGAATATCCCAGTGCTTAAGCCCATAGAGCAAATCAAAGTTAAGGATGAGGAGTAGCACGAAGATAGTGGTGGTTTAGAGCATAGGGGTAGGAGGCATCCTACAAGTCAGAGTGAAGCTAAGCATCCTATTATACCACCTCAGCCATAAGAGGGGGATGATGAGGACCTAAATGTAGTACAGGGGGAGCATAGGTTTAAAAGGGTATTTAGTAGAACAAGGACCCAAGGTGCTACCCCAACCACTATGCGTAAATCATCCCAACTCTCCCCATAAAAGGAAGTGACCACGCAGAGAAGGAGGAAGTTGAAGTTGAACAAGGAGGCGGAAGAATCAGAGGAGAGAGTGCCTACATCTTATAAACTTCCAAAGCACATAGAAGAAAAGGATGAAGTGTCAAAGGAGAAGGAAGAAGAAGAGAAAAGACCAGAGGAAACAACTGCAGAAGATATTTAGGACATGGAGATGCAAGTCCCAAATTTAGAGGCTAGAGTTCCTAAGCAGCAAAGGTCTAGGAGGACAAGTGGGGAACACATTCCACTAGCCATGGGGTATATAGAGGATGTAGGAAATATTTTCCATGCCCACTTCTAGAGCACGATAGCGTAGAAGGATCTATTTGGATAGGAGTTGATGGATGAAGATATGGCGATTGTGCAAACACGAAAGTAACTATCTTGGTTGATGCACACCCACATGGATGAGCCTGACTTTGATGTGTGTGAAGAGTCATGTGTTTTGAGGTGATTGAAGAAGGCACCTCAGGCTAGACACATGACAATAAAGCCTATTGTCATGTCGGATGAGTAGGTCAGAAATGCACGGGTGAAAGTTTCTACAGAGGTGGCTAGAAGAAACATGAAAAAATATACCACAATCAAGGAACTGCGCAAAGAGTTGAAGACAAAGGACGCCGAGATAGCACGCATAACACAGAAAGGGACTTTTCATGTAAGAAGAATGAATTTTTCATAAGCATCGCAGAGGATATTGAGGAAAGTGTAATTAAAACAAGGCCACACTTGGAGGACAAGGTACCACAGACATTTCCTTCAGTGATACACTATGTGGGAAAATTGGTGGACTTGGTGCTCGAAGATGAAAATTTGTGTATGCAAGTGCCAGAACGATTAGAGAAGGATGCCAAATAGGAGGAAGCATTGACGATGAGAAAAATTGCATCCTATGAAGGGATTTTGTAGGCATTACAAAAGGTGTTGAAGAAATCGGACTGTGGTTTTAAACATATGCACAACTCCAGAGGCACTCATCAACATTAAGACCTTGGAAGAGAACAATGAGGTCTAGAAAGCCATGAAAGATGAAACATTGGGCCATGCAGAAAGGTTTTCAATGGTTAAACAAATACGTGAGGCCCTGACAGTAGCATAAGAGCCGTATAAGGCACGGTTAGAAGAGCTTGGAAAGCTGATTGCACAGAAGATGGACCTTTTCGAAGGGAGGATGACATCCATGTCCACTGTTGTGTTGGTTTTGAAAAATGAGAAGGGAGAAATTGTGAGGGATGAGTTGGAATCCATTGCTATGGACATCCTAGAAAAAGCGGAACATGCACTCACTGAATGGCAGGTTTTGGAGGCCACAATAAAAGAGGAATATCTAGAGCTGATACTACAAACTGATACTGAGGAGGTTGCTTAAATAACCTCATATAAATTCTTTATTTATCCACATTCTTTCATTCTTATTCTTTCATTGTTATTCTTTCCTTCAAATTTTGGAGATGCCCATTGTCGGGACGACAATGAGATTAGTGTGGGGTAATGTTGATCAAAGAATACTTGTCAAAGATCACACAAGGAGTCCGTGTGGGATAGAAGGCCAGGATAAAAGGCACGGAAGGACAGGAAGGACCCACGCATAGAAGGAAAGTTCAGATTTTAGGACTTAGCCAATTTTGGGCATGAGGATCTATTTTTGGAAGATGGCATGCAGAACACATCAATGATGTAGAGATATGTGTGCCATGCATTGTCTATATTTGGAGAAGCAGTTCAAAGCGTCTATGCATGGAGGCAAGCTAAGAATAGAATTGTCACTTCAGTTAACTGTAAGAGGACTATAGATAGCACACTTGCATGTGCGATATGATTGTAAATGGCGTGTGGCTATCAATAACATGTGACCTATTTCTGGAATAGATAAGTGGTGAAGGGAAAGTCCCCACCCTATATATATATATGATGTTAGGTGCATAGTAGAGAGAGATTACAGAGAGCGGTGTATGTATGATTCTGGATGTATGAATGTGTGTATCAGATCCATATGCGCCTTGGTATAAATTGACAGTACTGTAAGGAGCTTCTATATTTATTAATAGATGGAAGATATTGGTTGAATCTAAGTGTCATTTTGTGTAATTGAGTAGTGCATGTTATTAATTCAATGATGATTACTGTTTAAGCTTGTTCTTTCATAGATTTGTGGGTAGCATGCATTGTAGAATGATGGATTAGTTATGAATCTATATGTTTTTGTCTTCATCATGTTAACATCCTGTTACAACAACCCTAAAGAGGGACTTGGTACCTTTGCATGCTTCGGGTGAGTGCTTAGTCTAGGCTGAGTGATGTGCCAGCACGATTAGGGTTTTATCTTGCAAATTCTAGGTGGATCAATCTCAAGTTAGTCCTAACTTGCTCTTTCCACTATGAGCCCAAGACACAAACCATACAAGCTAAAAATGGTACAACAATGATGGTCATCAGCCCTAGGACCATTTCAGTCTCTTTGCAGATACCGAAATCCCCCAGCATTGTTGTCATCTCAAAGGATAAAGCCTTGCACGATTGGGAAACAATGGATTCATATGTCCAAGGAGTAGCGCTCAGCTCATGGTTGAAAATAGGAATAAATCCTTCCAGGATACCCAAGAATCTTCCAAGGTGTGAGTTACGAGAAGGGTATTCTAATTTCATCACTCTCCTTAGTAGAGTTATGGGTGAAGAAAGCACGAGAGACTTCCAAGACTGGATGGGCCTTTTCATCCTAACATTAATAGAAGGAAAGTAGAGGATTGATTGGGGGTAGATCATCAACAAAAATATCCATCTGTAACTACTCCAAGTTCCCATGAAAAGGAAGTTCCACGTGACTTCTTACCTAGTTTATCTCCTTGCAAGATTGAGATCATTTAAAGGATTGGCTCTCATGCAGAACATTGCTGCCAAGGTGCTCGCATTCAAGAAACTTCCACAGTTGGTTATGGAGGAGAGCAATAGGAATTTTTCTATCATGATTGATGCATTCACCATATAAATGGTCTAAAGCTTAGAAGGGGATCTTGAAGCTAGGATGTCACCACAAGCGGCATCCTTGATCAAGGAAAATGGCTCATACTTCATACAATTCTCAACCTTCTCCTACATCTGAGTTGTTGGCTTCAACCAAGCTCCGCTAACACTGCCTAAGTACCTTATTGACCAGATTGTATTGTTTGAGCTCTACAGGCTGATCACTCAAGTGATTAACAAGATCATAAGAAAGAGAAAGAATTTGATTTCATTCCCTATATCTCTAGGGGTGTTCATGTGTAAAATCTCAAATGACGCATCTCACCTAGAGGCCGCTTTCACATCTGAATTTGCATTCCTACACCGCTATGCCCAACTTTGAAATCGAGTAGATAATGACTCATCCTATCTCCTAGAATTACAACATGAGCCACAAATCAAGGAGTACTCAGCCAAATATATTGACGAGTTCAAAGCATGTGAAAAGGACCACATGAGGATGACAATCAGTGAGATGAAGAAATTCAAGTTCTCTTGGTATGAAGACATCTTGCATGATGATAGGTTATAAATTTATGATCCTAAGTATGTAGTTGTCAAGATGTCCCCAACGCCCTAAATCGACCGGCATGTTGGTGAATCAGAGATATATTGGAGTGGGATAAAAAGGTGGTGATGAGAACAAGGAATTGCTTTCGGAAGAAGAGGACTATGGTCGTCTAGTCATGTTGGCAAGAAATTTTTTCTTGTGAAAAAATTGGTGGGTTTCAAGCTAATGCTATGGGAATCTAATTCCCTCCACTTGAACAGTGCAACTTCCATATGTGCATGCGTGAAAAATTGGATTTTAATGGTGGCCTTTTGACCAGAGATCTAATAGGGGCACTCCACTGACCCTGTGGCAAAGCTAGCAATTTCTCACTAGAGAAGAACTTTGTCTGAGAAGGGGAAAGGGAGTGAGAATGGAGATAGGAGAAACTAATGTTGTGAGTAGAATATCAGATGCCCACACACATTAATTAGAAATTTCATTTACATGCATTTATAATTAGAAGAAAAAAAAATCCATAGGAGAAGCTACAAGACCGAATGAAACCCATTGGTCGTAAAGTACCAATCAATTCCTCAATCAAAGAGGTAATAATTCCTTCTTTTTATTATTGAAGCTCAAGTAGAGTTTGTACATAGCTTGAGAATGGAAGAAATTTGAGGAAGAAGAGAAAATAGAAGAAGAATGGCGTTTTGTCTTTTCCAGGTATAGAGCACTCTGGTCTTTTTGAAAATCAATCGCCACCCTTGGAATGATGTTGAGAAGCCCTTATATCCTTTTCCAAAATGGTTACAATCTTTACAAATCCTCGACGCCTTTTCAAATTCCTTTGTTGTGAAGAAAACGCTCATGGTGGGTTAAAAACCAGATCTTGCAAAGTAACCGTTACATTTGATTTTCTAGTTTAAATATAGACCATTTGATTTGCTCCTATAGCTTTGAAATCGGGTCGTCCATGTGGCAGGAAGGGATTGGAGTGGTTACGGGGGAAAGCCCTTTGCATTTTGTGATTTTTTAGAGATTTGGAAATTTGGAAAAAATTGGCCCGCACCCCCACTTTGACTTTTCAACTTAGACACATGGCAGCCTTCGATTGGAAATGGGGTCGTGGCCCTTTTCTCAACATTTTAACCTTTTTGGAAAAAGGCTCAAAAACTCAATTTCCTCCGTCGGCCCGCTACTCCGATTTGACTAGGACACGTGGCAGGCTTCACCTTTGACTTTTTCCCTATGGGCTTCAACTTTGACTTTTACCTTTATAGCCTGATCGGGGCTATGGGTCATTTTTTAACTTTTCACCCTTTTTACAAAGAGGCTCAAAAACACAAACTTCTCTCGACATGCTTCTTTGATTTCACTAGGACACGTGGCAAATTCTAGTTGGAGACAGGCCGTGGCTCTTTTCTAAACATTTTAACCTTTTTGGAAAAAGGCTCAAAAACTCAATTTCATCCGTGGCCCGCTGCTCCGATTTGGCTTTTGACACATGGCATCCTCTGATTGGTTGTGGGATTCGGGGAAGTGGTGAACCTTTATCCTTTTTAACCTTTTTTAGAAAAAAGGCTAAAAAATTGAAGTTCTCCATTCACCCGCCCTTATGCTTTTGAATTTTTCAGCTGATTTGGGTTTTGGGTCCCAAGTGTCCCAATTGAACTTGTGTAGCCTGGGACAAAAACTTCTACTTTTTCACAATTAGTAATTTCAGTTTTCGGGTCCCAAGTGTCCTAATTGAACTTGTGCATCCTGGGACAAAAACTCACACTTTTTTACAATCAGGAATTTCAACTTTTCGGGTCCCAAGTGTCCCAATTGAACTTGTGCAACTTGGGACAAAAACTTCCGCTTTTTCCATAATCGGCAATTTCAGATTTTTGGGTTCGCGGGAAAATTTACCATTTTTGCCAAAAGTGTTAAGTTCACCAAAAACCCATTCCTCCCCATCCAATAGGATCTAACCACGTACCTGCATTCATTGGGGCCAAAATTTGACAAGGAAAAGACACCCGTCATCCCAACTGTGGAAAAAAATACATAGAGGAAGAGAACTTTGTCATTTTGAGTCCAATTTTTGAATTTCCTTTGTGAACTAGAGGCATGGAGGAAAAACAATGATTTGACGACCTAGGCCATAAAATAGGTGAACAATTTTGATCACAAAGGAGATTGTAAAGAGGATATTTTGTGCATAGATTGGGAGATGGAGAATTTCTCAAAATAAGCAAAACAAAGATTTAAACAACACTAGGGCACAAATTTTGCTAAATTCTTGAATCTCTAACTTGGCTTAAACACCAACAAAGGACATGAGCTCAAAAAATTTGAATTTGGATATGAAAACACAAAGTAATTTTCAGGAGACAACAATTGGCTCTAGCTTGGGGACATGGCGTGAACTGGGTATGGCTAGGGCACAACATGAGGATCCAAAATCTCAAGTTTCAAAACATATTACGTTGAACAGTGCCTTATCCATTAGGCCTTGCAGAGTCATGTAAAATTCAAAGAAAGAATGGAAGAAGGAGAAAACACACAACAAACCAAACAAAACTAAACCGAACCACACAACAGGAAAAGGGAAAAACACACCTACGAAAATCACCTATGGTACAAGACGGGGACAACCCACTTTCATTGATGATACTGTTTCAATTATTTCCCACTTTGAGGCAATTCTAATGGTGTTCCATCCAAGTATGAGAGGATAAAAACATTCTCACCACAAGTTCCATGAATTTGGAATGGGCCAAGCCATAATGAATCAAACTTTCCATGGCTGCCCTTTGGTTCTCTTCTCTTGTCCCATAGCAAAACAAAATCTCCAACCTTGAATTCTCTTGCCTTTTCCTTCTTGTCAAAGATCTTCTTCACTTTCAATTGGTGTTCTTTAATTCTATCCACCACTTGGCATCTGCTTTCTTCCATCTTTTCTAGGAAGAGGATCCTCTTGTCAATGGAGTCTTTGTATTGACCATCTTCTATTTCTTGCAAGAACTTGAGGGCTGGCATCTCAATTGTGAGGGGAATCTCTGTCTCAACTCCATACATAATTTGGAAAGGTGACATACCTATTGCAGTATTAGGAGTGATCCTATCAGCCCACAATGCATCATATAACTTCTTGTGCCAGTTCTTTTGATTTTCATCTACCAGATTGCAAGCAATGGCCACAATGTTCTTGTTGCTTGACTTAGCTTTCCCATTTCCCTGTGGGTAGTAGTCAGAAGAGTGAGATAGGGAGATTCCAAATCCATAACAAAACCCTGTGAGATCCTTAGAAGAGAAATAGGTGGCATTGTCTACAACAATTTTCTATGGTATTCCAAAATGAACAATGATATTCTCCTTGATGAAGTTGGTTGATTTGAGCTAGCTTGCCTAGTCGGGATGACTTCCACCCATTTAGTGAAGTAATCGATTACGGTGAGTACATAAGTATGCCCTATACTAGAATGAGAATTTAGAACACCAATAAAATCTAGCCCCCATTACTGAAATGGCTCTTCAACCACCATAGTACTCTTGAGTGGCAATGCACTAGTTATGGCTTTCCAAAATTTTTTTGACATGCTTTACATTTGGAAACCCAATCTTGAGTGTATTCAAATATTGAGGGCCAATAATATATCCCTCTGAGGATCTTATGTGTAGTGACCATAGCTGAAAAATGTCCACCACAAGCTTGATCATGATATGCCCTGAGCAAAGTTATCTTGCTGCTCCTTATCTACACACCCGAGGAAACAACCATCTAGGCCTCTCACAAAGTGCATGATTACAGATCACAAACTTGGCTACCTTTAACTTGAGTGTCCTTATTTTTTTGTAATCAAGATGAGGAGGAATTCTCCATCGGTGGTGGTGACAAAGAGCACTTGTGTGGACTGTCTCCTGAATAGGTTGAGAAAACACCATTCTTTTCTCCCTACTGAGCTTTGAGATCTTCATCTTTAGCAATCAGCTTGCACAAACCATTTCCTCTTACTAGATTAGAGGGTCTAATATCCAAGTCATACTCTTGGGTCTTTGCAATCTAGATTCCTCTCTTAGCCCCAGGATCTTGTTGAGTCAAAATAGACTTGATTGCACTTCCAGGGACCATCACCACTGTATGGGAATTGAGAATGTAGAATCTAAAACTTTTAATAGCTTTGACCACTGTGTAGGCATGTTTCTCCAATTGGCTTTACTTTAGCTCATGATTTTTCAAATGATAACTCATGAAAGCAATGGGTGCTTCCAAACCCTCAACATTTTTTTGAACAAGGACAACAAAGAGTGTATGTTTTGATGCATAGCAATACATGATGAGCTCCTTGGTTAAATATGGAGATACAAGAGTTGGAGATTTAGCAATGGCTTTCTTGATCTCCTCAAATGCTATTTTTCCTTCCTTATTCCACTTGAAAATTTCTTGAGGCTTCATCATGGAAGTTATATGCTTAGTCAGTTCAGAAAATCAGGAAAAAAATGATGAAGGAAGTTTACCTTTCCAAAGAATGAATGAAATCCCTTCTTTTTGGTTGGTAAGTATAGTGCTTGGATAGCTCTGACCCTCTCAGGATCAATGTGTGCTCCATGTTTGTTCACAATGTGTCCCAAAACTTACCTTCTGTGACTGCAAAGATGCACTTCTTTGGATTTAGAGAAATGCCATGTTTCCCACACCTTGCAAGGACTTGCTCCAAATGACTGATATGATCTCCCCTCCTCTTTGAAAAAACCATGAGGTCATCAAGGTAAATGACAATGCAGTGTTCCAAATCTTTGAAGGCCAAGTCCATTGCTCTATGGAAAGTGGCTCTAGCATTGATCAAGCCAAAAGGCATTCTGCTGTAGGCAAAAGTGCCCCAAGGTGTTGTGAAGGTTATTTTGTTGCAATCCTCTTCTACCACCTTGATTTTTTTGTACCTTGAGATTCCATCAAGTAATGAGAGCATCTCAGATTCAGTGACTACTTGCAAAATATGATCTATGATTGGAAGAGGGTAGTTGTCCTTGAGAGATGCCTGATTCAGATTTTGGAAGTCTACACAAATCCTTATTTCCCTGTTCTTCTTCCTTATTGGCACAATGTTAGCCACCCATGTTGAATGGTGGATGGGGAAAATGATTCTAGCATTGAGCATATTTTTCACCTCTTCTTTGATAACATCAAAAATCTTTGGATTGTAGGGCCTTTGTTTTTGCCTGAAGGGCTTGGCTCCTTGCTTCAAAGGAATGGAGTGATGCATTTCCTTTGGCTGAAAATATTTGAGTTCATCATAGGAGTAGGCCAGACATCTCGAGTACTTTTTAGTAGAGCAACAAATTTTCTCCTCTTCTCGTCAACAGGATTTACCAATGTTAACCATCCTTGGATTCTCTGAAGTGCCAATGTTTTCTTGATCAAAATCGATGGACACCGAGAATATTGTCTTTCTTTCTCTTGGATGAACTTGTCATGCTTGTCAAAGAGGTCTTCTTAAGAAACTAGGCCTTTAGGGATTTTGTTTCCTTTCAGTTTGATTACTCCCTCTTCATCAGTTTCCTCAATTCCTTCCTTCTCTTCTTTGGGGATTGATTCACGATGTGGGTTTTCACTTCCTTCAAAGAACAAATTATTGAAGTTATCCCTTTGTTCTAAGAAGGCTAGGATATGATTGTCATCATTGAAGACTTGCCAGTGATTTGCATGGTCTGGTACGTTGGGTCTAAACACCATCTCAATGGTCACTTTATCCTTTCCAAAATAAGGATGAGGTGTCACTAAGGAATCTAACACTACTAGAGAATCAACCTTTTCATTATGCTCCCTAGGGATAGCTTCAATGGAGAATGCATCAAACAATTCAATGCAGTCCCACACTCTGTTTCTATAGTACTGAGCCACTGATTTTTCACTTGATATTGTTAGCAGACCTGCTTCACCACAATCTCAACATCACCTTTGCATCTCAATTTCTTGATTCCCATGTCCTTTGCTACATTCATGCCTAAGAGAAATACTTCATACTCTGTAGTATTGTTTGTATTATCAAATTGTAGATTGTAAGAAAAAGGATATATCTCATTGGAGGGATAGTATAATACTACATCAGTTTTGGAACCTACTCTAGAATGACTTCCATCAAACTCCATTGTCCAAATCTGATCTTCTTCTTCCTCCATGAGGAGTGGAAAGTTCTCTTCCTTTTGTGATGTAAGGAAGTAGTTTCCTAGCCCACAATCTTGAAAGAGGATGTTAGCTCTTGGATCATCAGATTTCCTTACTGTGAATTTCATTTTCCTAATTGACAACAACTTCTTCATTTCTCCTTTCACTGGGATAGTTGCAGATGACCAATCCATTTTTATTTCTCCACCTAGATCTCTGCAAAAACTTCTACTCAACAACATACCAAAAGATGTTGGGATGTCTACCACCAAAATGGTCAAGAGTATCTTCTTGTCAGGGTAATCAGCTAGTGTAACCTGAGCATCCTTGATTCTTCCTACCAATGGAACTTGTTTGGATTCCATTGAATAGCATGTGCCATTTACTTGGGTCAAAGTGAGGCCAAGAGCATTTGCAACTTTTGCTAGCATCACATTATCTAAGGCTCTAGAGTCTATGATGCAATTGTTCAACTGGAAGCCTTTGATGAGAAGTGATAGGTAGAAAGGCTCAACTTTGTTGGTGTTGGAGGCACTGAGGGCTAACATGTTTTGAGAAGGTGGTATGGATGGTGTGGGAAGTAAGCCTTTAGAATTAGAGATTTGGGATGTAGAGTTACCACCCCATCTGCCTTGATGAATCTATCAAATTGGGTAGGATGTGTTTGTAGGTATTCAAACTCAGAGAGTTGAACTTTGGTTTTGCTTGCATGCTCCACAAAGTCAAATGGAGTTATGGTAGATGAGGAAGAGGTTCCAGTAGTGGATGAGGACTTAAATGGCAGAGGTTTTGTTACTTTTGGTGTTGGGTTCTCCTTATCAAATGTAGCAATTGGATTGGAAGGAGATGGGAGTGTAGCCTTTGATTGAAATTTAGATGTTCTTGTAGAACTAGCATTTAGAAGAGAATTACCCTTAACAAATTTTGAGTTGGGAGAAGAATCAGATAACTTACTTGGCATAGTAGTGTGATCCTTGACACTTGGTGAATCTGATTTCTCTCTAGCTGATTCCATGGAAGGTGGTAATGGTGATCCCCTGCTGATGATCTTGTTTAGTGGAGGCTTTGAAGAGCTATCTTGTTTTTTCTTCCCACTCTCGATTCTGAATGTTGAGGCTGAAACACCATTCTTGGATTGTGCACGTGAAAACAACACATGAAAAACTTGGAGCTTCTTCATCACCTTCCTCCTCATCATCAACGTATTCAATCAAGCCATTGTGCATGCCGACCTCTTCAATTTCAAGATAATTTTCATAGTCATCCATGCTTTCTTCTTTAGTTTCCTCAATGTCTGCCTTCTTCTGATTCCCTAGTGTCACAGATGGCATTGATGGTGGTGCTTCAAGAGCAAGCCTACGAGGAGGTGGACCAATTCTTGGTCTATTAGGAGGATTTGGTCTCCTTGGAGCATTCCTCATTGTGATTTGTGATAGCTTCTTCTTCAAAGAAATTAGGTCATTTTCCATTTTTTAGAACATTGGATCAGTGGTGACTCTATTTGAACTTTGAACTTTTTGCTTCCCGTTTGTTCCTTTCACCTTGCCGAAAGAATTAGATCATCATTAGTCTCAACTGCAAAGTCTTGAACCTCCCTCAATGTTCTTGGTTAGGCTCTTCTGAGGAAGAAAGCAACTTATGGTGGTAAATCACTGATGAAGAACCTTTTCAAGTTGTTTTTAGGGGGTACCACATCTTCTGGGATCGTTCTTTTCAACCTATATACCTTGCTACAAAATCTCTCATTGATTCAGAGGTCTCCTTCTTCATTTGAACCAATTGGACCAAAAGATCCTAACAATCTTATGTGCTCTTAAAACCTATGTTCAAATGCACTTATTATATCTTCCCAGCATGTAACATATCTTGGGGGCAACATGTAGAACCATTCAACAGCCTTTTCTTGGAGTGACTCCATAAAGAGCCTAACTAAAACATCTTCATCTTCAACTCCCAACACTCCACAAGCAGTGATGAATGCTGCTACATGTTCTTCCTGAGCTGAGAACCATCCCCTTTGAATTTTGGGAAGTTATTTCTTGAGCCTCTTGGGAGGTCATGAAGTGGTTGTGGAAGAGTGAGTGGACCAGTATTTCTTCCCCATGGTACGTTAGGCTTGTGTTCCTCATGCTCATGATCACCCATTCTATTCCTATTTCTATCCTCCAGTCTTGCTAAGGTTGCTTCTGCTTGTTGCTCTTTCTTCTGCTTCAATTTGGAGTCTTTCTATTTCTTCAAGTTGATCCCTTATCTCCTCCTCAACAACTGCCTCTTTCAAGATATTCAAATGTGGGATCAATTTGTCCTCCAAGCCTCAGTTGCTAGTGTACCTTCTATCATCCATCTTGAAAGTTTATGCTCTTCTCTGGGGCGCTGGAATTTGTCTCGTGCCTTTCCAATTCGACAATATGTTCCTCTTCTAGGTCCATAATCCTTATGGCAATAAAGTATTGATTGACACTTTGTCTCTTATGCCAAATAGCTTCTCTCAGATCAGAAGCAATGTCTTCTTGGATGTGAAAGAGTAAATCCGGTCTCTCAACAGAGGATTTCCTAGAATAGCCATGATTTACATCCATGTAGTCTATGTAATTATTCAATCTCCAGAAACTTTTCTCTAGAATCTTTTTTTTTGTATTTTATGACCTTGAGGTCATTTTTAGGTGTAGATGCTACAAAATCTGCCCCACGGTGGGTGCCAAAATCATTGGTGAGAAAATTTTTCTTGTGGAAAAATTGGTGGGTTTCAAGCCAACACTATGGGAATCTAAGTCCCTCTACTTGAATGGTGCAACTTCCGTATGTGCATGTGTGAAAAATTGATTTTAATGGTGGTCTTTCGACCAGAGATCCAACAGGGGCACTCCACTGACCCTATGGAAAAGCTAGCAATTTATCACTAGAGAAGAACTTTGTTTGAGAAGGGGAAAGGGAGTGAGAATGGAGATAGGAGAAACTAATGTTGTGAGTAGAATATCAGATGCCCACACACATTAATTAGAAATTTCATTTACATGCATTTATAATCAGAAGAAAAAAAATCCACGGAGAAGCTACAAGACCAATGAAACTCATTGGTCGCAAAGTACCAATCAATTCCTCAATCAAAGAGGTAATAATTCCTTATTTTTATTATTGAAGCTTGAGCAGAGTTTGTACATAGCTTGAGAATGGAATAAATTCGAGGAAGAAGAGAAAATAGAAGAAGAATGGCATTTTCTATCTTTTCCAGGTACAAAGCACTCTGGTCTTTTCAAAATCAATCACCCCATTAGAATGATGTCAAGAATCCATTATATCCTTTGCCAAAATGGTTATAATCTTTACAAATCCTTGATGCCTTTTCAAATTCCTTTGTTGTGAAGAAAACGCTCATGGCGGGTTAAAAACTAGATCTTACAAAGCAACTTGTTACATTCGATTTTCCAGTTTAAATATAGACCATTTGATTTGCTCCTATAGCTTTGAAATCGGGCCATCCATGTGGTAGGAAGGGATTGGAGTAGTTATGGGGGAAATCCCTTTACATTTTTGTGTTTTTTAGAGATTTGGCAATTTGAAAATAATTGGCCCGCACCCCCGCTTTGACTTTTCAACTTAGACATGTGGCACCTTCTGATTGGAAATGGGGTCACAACCCTTTTCTCAACATTTTAAATTTTTTTGGAAAAAGGCTCAAAAACTCAATTTCCTCTGTTGGTCCACTTCTCCAATTTGACTAAGACATGTGGCAGGCTTCACCTTTGAATTTTTTCCTACAGGCTTCAACTTTGACTTTTACCTTTATAGCCTAATCGGGCGCATGCCATTTTTAACTTTTCACCCTTTTTACAAAGAGGCTCAAAAACACAAACTTCTCCACCAACCCGCTTCTCTGATTTGACTAGGACATGTGGCACATTCTAGTTGGAGACAGGGTCACGGCTCTTTTCTAAACATTTTAACCTTTTTTGAAAAAGGCTCAAAAACTCAATTTCATCCACTTAACTCGCTCACTTCGATTTGGATTTCAACATGTGGCATCCTCTGATTGGTTGTGGGATTCAGGGAAGTGGTGAACCTTTATCCTTTTTAACCCTTTTTTAGCAAAAAGGCTAAAAACTTTGAAGTTCTCCATTAGCCCGCCTTTACGCTTTTGAATTTTTTGACCGATTTAGCTTTTCGGGTCCCAAGTGTCCCAATTGAACTTGTGCAGCCTGGGACAAAAAAAAATTCCACTTTTTCTGCAATCGACAATTTCAGTTTTTCGGGTCCAAAGTGTCCCAATTGAACTTGTGTAGCTTGGGAAAAAAAAATTCTAATTTTTCCGCAATCATAAATTTCAGCTTTTCAGGTCCCAAGTGTCCCGATTGAACTTGTGTAGCCTGGGATAAAAAATTTCACTTGTTCTGCAATCGGCAATTTCAGCTTTTCGGGTCCGTGGGGAAAATTTACCATTTTTGCCAAAAGTGACCAAAAGTGTTAAGTTCACCAAAAAAACCGTTCCTCCCCATCCAATAGGATTTGACCATGTACTTACATTCATTGGGGCCAAAATTTGATAGGGAAAAGACACCCATCATCTTGACTGTGAAAAAAACACAGAGGAAGAGAACTTCGTCATTTTGAGTCCAATTTTTGAATTTCCTTTGCAAACTAGAGGCATGGAGACAAAACAATGATTTGATGACCCAGACCATAGAATAGGTGAACAATTTCGATCACAAAGGATATTGTAAAGAGGATATTTTGTGCACAGACAGAGATGGATAATTTCTCAAAATGAGAAAAATAGAGATTTAAATAGCACTAGGGCACAAATTTTGCTAAATTCTTGAATCTCTAACTTGGCTTAAACACCAACAAAGGACATGAGCTCAAAAAAATTGAATTTGGCTATGAAAACGCAGAGTAGTTTTCAGGAGACAACAAGTCACGAGGAATTTTTCCAAGCCGGAAGCAAGCTTCACATCATTCATCTTCAAAGTGGTGGAGGTGACTTCCAACTTCTAAACACTCTAGAGAAATTTCAAAAAGGAATGCCACAAAATTGGAAACTTTTTCTTGTGAGAAGAAACCCAAGAAAGTTAGGGTAGAAGAAGGCTCATTGGTGTCATTGCGGGAGGAAAACTTCATCTCAAAGAATGCAAATAAAAATCCAACAACAAAAGCATAAGTAAATGAGGAGTACATGGTTAACGATTGATCTTCCAGCTACCACAGGAGGTCTCACATCTCTTGTTCATACTAACGCCTCTCTTATTAAGGACTTTCCTCTTCCTCCAAAATAAATAATGGTTAGTGCACCCATCATTGATCCTCCGAATCCAATTGAATGTTTCGTGGATGCGGAAACGGTCATCCTTGACACTCAGATGTAACAAGTAAGTCAGCCCCCTAATCTATCAATGATTATCTCATTGGAGAAATAAAAAGGTCAAGAAAGATTGCACATACAACATCATGATTCTATAGTGGGGAGACAAGTAATTAGTACATCAAAGTAGCTTGACCAAAGGTAATCAAGCCAATGGATGAGATGACACTGACTGACTATGAGATTAGCAAAATCCAATTGGGACCATCTACTCATGAGGGAGATTTCCACATATATCAACAATCTTTTGCTTGGATGGTGGTAAGAAATAAAGAATATAAAGAGAAGATTGAGGTATTAGAGGAAAGTACAAAATATTTCATCTTATGCAATACACCTAGTAACCAAACACTACAACACTTCCTATTGAGAAAGTGGCACCCATCAGTAGCTTCGATCCAAAATCCATCAGAAGAATGCATGAGCTCACGATGTAGGGGTGAGAAAACAATGAATGGATCAAATCAATCTCCAAAAAGGGAAGCCAACACTCCAAGAGGTAGTCAAGCTCTTTGCGTACATGTGTGCAACAACCAACAAAATGTGATCACTCAAAGAGGATGTGGAGAAAGAAAGAGAGTACTGGGAACCTCTGGGACCAATAGTGAGTGAGATGAGAAACACCCATCATCAAGAGTTAATCGACAAGAAGGTTTTTGAAAATCCTATAGAAGACTTGACACATGTATGGGCAAGGGCCTTGGTAATCAATTTGAGGCAATCATCGGGATTCATAGAGCTAAAGGAGAAAGAAGAACAAACATACAAGCTACATGATAGTATAAATCGAAAAGTTCAGAAACTTGGAGTACCTACAATGAGTGAACACACAACTATTGATGAGTTGATCACCCTTTCAAGAATATGTCAAGAAAGGGGTGGGCAACCCATTGTCCTTCACTAAGGATACTCTCGAATTCCTCTTAGAGATCCAAGCCTCCATTGCACTTATCACATAGAAAAGCACTCATCATGGTTTGAGAAGTGCAAGGACATCAACAGTGTGATCGATGGATGGACCGAAACCTTGAGCTGCATTTGCATCCCTCATGCCAAAAAAGTAGAACCTACAAAGTGGATCATTTCAACAAGGATCTTGAAAGACAAAAGTCTTCTCAGGAACGCGAAGTGGAGAGCAATTAGAGAATGGAGCCAAGTCCACCGTAATAGCTCATTCTTCCACATAATTCTTCTTCTTTCTTCTTCTTCTTCTTCTCTTCTCACTCAACACTCTCTCTCATCAATGTTATATTTTTGTTGAGGTTTGCACTTTTTAATATTACTTTAAGTGACTTTAGAAACATAATGTAAAATTTAAGTTTCCTTGATTTTATAAAAGGGACTTAAATATTTAAGTGGAATATGAACAGTCTAAAGTCAAATTAAAGTATTTGAAAAGTCACCAGGAAGATGAAGAGTTGCATCCTCTTCTATAAATTGTAACTAGCTCCTCATTTGATGGTCTTCTTAGACAACTTAAAATCTTCTTAAACTTCTTAGATATTGGAGTTGTTTTTGTGAATTCATGAGAGAGATATCCTTGTGAAGAGAGAAAAGAGATAGAAAATTTCTTCTATTTTCCCTACTCAAAATGTCTTCCATTTCTATGATATGTACAATTTCTACTTGAGCTTCAATAAAGGAAGAAGGAATTTTAGCCTTTTTTGACTAAGGGGTTTAGTGGTACTTTATGTTCATCAAACTCTATTTGGTCTTGTTGTTGTTACACATATTTGTTTCTTCTAAATTCAAGTGCATGTAATGAAGTTTTGGTTGGTGTATGCAAGTCTCTGATTTTCTACTTGTAGCATTAGTTTATCTTTTCTAATTTTCTCACTCCCTTTCCCACTCTCCTAGAAAATTATTCCCTTGCAGATATCTACAATATTTTTCCACAAGGTTAGTGGAGTGTCCCTATTGGATCCCCGGCCGTAAGGCCACTAGGATAAAACTCATTTTTACTTGCGCATGCACATATGATAGTTGCTACACCATATTAAGTAGAGGGACTTAGACTCCCAGAGCATTGGCAAGATAACCACCAATTTTCCCTAACAAATTTTTTTCTCTAATTTTTTTGGCACCCACCATGGGGAAAATTTAGTAACATCTGTTGCACCTGAATACAACTAGAAGGTCTGAAAAATACAAAA
The DNA here is from genome assembly GCA_018340775.1 of Taxus wallichiana var. yunnanensis. Taxonomy (NCBI): domain Eukaryota; kingdom Viridiplantae; phylum Streptophyta; class Pinopsida; order Cupressales; family Taxaceae; genus Taxus; species Taxus wallichiana. The sequence continues at coordinate 549,644,581 of CM031244.1, read as the reverse complement.
AAATCAAAAATTCAAAATTCAAAAAAAAAAAAAATTCTAGAATTTGAATAGCTATATGAGCCACATGTCTACAAACCATGGCTATTCTAGGAAATCCTCCTATTGAAAGACCTAAATTTCTCTTCCACATCCAAGAGGATATTGCTTCATATTTGAGAGAAGCTATCTAGGCATAATAGGAAAAGTGTCAATCACTACTTCATTTCCACAAGAATTCTTGACCTTGAAGAAGAACGTGTTGTTGAATTGAGAGGCAAAGACAAATTCTAGCACCACAAAGAAGAGCATAAATTTCCAAGTTGGTGGATAGAAGATACACCCAAAAAATAGAGACAAGGAGGACAAACTGACCCTATTTTTGAAGAGCTTCAAAGAAGACAAGAGCTTCTTAGAATTCCAAGGTCTCCTTTTCATCAAGAAACGGTCACATTGGGAACCTGAGTGTTTCAATCCTTTAGATAGTGAATTTCCATACATCAACAAGAACCTTGAAAGATTTCACTAACGTAGAGACCAAAGAAGAAGCTAGAGAAAGAGAAGCAAGAGCAGAAGAGGAAATAAGAGCTCAAATCAAAGAAATTGAAAGACTTCAAGCCGAGGTGGATGAAAGAGTACAACAGAAAAGCCATAACCTTAGAGAGGTTAGAAGCTAGAAACAAAAATAGAATGGGGGATCGTGATCATGATCATGAGGTCCGTAGGCCTAATGTACCATGGGGGAGAAACACCAGCCCACTCACCCTTGCTCAACCACTCCATGAGCTACCAAGAGGCTCAAGAAAAAAACTTTCCAAAATTCAGAGGGGATGGTTCTCAACTCCCCAAAGAACATGTAGCAACATTTATCACCACTTGCGGTGTATTGGGCATTGAGGATGAAGATGTGTCAGTTAGGCTCTTTGTGGAGTCACTCCAAGAAAAGGTTTTGAATGGTTCTACATGCTACCCCCGAGGTCTGTCACATGTTGGGAAGATATAAGAAGTGCATTCAACATAGGTTTAAGACCATGAAAGACTATCAGATCTCTTGGTCCAATTGGTACAAATGAAGAAAGAAACCTCTGAATCAATGAGAGACTTCATAGCAAGATATAATAGAGTGATAAGAAGAATCCCCAAGATGTGGTGCCTCCTAAAATAATTTGAAGAGATTCTTCATCAATGCCTTGCCATCAGAAGTAGGTTTCTTCCTTAGAAGAACCCAACCAAGAACATTGAGGGAAGCTCAAGACCATGTGATAGAAACCGAAATGATGATCTAATCCTATCCAGAAAAGTGAAAGGCCCAAATGGAAAGCAAAAGGGCCAAAGTTCAAGCTCAATCACCATAGACCCAATGTTCCAAAAAATGGTGAATGACTTGGTTGCCTTGAAGAAACAATTGTCCCAGATCACAATGTGGAACACTCCAAGGAAGCCAAATCCTCCCAATAGACCAAGGATTTCCCCACCTCCTCACCAGCTCACTCTTGAAGCACCACCAGTTAATGCCACTTGTGATACCAAAGAACCAGAGGAGGAAGTGGAAATTGAAGAACCTGAAGAAGAAAATGTGGAGGACTATGAAAACTATCTTGAGGTCAAGGAAGTTGATGGTGATACACATAATGGCCTAATTGAGTATGTTGATGATGAAGATGATGAGGATGAAGAAGCTCCAAGTTTCTCATGCATAGTTTTCACTCATGCACAAAGTCCAAGAAAGGTGCTCCATCCTCGGTGACTGAAAGGAAAAGAAGAAGAAAGAATATTCTCCTCTGGAGGTCCCACAAAATAAAATCATCAGTAGAGGATCACCATTACCACCTTCTATGGATTCGGCTAAAGAAAAAGTAGACCCACTGGTTAGCAAGGATCATGTTTCCATACCAAGTAAGTCATCTAATCCTTCTCTCAGCTCAAAGGTTACTAAGAATAATTCTCCTTCAAATGTTGTTCCCATAAAAACATCTAAGGTTTCATCAAAACCTACATCCCCATCTCCTTCCAAGCTAGTTAATGCACCCGTGAAGGAAAATTCAACACCCAAAATAGCAAAACCTTCACCATGTAAATATTTCATCATTCCCAGAACCTCTTCCTCACCCACCATAACCCCATTTGACTTTGTGGAACACAAGAAAAACTAAAGTCCAGCTCTCAGAAATAGAATACCTACAAACACATCCCACCCAATTTGATAGGTTCATTGATGTAGTCCATGGTAATCCTATAACCTCAGTCCAAGTTCCAAAGGCTTACTCCCCACACCATCCACACCACCTTCTCAAAACATGCTAGCTCTCAGTGCCTCCAAAACCAACAAGGTTGAACCTTTCTACCTATCACTCCTCATTAAAGGCTTCCAGCTAAATAATTGTATCATAGATTCTAGAGCCTCAGATAATGTGATGCCCATCAAAGTTGTAAATGCTCTAGGCCTCACCTTGACCTAGGTGAATGGAACTTTCTATTCAATGGAATCCAAACAAGTTCCATTGGTAGGAAGAATCAAAGATGCACAGTAGCACTAGCTGATTTTCTAGACAAGAAGGTGCTCCTGACCATCCTGGTGGTGGACATCCCAACATCCTTTGGCATGCTATTGAGCCAAAGCTTCTACAGAGACTTGGGTGGAGAAATAAAAATGGACTGGTCATCTACAACTATTCCAGTGAAAGGTGAGATGAAGAAGTTATTCCAGTAAGGAAGATGAAGTTCATAGTATGAAAGTTTGATGATCCAAAGGAAAACATTCTCTTTCAAGATAGCGGGCTAGGAAACTACTTCCTCACATCAAAAAAATATGAGAACTTTCCACTTCTTATGGAAGAGGAAGAAGATCAAGTTTGGATGATGGAATTTGATGGTAGTCATTCCAGTGCAGTAGTTCGGAGAGTAGTGTAGTGTTGTACTCTCCTTCTGTGAATTGTACCCATTTTCCTACAAGCTTCTAATTTGATAATATGAATAACATGGTGGAGTATGAAGCTCTCCTCTTAGGCATAGGTGTGGTAGAAGACATGGGAATCAAGAAGTTGAGATGAGGTGATGTGGAGGTGATAGTAAAGCAAGTCTCATCAACAATATCAGGTGAAGAATCCAAGACTCGACATTATAGAAATAGAGTATGGGACTGCATTGAATCTTTTGATGCATTTTCCATTGAAGCTATCCCAAGAGAAAATAATGAAAAGGATGATTCTCTTATGTGTTTCAGCTTCCCTAGTGACACCTCATCCTTCTTTTGGTAAAGACAAGGTGACCATTGAAATGGTATTCAGGCCTAGTGTACTAGATAATGCAAATCATTGGCAAGTCTTTAATGATGATAACCAGATTTTAGCATTCTTGGAACAAAGAGATAATTTCAACAATCTCTTTTTCAAGGGAAGTGAGAATCCACACCGAGAAGTGGTAGCTAAAGAAGAGAAAGAAGGAATTGAAGGGGTTGATGAAGAAGGAGTGATCAAATTGAAAGGAAACAAGATTCCCAAAGGCCTAGTTTCTCTGGAAGACCTCTTTGACAAACACGACAAATTCATTCAAGAGAAAGAAAAACAATCTTCTCGGTGCCCAACTGATTTTGATAAGGAAAACATCGGCACACCAGAGGAGCCAAGGATGGTCAACATTGGAAAATGTTGCTCACCCAGGAGAAAATAAGATTTGTTGCACTACTCAAGAAATATTCAGATGTTTTGGCCTACTCTTATGATGAACTCAAATCCTTCCAACCAAAGGAAATGCATCACTCGATTCCTTTGAAGTAGGATGCCAAGCCATTCAGGAAAAAAAGGCCATATAACCCAAAGATTTTTGATACCATCAAGGAGGAGGTAATGAAGATGCTCAATGCAAGAATCATCTTTCCCATCCACCATTCAACGTGGGTGGCTAACATTGTGCCAATGCGGAAGAAGAATGGTGAAATAAGAATATGTGTAGATTTCCACAACTTGAACCAGGCATCACTAAAAGACAATTATCCTCTCCCTATCATGGACCACATTTTGCAAGAATCACTAGATCTGAAATGCTTTCATTTCTTGATGGATTCTCAGGGTATAATCAAATCAAAGTGGTGGAGGAGGATCACACCAAGACAACCTTCACAACACCTTGGGGCACTTTTTCCTATAGCAGAATGCCTTTCGGCCTAATCAATGCAGGAGCTACATTTCAAAGGGTGATGGATTTGGCATTCAAATATCTAAAACATTACATTTTCATATATCTTGATGATCTCATGTGTTTTCAAAGAAGAGGGGAGATCATATCCATCACTTAGAACAAGTACTTGCAAGGTGTAGAAAACATGACATATCACTAAATCCAAAAAGTGCATTTTTGGAGTCACGAAGGGCAGTTACTGGGGCACATTGTGAACAAACATGGAGCACACATTGATCCTTGAGAGAGTACAAGCCATTCAAGCATTATCTCTTCCCACAAGAAAGAAAGGAGTTCATTCATTCTTCGAAAAGGTGAATTTTCTTCATTGCTTTGTTCCTGAGTTTGCTTGAATTGACAAAGCACATCACCACCATGATGAAACCATAGGAAAACTTCAAATGGAACAATGAAGGGAAGGAAACATTTGAAGATATCAAAAATCCATTGCCAAGGCTCCGAATCTTGTGTCTCTAGATTTTAACAAAGAATTCATCATGTATTGTTATGCATCAGAACATACCTCTCTCTTTTTGTTCTTGTTCAAAAATGATGAAGGCATGGAAGCACCTATTGCTTTCATGAGTTTTCCATTGAAAAATCATGAACTAAACTACAACCAATTGGAGAAGCATGCCTATGCAGTGGTCAAGGCTGTAAAAAATTTCAGGTTTTACATCCTCAACTCTCATACGGTGGTGATGGTCCTCGGCAGTGCAATCAAGTCCATCTTGACACAACAGGATCCCGGAGCTAAAAGAGGAAATTGATTGCAAAGACTCAAGAATATGACTTGGAGATTCAACCCTCCAATCTGGTAAGGGGAATGGTTTGTGTAGGTTGATTGTTGAAGATGAAACACTCAAAGCTCAACATGGTGAAGAAAATTGTGCTTGCTCAACTTGTTCAAAACAACCCACAGTCCTCTTTGTAACCACTACTGATGAGTGGTATGTTGATATTTCCTATTACTTAACTTATGGAGAATTCCCTCCTCATCTTGATTACAAGAAAAGGAGAACACTCAAGCTGAAGGTGAAAAATTTTGTAATCTGGAATCACACACTTTACAAGAGAGGTCTGGATGGATGCTTCCTCAGGTGTGTAGATAAAGAGCAACAAGAAAATTGCTTAAAGCATACCATGACCAAGCATGTGGTGGGAATTTTTCAGTGATGGTCACTACACACAAGATCCTCCGAGGAAGGTATTATTGGCCTACCCTCTTTGCAGACACTCAAGATTGGGTTTCCAAATGTGAAGCATGCCAACAATTCATTGGGAGACCACAACTTGCTGCACTACCACTCAAGCCGTTTTATTGAAGAACCATTTCAGCAGTGGGGGCTAGACTTCATTGGTGTTCTAATCCTCACTCAAGTGGGGCACACCTATGTGCTCACATGAAAGATTACTTCACAAAATGGGTGGAGGCCATTCCATCCAAAGCAAAGCCAACACCAAAACAATATGCAACTTCATCAAGGAGAATATCATAGTATTTTTGAGTACCACAAAATATTATAGAGATAATAACGCTACCTATTTCTCTTCAAGGGAGTTGACCAAGTTTTTCTATGGCTACAAATCTCTCTATCTCATTCATCTGACTACTATCCATAGGGGAAATGGACATGCCGAATCAAGCAACAAGAACATTGTGACCATTTCCACAAACTTGTAGATGAAAATCAAAGGAATTGGCACAAAAATTTGTATGATGCATTGTGGGTGGACATGATCACTCCCAAGAAGGCAATAGGTATGTCACCATTCCAACTATTGTTGGGGTCAAAGCAAAATTCCCATCACAATTGAGATGTCGGCTCTCAAGTTGCTACAGGAATAGAAGATGGATAGTACAAGGATTCCATTGACAAGAGGATCCTCTTTCTTGAGAGGCTAGAAGAAAATAGACTCCGAGTGGTGGACCATATCAAAGAGCACCAGTTGAAAGTAAAGAATTTTTTTGATAAGAAGGCCAAAGTGAGGGAATTCAAAGTTGGAGACTTTGTCCTAGCTATGGGACAAGAGAAGGGAACCAAAAGGAAGCCATGGAAATTTTGATTCATTATGGCTCGGCCCATTCCAGATTCATGAAGCTTGTGGCGAGAATGTTTTTCTACTCTCATATTTGGATGGAACACATTGAATTTGCCTCCTCACAGTGGGAAATACCTAAAATTGTATCATCAATGAAAGTGGTTGTCCCCACCTTGTACCATAGGTGATTTCTAGGTGTGTTTCCCCTTTTTTTTTTTGTGTGTCTCCTTTCCATGTGTGTGTGTGTGTGTGTGTGTGTGTTGTTTCCTTCTTCCATTCCTTCTTTCTCAAAATTGTACATGACTCCATAGGCCCAATGGATAAGGCACTAGTCAATGAATTATATGGTCTAAAATTGAGATTCTAGATTCCCATGTCATGTCTTCACTACTCAGTCCATGCCATGTCCCCAAGCTAGAGCCAGTTGTTGTCGTGCAAATGTGCAATAGGGAAATTGACAATTTCCAAGCACAAAACTATACCCCTGTGCCAAAATTTTCATGTTTTATCATTCCTAGGCACCCCAAGTCCAAATCAGTCAGTTAGTGACTCCCCCTATTTGATGTGTTATCTCATCCCCCCCTAGGTGATTTAGGAAATTCAAATTAATCCCTTAGGTGATTTTAGGAAGTTATGAAAAGATGTTATCTTCTGGCTAGTATTGGGAAGGGCTATCGTTGGCCTTCCCAGACTAGATCAACCCCCTGAGAGTGTAACAAAAGGGAAAATTCAACATGGAGGTGAATTTAAGACCTTATAACATCATGGAAATTATTTTGGAAGGTTTGGGGAAGTTTTGAAAGACTTGGAGCAGTTTGAATAAAAAGCAGGGTTCACAAGCCTAGGCAGTACACATGCCTAAAACAACTATTGGGCTTCAAAGAAGATTTTGGGAGCTCCAGATGGAGTTAGATGTAAAAAAAACATCACAGAAATAGGATTCCAAGACATACATGATGGTGAAATAATATTTTTCACAACACCTTGGCACATAGGGTTTGTAGGCAAGTTTTTCTCAGCACAAGTGGAGTCCCAAATCAAAAATCATTTTTTTAGGGATCAAATGGATGAATCAAGACATGATACCCCACCAATATTGGATTAAAATTCCATTTCTAGTCAGGATCATATAAAATTTCACAAATAAATTCCACCGAGCTCAAGTTATCATCGTTCCAAGTTACCCTCTTGAAGGCAGTTCAGAGAGTTAGTCAATTTTTTTGGAGGACACGTGTCAACACCAGGAGCCTCGCGGGATTTTATGTCCCCTAAAATCCCTAAGGTCAGGTACACCAACCTTGGAAAAATGTTCCCAGCCCCATGTGACCTCTGGGACCCTCATGTGACCTTCAGACTTGACATTTCAACCCCCAGTGCATTTTTGGAGCTCAAATTCCTTGCCATCGGATCGAGGACACATGTCAGCTCAAGACCACCATGGAATTTTATGTCCCTCATGTCCCTGAGGTTAGGGATATAAGACATGGAAAAATGTGCCCATCCCCTATGGGGAGTCTTTTGGTCATCCACGTGACCAACTTTCAGCCCTAGTGCTTTAAAGCAACTTTTTTCACATCCATTCCTCCATCGTTCGATCAAACCACATGTGTCCTTTGACCACCACCAATTTTGATGTTGAATTCCATGATTTGAGATCAGGACAGGTTAAGACATGAAAAATTCACCTCCTTCTCCCTCCATGATTTCAAAAATTTAAAATTCTAATCGCACTTCACCTGTCTCCAAGTGCTTCTTAGTTTTTCCTTCCACTCTCACGCACAAATATTTCCATTCTTCCTCTGTAACTTCTCATCCATCATTCCACCATTTCTGAACATAAAACCAGACCTCAGCCACAAGGTACTTCCTCTCCATCATGAAATCATGCAGGTCCTAGAAGGAAATTTGAGCAAACACAGAAGGAGAGGCACAAAATGAAGAAGGAGAAAACAAAGAAAACTCCATGGCCATGAAACGAGAAGTTGAAGAAATATCTCAAACAGGATGCATGAAACAAAAAAGATGTATTTTTTATTAATTCCTCTACCCAAGGCCATCAAGAAGACACCTTCAAACTCTCCTCTCGTGAAAAAGAGCATCCACATCAATGAAGAAATCAAATCCACTTCTAGCTCAACGAAGAAAAATCAATTTCCAAAAATCAAACCTCAAAATGAAGTAAATTAATTACACGTGAAGCACCATAAAAAAAAACCCAAATAAAAAAATAATTTTTTCAAAAAGGAGAAAAAAAACATCAATCTAACTCTATAAAATCCCACTTTCTAAAAATAGGTCCATTAATGGTCACTACATCTAGGCACTATTAGTACCCAAAATTTAAAACTTTAAAATCTCCTCACTATTAAGAACCTGGTGGGCCTGAAATTTTTAAGGGTGATGATATTGGGAAAAAATCATATCAAAAAAACTTCATTCCATGTCATCAATCCAACCTCTAGAAGCCCACTTTCTAAAAATAGTAGTAGGTTCTACTACATACTACTTATTTTTCAGGAAAGTCATCAATAAAAGAACTCCAAGGAGACAAACATATTGAAGATGCACTGCACTGTAGTGAGAACTCACTAGAATGAACATTTTTGAACTTACTAAAAAAAATAGTAAGTGGTCCCATGAACACCTACTAAAAATAGAAAGTTGATCCAGAAGGAATGAGGAATGTAGGAGAAAGAGGAAAACAAAGCCACAACATCCAGTTGAAGATCGGGGACTTGATTTTTCACACTTACTAAAAATAGTAAGTTGTTCTTTCTAGGATAAACATGAAGTCAAAGTGGATGGGTTCAGAAGTCAACACATAGCCCTTCACCTACGAGTATGATGTGGAAGAAAATGATGTCTTATACATGGACTTGAATGACCTTAAGACTCGCATGGCCTCCAAGGACCGAAAGAGGATTGAAGACCAAATATTCACAAGTGGCTTGTTCACCACTGCAGACACCTAGTGTCTGTGTAGAGTCTCAGTTAGTCCTAGCCTACTCTTTCCACTACGAGCCCAGACACGAACCATCCGAGCTGAAAATGGTACAATGATGGTGGTCATCAGCCCTAGGACCATTTCACTCTCTCTGTAGATACCGACATCCCCCAACATGGTCATCATCTCAAAGGATAGAGCCTCACACGATTGGGAAACAATGGATTCATATGTCCAAGGAGTAACGCTTGGCTCATGGTTGAAAATAGGAAGAAAAATCCTTCCAGGATGCCCAAGAATCTTCCAAGGTGTGAGTTCTGAGAAGGGTATTCTGATGTCATCACTCTCCTCAAGTAGAGTTATGGGTGAAGCAAGCACGAGAGACTTCTAGACTGGATGGGCCTTTTCATCCTGACATTGATAGAAGGAAAGTAGAGGATTGACTAGGGTAGATCATCAGTGACAATCTCCATCTACAATTACTCTAAGTTCCCATGACAAAAGAAGTTCCACATGAATTCTTACCTAGTTTATCTCCTTGTAAGCTCGAGATCATTCAAAGGATTGGATCTCACGTAGAACATTGCTGCCAAGGTGCCTACATTCGAGAAACTTCCATAGTTGGTAATGGAGGAGAGAAACAAGAATTTCACTCACATGAATGATGCATTCACCATGTACATGGTCCAAAAGCTTAGAAGGGGATCTTGAAGCTAGGATGTCACCACAAGTGGCATCCCTAATCAAGGAATATGGCTCATACTTCATACAATTCTCAACCTTCTCCTACATATGAGTCGCTGGCTTTGACCAAGCTCCTGAGACTACCTAAGTACCTCAGTGACTAGATTGTATTGTTTGAGCTCTACAGGCTAGATCACTCAAGTGAATAACAAGCTCAAAAGAGAGAAAGAAGTTTGATTTCATTCCCTATATCTCTAGGGGTGTTCACGTGTAAAATCTCAAATGACGCATCTCACCTGAGGCACTTTCACACATCTAACTTTGCATTCCTACATCACCAGGCCCAACTTTGACATCCGAGAAGATCCCGACTCATTCTATGTCCCAAAATTACAACATGAGCCACAAGTTGAGGACTATTGGGCCAATTGTATTGATGAGTTTGAAGTACATGAAAAGGACCACATGAGGATGACAATCAATGAGATGAAGAAATTCAAGTTCTCTTGGTATGAAGACATCTTACATGATGATGGGACATAAATGTATGATCCTAGTACACAACAGTCAAGATGTCCCCAATGCCCCAAATCAACTAGCATGTTCATGAATCAGGAGATATATTGGAGTGGACTGAAAAGGTGGTGAGGAGAATGAGGAATTGGTTTCAAGAAGAAGGACTATGGTCATCCAGTCACGAGGAATTTCTCCAAGCCAGAAGAAAGCTTCACATCATTCATCTTCAAAAGTGGTGGAGGTGACTTCCAGACTCTAAACACTCTGGAGATGAGTTCAAAAAGGAAGGCCATGGAAATTGGAAACTTCTTCCCATGAGAAGACACCCAAGAAATTCAGGGTAGAAGAAGGCTCATTGGTGTCGTCATTGCAGAGGAAAAATTGATCTCAAATGCAAAAAAAATCCAAAGCAATGAAAGCACAAAAGTGAAATGAAGGAGTACATGGTTCATGATTCAGTCTTCGAGCTACCATAGGAGGTCTCACCTCTTGTTGACACCAACACCCTCTCATTCAAGACTTTCCTCCTCCTCTAGAACAAAGAATGGTTGGTGCACCCATCATTGAGCCTAATCCAATGAAATGTTTCCATGGATGTGGGAAATGGTCATCCCGACACTCACATTATGCAACAAGTAGCAGCCCCTATCTATCAATGATTGTCTCATTGGATAAAGAAAAAAGGTCAAGAAATATTACACATACAGACCTCATGATTCTACATTGGGGAGATAGTAATCAGTACATCAAAGTAGCTCAGCCAAAGGTAATCAAGCCAATGGATGAGATGACACCAAATGACTATGAGATGAGCACGATCCAATTGGGACCAACTACTCATGAGGGATATTTGCACATATATCAACAATATTCTACTCACATGGTGGCAAGGAATAAAGAATATAAAGAGAAGATTGAGGTACTAGAGGAACAAGTACAAACTCTTTCATCTTATGTGCAACACCTGGAACCAAGCACTACAACACTTCCTATTGAGAAAGTGGCACCCATCAATAGCTTTGATCTAGAATCCATCAGAAGAATGCATGAGCTCATGATGCAGGGGTGAGAAAATAATGAATGGATCAACTCAATCTCTTGAAAAAGGGAAGCCAACACTCCAAGAGGTAGTCAAGCTCTTTGCATGTACATGTGCACAACAACCAACAAAAATGAGCACTCAAAGAGGATGTGGAGAAAGAAAGAGAGTACTAGGAACCTCTAGGGACTAGTAGTGAGTGAGATGAGAAACACCCATCATTAGGAGTTGATCGACAAGAAGGTTTTTGAAACTCCTAGAAGACTTGACACATGTGTATGGGTGAGGGCCTTGGAAATCAGGTTTGAGGCAATCAATCAAGATTTCACAGAGCTAGAGGAGAAAGAAGAAAAACATACAAGCTGCAGGATAGTATAAATCAAAAGTTTGAAAACTTGGAGTACCTATAATGAGCGAACACACAAACTGTTGATGAGTTGATCAGCCCTTTCAAAGAATATGTCAAGAAAGGGGTGGGAAACCCATTGTCCTTCACTAAGGATACTCTCAACTTCCTCTCAGAGATCCAGCCTCCATTACACTTATCATAGAAAATCACTCATCATGGTTCAGAAGTGCAAGGACATCAACAATGTGATCGATGGATGGACCAAAACCTTGAGCTGCATTCGCATCCCTCATGCCGAAAAAGTAGAACCTACAGTGCTTTTTTAACAAGGAGCTTGGAAAGACAAAATTCTTCTCAGGAATGTGAAGTGGAGAGCAGTCAGAGAACGGAGCCAAGTCCACCACAATAGCTCATTCTTCCACATATTCTTCTTCTTCTTCTTCTTCTTCTTCTCACTCAACACTCTCTCTCATCAATGTTATATTTTTGTGTTGAGGTTTGCACTTTTTAATATTACTTTAAGTGACTTTAGAAACATAATGTAAACTTTAAGTTGCCTTGATTTTATAAAAGGGACTTAAATATTTAAGTGGAATATGAATAGTCTAAAGTCAAATTAAAGTATTTGAAAAGTCACTAGAAGATGAAGAGTTGCATCCTCTTCTATAAATTGTAACTAGCTCCTCATTTGATGGCTTCTTAGAAAAACTTCTAAAATATTCTTAAACTTCTTAGATATTGGAGTTGTTTTTTGTGAATTCATGAGAGAGATATCCTTGTGAAGAGAGCAAAGAGATAGAAAATTTCTTCTATTTTCCCTACTCAAAATGTCTTCCATTTCTATGATATGTACAATTTCTACTTGAGCTTCAATAAAGGAAGAAGGAATTTTAGCCTTTTTTTACTGAGGGGTTTAGTGGTACTTTGTGTTCATCAAACTCTATTTGGTCTTGTTGTTGTTACATAAATTTGTTTTCTTCTAAATTCAAGTGCATGTAATGAAGTTTCTGGCTGGTGTATGCAAGTCTCTGATTTTCTACTTGCAACATTAGTTTATCTTTTCTAATTTTCTCACTCCCTTTCCCACTCTCCTAGAAAATTCTTCCCTTGTAGATATCTGCAAGATTTTTCCATAGGTTAATGGAGTGTCCTTGTTGATCCCCAACCATAAGGCCACCAAGATAAAACTCATTTTTACTTGCACATGCACATAAGTAGAGGGAATTAGACTCCCGATAGATAACCCACCAATTTGTCACCGACAAATTTTCTATCCAACATTAGAGGGTCAATTAGACTCTTTTAGTTGTCTTATCCCTTGGTTTGTGGGATCACGTTCTATCTTGTATATTTTTCCCGTATGATTTCATGATGGGAAATAGGGCAAGATAACCACCATATTGAAACCCTACTGAGAGCCCAAAAAGTGGAAATATGAGTGAAAATGAAGTCATCTGCAATTTTCTCGCACTAAGGACTCGAAAATTCTGCTATTTTTAGAAACCAGTCCTAAAAGATGCTATATTGGACAGGGTTGCTTTTCTCGCTTGTTGTTTTTTTAACTCATGGTGTTTATTTCATATTCTAAGTAGGTTCACATATTTTTTTCATATTCTAAGTAGGTCCAATTTAGAGCACTTTCTATTTTTAGAAAGTTACTTTTTGGAGACACTGCTATTTTGGGGAAATTGTCATTTTCTTCCATGTCTTACATTTTACATTTTTCCCGATTGTCTAAGTGATCAAACTTGCAATTTAGGGGACTTACTATTTTTAGCATGTGGGGAAGCATATAATATTCTATTTTTAGTAAGCTTACAAAATGGTCTTGATTTGTGATGAGAATGATATTTTTGAATCGTCTAGTCATCGCGATCTCATTTTCTAGTTTTCGCTATGATTTGCTCATTGAAAATCTTAGAAATTAAAAAAATAATTTTTTTACCTGGTGAGAGATTCAAGAATGGAGCTAAAATGGAAGCCATTAATGGAGTCATGGAGATTTTTTATAGTTTCTATTTTCACCTCCAATTGCAACAAAACGAACTCCAATGGGATAGGTTTTTCATTCAGAGTTTGTGTGCAAAAATCTAGCTTGATTCGACAATCAAATTGATGGAAGTTTGATGAATGAGAGCCGGGCACAAGATGAAGCTTTTATTATAGTTAATAAACCAAGGCATCATTTAATATTATATTTGTTTCAGCTTAATGGAATTCAGGTACATCTCAGTAAAAGTTCTCACCTCAATTCGTGCTCCAGATTGTGAGATATGGGGATTTCATCATTTTTGACTACGAGGGTTTCTGGCAACAAACAGACATGGTTTTGGCTCAAAAAGCTTGGTTTTTCATGTCTCGGTAGTGGGGAGGATGGAAAATAGATGATATATGCAATGTAAAATGAATGGATGTGGAAGCAATGTAGGAAGAGAGAAAATTTGACAATGGAGGTTTCACGGGTGCTCGGGAAGAAACAACAAAATCAACACAAGACATACAAAAACTTAGAAATTTCTTCATCTTGGGAATGAACTCATTTTTGTCCCAACCATCCCAAAAATTTGGGATGGTTGGTCCAAAAAAGTGTCCCCTTTCCCATTGGTCCACATGTCATCTTGTTATTTTCCGAGGCGGGAGAGAGGGGCTAGAAAAAATGACCTTAACAACTTCTGGGGGCACATGGGTGACCAAGAGCTTAAATGGGATGGCTAGGGAGTTTTATGTCCCAAAATTCCCAATTTTTTTGGACATTTAGTGCACAAAAATTCTCCCTCAACCTGGCTTGAAAAGTGGTGGAGCGTAATTCGATAATGGAGGGTGCTAAGGAATGATGCACAGGGGCTAAATTGGCTTTCTTAGGCTCCACAAAGGTCATATGAGGGTCTATGGGTCTAAAATTAGGCTGGGAAATTTTGTGCAATAAATTGTGCTTTGAGCATGGGAGTGACATGTGTCCACCTAGAAAATTGGCCAACTCCTAAAGCGCACCTTGGAGAGCAACTTATCAACACCGTAACTTGAGTTCCTAGAAGAGTGTTATATGCTTCTTTATTTTACATTAAAATGGCCTTATGAATAAAATTTTGATGGTATCTTACCTTGATTCTTCCTGAAAACCCCTAAAAATAGGATTTTTCTCCAGGATTGAAGGTTGTGCATGATAAAAATAGGTTGTGAATAGAACCACCTAAGTGTTTTGAACAAATTCTGACCACCATCCTCTAGTGCTATAAATTAAATTTTTGACGATGTTTTTTTGGACCCTAAATCATTACAGAGCTACCGTCATCATTTCCTGAAGCTCGGGAGCTATTTTAGCATCATGTGCACTTTCAAACATCCAAGACCCACTTTTGCTAAAACTACTCCAAGAATTCTGAAACTCTTTAGATTCTTCTAAAACCAATTTCAAAAGAATATTATCTCTAATAAATCTCCATGATGATTTTGAGTCCTTTTTATGCTCGGGGGTGTGTACCAGCCTCAAGAAGACTAGAGAATAGCCTTTCCTAAAGCTTGTCAAAGAGCCTATCTTGGTGGATCCTGTCTTGAGAGTACCGGGTGGAATTATTTTCCTTAAATCACCAATGGGCATACTTGACACAATATGTTGGAATACTCGGAGAGGTGGTATAGGACTAACATAGGTATTAGGGTGATATGAATGAGGACTCATAATGACCTTTGAGAAAAAAATTTCAGGTAGGGTGTGGTTGTCATGCTTTCAAGTGTGAATTTTTCCCTTGTAAAAACTCATGACAACAGAAAATTAAATATATATTTTACATACTTTTTGTTTTGGATGAATATTTTTCATTTGAGGTAATTTTCTTATGTTCAATGTATCAAATGGTTCTTTTCTTTGACATCTAGTTTATTCAATCTGCATCAAGTTATTACTATCTATTCACGTGTGATTATCTTTTGATTTGTGTTTGCTTAAGTGAAAGCACGCTCCTTCTCATTCTCTTTGTATGCTTCTAAAGCTTCTCCCATATTTCTCCTTCCCCTTTATCTACACACTTTCCTTTCTCGATAAGATAAATTCTCTCTGGGATGAGATCCCAACCCCGAATGGTTAGAGTAGTGTAGATATTGTGAATATTCTTTAGCATGATTTTAGATTAGTAATAAACAGGGGCACATTCCATTTATTTGAGGGGGAATTTTTCCGTATGTTGTGGTTGAACCTCATATTTTTTAGTTGAAAAAATATCCAACTAAAAATCCTAAGTCTATTACCCAATAAATAAGGAACTTATCGTGAAATGCCCCGAGATTCTAGAGCTTGAATTATGCCTTGTTTATCCTTTACCCAATTTTAGTCATGTCCCCGTAAACCAGATTGTTATCATGCAAATATTTCGTATTCAATTTTTTAAAAATTATCGACATTCGTTATGTTCTCATGATCCCGCCATGGGAAAATTATTACATTCCTATATTATCTTTGTGTTGGAATTCATTATATGCACTAGTCAACTTTCACACATCGTTTTATTCCTTGCAAGCTTGTCCTTTCTTTGTATAATTTCACATTTCAATCCATTTTTGTTATGGTGAATTGATAAATGTGTTTTTTTATTATTTTAGGAATGCTTAAGTAATTATACTGAGACCACATTTGCATCAAAATTATATCCTAAGCACTCTTATACCTAATCATGCACCACTTTTGTTCCGGGAACACCTCTAAGGTGTGATTTATAACTTTTTGGTTCTATTTTTGCATTGACCTTGCAATTTTTTCACCTTGGTCCTCAACATACATGCTAATTTTTCTTTTTCACCTATTTATTCTATTTTTACTTATTAAATGCACTTTTTTTCCTTTACATGTTCTCATAAGCACCTCTAAGTGTGTTTTCACTTAAGTTGCACCTTTTGCACCTTTAAGTTCTTGGAACATCTCCCACATGAGATTTTGGAACCTCCAATGTTCTAATTTCTGGTTGAGAATGCACTTTTTGACTCAAGTGGTTCTCATAAGCACCTCTAAGTGCATTTTTCACTTAAGGTACAATTTTTTCACCTTTAAATTTTTGGAATAACTCCCCATGTGCTTTTGGAACCTCTAAGGTTCTAATTTCATGTTGAAAATGTAAAATTTGACTTAAGTGGTTCTCATAAGCACCTCTAAGCACATTTTTCAATTATTTTTTACTATTTTCACCTTTAATTTCTTGGAGCCACTCCCTCATGGTATTTTAGAACCTCTAAGGTTCTAATTTCATGTTGAGAATGTGTTTTTGACTTAAGTGGTTCCCAAAAGTTCACATGAGGTGGAACTCGGGAACCAATCTTGATTTGGTCATAACTTTTACATTCAAGATTCATTTTTCATGTTGTTTGAAGGGTTGAAAATATATTTAAGCAAGGTTAATCTTGTGTAGGTTTCATATCATTAGAATTTCCATATAAGTTTATTGGGAACCATTTCTCAAGTATTCTTTTGCCTTCACTCAAGAGATGTTTTTGGTCATAGTTGAGTTTTACTCATTTAATCTTTCCAAAAACAATTTCATGGCATATTAATTAGGGAACCAAAATTTTAAAGTGTGTTCATGATGATTTTACCATTGGTAATGGAAAATTTGATCATATGAACTTCAACAATATCAAGGTAAAGATGACTAGTTGAAAACAAATTCTTAATAAAGGAAGACTCCACTGTAATGGATTATATCAAGTAGAGAGTTTATCCATTTATATTCAACACATAAACTTGGGACTCATACTTATTTATGATTTTAGATGATTTATATTGATTTATATTCATGGATAGAGTTTTTTGGAATCACTTTCACCCCAAGAGAGGGATGTACGAGAGCAGGTTTAGGAATTCAAGGTTGCAATTGTCGAAGGTGAAAGTTCTCAATTGAATCATGAAAATAAAACTCCACGGATGGAAATAATAATTTCTTTTCCCCCTCTTCACTTATTGACTTTCTATTTATTCATTTGGAAAATCACTTTCCATCAGTTAACTAAATTTTATGTTTTTCGTTGGAAAAAAATGTTTTTTTTGTAAAACTTTAGTGAATCAAATATAAAGTCACTTTATGTTGTTACTTGGGTGAAAGAGAACAAGGTAAAAGCTATATTATTACCATGAAGTTAATTACAAGGTGGTTACAGAGCTACAAGTATAAATAGTGAAGGCGTTTCTATTTGTAAGGGGCTAGTTGTTTCCTCTCTTTTTCTCTAAATTGGGAATAAATTGCTACAACTTTGTGTGTATCTATTTTGACTTAATTCTATGAAATATAGAATGTTAATCGGGAATGAGAATCATGTTATTGTGTAAATCGAATGTTGATTATGAACTTTTTTACTATTCATGATCGAAGATACATTTTTAATGTCAATTCATTGTGTGGGATGCATAGATATATAGATTATGTGATGTTCATTTTTGTCTATGGAATTTTTCCATATCCATATAATCCATTAACCTCATATATTTTTTTCTTCTAATTGATTCTTATTCTTTGTGTATCTATTGTCAATTTTATCTTTCATGTGAAAAATAGAGGTTTTGATTTTATATTTTCATGGAATTATTTGGGTAGACTTCCATGCTCTTATATTTCTGCATGGTTTCTCTCTTTTCCCCTCATATCTCTCCTTTCTCCTCTCTTGATCCTTCTCGCTTATATCTTCTTTGTGATTTTCTAGTTAAAATAAAAAAAAACCTAAATTCCCCCATCATATGAGGGAGCTATTTTTGGAGCTCAAAAATGCACCCTACATTTGATCATGGAAGATCAAGAATTTTAGGTCAACATAGGATTGTCTCCAAGTGTAGGAATTACGGATTGAGATAGACCTCTGGAGAAGGGAAGATTATCTACTTATTTAACCTAATGCCAAAACTACTCCTAAAACTAAAAACAAGAATATTTCAACCTAATCTAAGCATTCACCGGGACCAGGGAGAAAGGGATTCATGAAAAGGAAATCTTAAACTATGAAAGGAGGTGATAACACTAACAAGAAGGGGGATAAACACTCTATGAGGGAAAACTAGAAAGGAAATGGAGAAGGGAGAAGGAAAACACATGTGCCGCAGACCCAAAATAACATTTAACCTTCCATTCCTCATAAAAACACAACAAAATGGAGAAACCTTCAAATAAAACACACAACAGACCAAACAACAAATGGAGAGGTAATGATGTAATAAAAACATAGCTAGGGTAAAGAACAAGCCACAAAACAATATTTTATTGCAATAAAAGTATGCACAAACCATTACATGCATGAAAGAAGGTGAAAATGCATGCCGGGTTCAAATTTGAGGTTTACAACTCATATCGTTTAGGAAACCATTTTGGCATGATTCTTTTGCATTTTAGAGTGCCCCCTTTACAAATTAAATATTTACGAATATATAAAGTGGAGAGAAAGAGAGAGAGGGAAAGAGAGAAAATGTACTAAATTTGAGCTCAACCACCGAACCAACATGATAAATTCTGAAAACGCACATGAGTGCCTAATGGAACCATTCCTTCATATCATCATATTTGTTGAATGAAGTATCGATGTCATGATGTAATAATTTGTTTGGTGAAATCATTTCATGCTTATAGATGCCAAAACGTGTAGTTTTCCCATCCAAATATGTGTTTGCACTTTTGAACCTAAAAACAGTCACATTATGCTTTTTTAATTCCGAGATGAATCCCCTATTTTGTGTAATTTGGAGTGCCGCACCGAAATTTATGGCTAAAAACCAATATTTCTTTGCTCCATGGATCCCATGTATTTGTCCTTTTCTTCACAAAATTTCTCTTATTTTGTGGTTTTGAATGACTCCCATGGATTTACCATTTGTTTGGCAAAATTTTTAATGCTATGATGGTTTTCTTACCTTTTCCACATGCCACCATATTCTATCTCAATTTTACATGGCTTCTTGAAACCCAAAACTGATTTCCTTTGTTATGCAGCATTTGAGTTCCACGAGACACAGATCCTTGAGAATCTCATGGAAAACTAGGATAGTGCTCCATGGCTTCTAACCTTGGCTACAATCCAAACTTGTCATTTTCTCACCGTGAATAATTGATCTAAATTTCCTTTGTTCTACAAGCTTGGAGATTCTGCGAACACTTTTTTTAAGCACTCCATGGAACATTGGGCTCCTTTGTTCCACGGATTTTCTTAGCCTAAATAATGCCTAAGTCCCCCATGCTCTTTCCTTTGTTTTACGGCTTCTAGCTCAACACCAAATCTATGCCAAACTCCAAACCAATTTTGTGGCCAGCTCCAAACCAATTCAAAATACACCCAAGTACGGACTAATGCTTCTTTTGATCTACAAATTAGGAGAACCCATGTAACACCAAGTTCTTGAATTCCATATATTACTAGGATAGTGTTTCATAGATTTTGAGGAAAAACCCTCTAAGTCCAAAAATTAATAACTTATTCAAAATTTCATGGGGTGTAATTTTGAATAACAAACACCCCTATATATATATATATATATAGTTAGTGCATTCACGTAGTAGTTTAGTTTTTGAAACAACTCACATGAATAGTATCGGGTTGGAGATTTTGTATGGATATTGAGCTTGAAAATAGGATGTATTAATTTATATTTTTTTATAATGTCTCGGATGATTATGTAGACACCGTTTTTTCACCCCTACGTGACTCGAAAAACATTAAGTACATTATCATAAACATCATTATTATCACTATCCTAAGTACACTTTAAAATTACTATCATAAAACTAAAATCACATCGTAACTCCTATTTACCCTTCCCTAACCACCCAAAACCAACCTAACCTATTTAACTTACCCATCCTAACCCCCTAACCTCTCATAACCCGAATCCCTAACCTCCCACCATCCATCCAACAACCTAACATCTCGGATGGAAAGTGGTTTTAACCATTTTCCATATTTTCCTGTTGTTTTAAAAATTCTTGGGACAATTCAACGGTGATCCATGATCATCGTCAATCATCATGAACACCATCAATCCAATTTAGCCAACCTATGTCTCCCTTTCCTAGCTATTGAGAAACTACGTATGAGGATCAAACCTTTAATAGCTTTGTAGTCTCCAAGGTAGACTTTAATTAGTCCATTGTTTCATCTCGTAACTTTTAGAGTGTTGTCAACCTTTTCACCATCTCCTTTGTAAGGATGTCCATTTCAAATGGTATCATAACTGTCAAAAATATTTTAAGGAACTCAAAAAATACCTTCTATCACCACCCATGCTCACACCTCCACGTGAGGGGGATCCAATTTATTTATACATATCCACTACTGACCATGCCACGGTGCTATGCTAACACATCAAGATGAGCAGGGTGGAGAACATGTTGTCTCGCTAGATAAGCCGTACACTTTATGACTATGAAAACCATTACACTTTGAAGTAGAAAAGTTGTGTTGTTCCTTGTAATTCCCAACTTCCAAACTTCACTACTAGATACTTAATCATAAAACTTATATTGTCACAAGATTCAATCCACTTAAAGCCATGCATTTTAAACCATACCAAAGTGACCGTATCACTTGATGGCTCATGCTCATGATCGAGTATGATATGGAATTCAAAGGAAATATTTCAAAGGGAAATCCATTGTTGACCAACTCACGTAAGCTCCCTTCCCGAAAATCAACTACCATATGAATAATTTCCTAATGAATCCATAAACACCATCAATCAAGAATATACTCCTATATGAATGACACTTTTCTTTGATAGATCTAAGTTTCGGTAGGGGGTAGATCTTTGGTATTATCATCATACCTCATTTGGGGACTCCTATCCATATATCCTTTAAATTAAACTTCCAATGCACTAATAATATGGTTGAATAGGAATATCTTATAATGGGTCTCCAAATAAAATTCATGTTTGCTATTGAAATTTTGGAATTTATGGAGACTCTCAACTCATCATCAACCAAATCAAAGGAATATAACAATGCAAGAATGAAAATTTACAAAAATATAAGAACATTATTGAACTCCTATTAGAATATTTTTATCAACACACCATCCAAACAGTTCCATGATCTTCTAATAAGTTCACAGACACCATGACTTCTTTAGCATCACTTATCCCACTATCAACTAATGATTCCAAATTGTTCATTGTTGTGCATATACTTTATCAACTATCTCACACCAATGAACTCCCTACCAATCTCTCATTGAAGACAATCAAATGGACCTCGGGTACACTCAAATCTGTGACTATATTTCTCAATAAATAATACCATCTGACTTATCTAAACATGATAAATGATGCTTTCTTCAACACGCTACCTAATATGTCATTTTAGGTGGTGTTCTTACAAACGTGGATTTGATGGCCTCTTCTTGTGATGACTTGAATCTCATGAGTCTAATAAAGCTAGCCAAGAATTCCATGATGGCATATGTGATGGGTACTTCAATGGTATGGTTGTTGTTAAACACGTTCTAACGATGGGATATTACTGGCCCAACCTTAATAAATATTTTTTTGCATACGTCAAGAAGTGTGTTAAATTTCAATAAAATTCCAATATCACTCACATCCCAAGTTAGTACCTATAACCTACTTAGGATCTATGGACTTTATCACAATGGGGACTTGACCTCATTGGCCTTATCAACCCTTGTTCATCACAATGACATCACTCTATCATCACTACTACTGAATACTTCACTAAATGGGTGGAGGTTATTCCCCTAGTCTCTACTAAAGAAAATAAAATCATCGATTTCATCTATCAACACATCATATGTCACTTTGGAATCCCTCACAAACTTATCACAAATAATGGAAATTATTTCAAAAATAAAGAAATTAATAAATTAGGTGACACATTTAACATCAAGCTAATATTTTCATCACCCTATTATCCACAATCAAACGAACAAGTAGAATCTTCTAATAAAACACTCAATAAAATTCTCATGAAAATTGTCGATCAAGTAGACAAGAATTGCATCTCCAAATCCTATTTTCTCTATGGGATTATCAAACTAGAATTCATACTCCTACAAGTGTTATGATCTCCTATTTATTCTATAGCTCTAAGGTGGTATTTCCTTTTGAAGTTAAAATCCCATCTCTCTACATGTCCATCGATATTTTATCTCTAATGACAATTATCATCAACAATGTCTAGCATTACTTGATCTATTAGATGAATGATGCCTACCAACCCTCGAAAATCATCATGTCCATCAAAATCGTATCAAATGAGCATATAAAAACATGTAAAATAATGTGACTTCAACATTGGTGATCTTGTCCTCAAAGAGAATCAAAATGTCACTACTCTGGAAAGGAGTAAACGTGGAAATTTTTCCCCTAACTTGATTGTTCCATATGTCATCACTCACAAGTATGGGCTAGGAGCCCATCATTTATCCTCCTTGATGGTAAACCTAAACAAGGAACATTTGGATTCCTCACAATTTCATCCTTTTTATTGTTAACATATCTACCATCATGAAATTAGTCATGTCAAAGATACCATCCTACCATAATCCTACTATTTCCCATTCAGTAATGATTTGGAAGCATGTGGTCCACCTGTCACATATTCTATAAATCACAGCCTTAAAGATGAGCACCTCGTATTTTTCATCACATCCTCCACATGGAAAATTTCCTCCTCAAGCAGAACCATGCAATCATTACTCTCATCTTTCCCTTGCTTGCCATTTGAAAATATGTTACAGGTATACATGCATATTTTTACACACATTTTTCCCTCTTCAAAATGGTCTACTAGGCTCCCTCAACATAAAAATAAAAGTCAAGAATATCTAAGGATTCACTTTATAAAAATATAGACTAATTCCTTGAAGGATGGCTATTTATCATATTATCAAATACATATTGATCCTCAAGAACAATCACAATAAAAATATAGATTAATCCCAAAAAGGATGACTATTAAAATTAAAAATTGTAGACCACTCACGAAAGGATGGCTACCCATATAATTATAACAAGGGTTCTTGTATTGATCAACATTCATATAAAAAGACAAATTAAAAGCATCCTAGGAAAGTTTCCTACATCAATCAATTCGTGCAATAAGAATCTAGCTAGGGTATAATCCTATAATCCATCAAAAGGAGAACCTAATTCACACGTACAAACTACATGTGTCAACCCTTACCATGTTGAAAGAAGGTATACAAAATCATTTCCATCTACATCTAATATCCCACATGTGAGAAATTATTGTTCATTATATGTTAACATTTTTTACAAGGCTTGGAGTGCATTGTCATGTATACCATCACATTACATATGTACTAAATCTAGTCTAAAAGAAAACAATTCCCATTTTATTCTTAACCATGATTGAAGTACATTTTAAAATACATATATCAAAATCACTATATTTGGAGTAACAACATATCAACATCAAAATCAACATATCATATCAAACACCATCTCTTAAAATATTCTATGCATCTAATACCATATCAAATACATCTGTTCACTATCTAACATTTCAAACATGTCATCATAAATATCACATTAAAATAACTCATATACAACATCAACATCAAAATAAATCAACAACACATGAATCCAAAACATAATCATCATATATATCATCGAATGTCTATACAAAATTCCTTCAAAAGGCTCATAAACAAAATCATATGTATTTGAATCATATATAAGACCCAAATTTAATGTGGTAAAATCAAAATTTGATACATGCTCGCCACCCTAGCCTCTTATGGATCTCCATTTGGCCTCGATTATCTTTATGGTTTAGTGACACTCCTAGTGATTTTTGATGTACCTTGTCAAGTAGATCTATACTCACTCGTTATGTGTTCTACATAAATATGAACACCAAGTAGTGGTTTATCACCATGCACTCATAGTATCTCATCTCCTCACATAAATCTCAATACTACTAAACAAGAAAAAATAAGGAGGCCATATCTCCCCTCTTGTTGATGGAACTACACCTACAGGTAAGACTTCTTATCCACTACTCAACCCTTCCCCCAGGATACTCTCCCCGCCACCTTGGATGTTGTACCCACCTCTCCTTATTTCACTCATAGCGCCTCCTATTTTTTGACAATATCAATCTCACTACTAAAAATAAGTGCAATGATGTAGGTGGATATGATCTATCTCATGCTATAGACTTTCACGCCCTGACGAGTGGTATCTCACTCTACCACCACTCTATCCCTCTCCACCTATAAAGTATCATACTTTACCTATAACCTCAGCTAACTCATCTCCTCCAACACCCGCCTCCTCCTCTCCACCCATTTACCTCCTCCCCACCCTATCTCCATGATTAGTCCACTATTAGGTCACCATGCATTAAACCCTCTACCACCCCAACATAATTTACATCAATAGCCTTTGGATCTCCCCTGCCTCCTTAGTCGACCCCTCCTCATCTACTACATGTGTGGGTAAGTATCTATCTATGTTATCTCGCCGATATACTATCGACTCACTAGGAATCATTGAGAAATATAAATTGTCACCGCACTCGAGAAAATTATATAGACTATATCATATTTTCCCTCTACACTTATACCCACCGCACTGTCTCGGAACCTCTAGCTCTTCATCTATCTCTAGCCACGTAGGGTATCTCACTTAAGGTATCCACACTACATCATATATGGATAGACCCCATAGTCAATCGAATAATAGGTATGGTACCTCTCAACTTCATTATCTCTCATCTAATAAAAACACCATCTCATGAATCCCACTACATACTCTATTGGATAACCTGCCCTCCATGGTAGCCCTAGTAGCCTCGTAATGGATATAAGCTCGGAGGCCCAACAATGCAGTAGAAATCCCACATCCACCCAAATCTACTTCATGTGACAAACATCCATAACTCGTGATACACTTAAGATAAAAATAAATAACCCCAAGCATACACAGTTTGATGCTCCATGATCTCTGCAACAACACCTACAAGTGTCTAAGGAAATATTCCACCCCCGAAATGACATCACATAACACGATATAGCTAACATAACTATAGACATCATATGGTTTCTGATATTTCTCCATCATAATATGTCTCAATTTTAAAAACCTTGACATTGTATCCAATGTTTGGGGCATCATCACCATATAGCCGCCTCATAGTATAAAGATAGGAATCTTAGATGATTGGTACTACCTACTCACCTTGGATTGGTAATCTCAAGATCCTATACACATCCTCTAGGGTGATCATCATCTCACAAGTACATAACCAAAATCTCTTGGTGTTTGTATCTCATCTATCAATCAAATATATCATCAACCTTGCATCCCAAGGAATCCGGCTGGTAGTGGTGAAATAATCCTAATCCAATAGCCATAAAATAAGCCCACTCTTCATCATTAACATTAGTCCTGGATCCTCTCCAACATGTATGGAATTCTATCCCTGGAGATAGATAGTGTCACTCACTTACAAAATACACACTAAAAATTACATCAATTAGCAACTATGTCAAAAAACACACCAACGACCTTTGATCGATGAATCGACGATGATTACATTAATGTAATCGATGGAAACCCACCCAATTTCTACCGATCAAGAACTCCCCCCAAAATTCAAAAAAGAAAACAAAAAAACAAAAACTCAAAAAAAAATACAAATTCAAGCTTACTTACCCCTCTCCCGGTCATCTGCCTCTTCCTATCACTAATGCTTACCTCCATCTCTCAAAAACACTCTTTATGTAGTATTCTTCCCACTGGATCCTCTCCATGTAGTATTCTTCCCATAACACGTGTTTGTAGGTGGTCTATGTTATACTTCCCCTACCAAGATTTTCTAAGGTTACCATCAATGAAATCCTTCGGCATGGTCATTTCGGACTACAATCAAAATCTTGAGCATCTTAAAACAAACCTATCCAAATAATCAACTCTCTTTAATCCAATGACCAACATAGTCACTCATTAGCTTGAGGGGGAAAATATCATTATAAAAAAAATTGGGCTATCCTCATGTTGTTAAAGTAGGTATTTACCTTAGCTCATGTTCACCTAAGTTCTTTATTCACCTTTATTGTATTTATCCTCACCCACTTTTTTATGATCCTCATGTGCGGATTTCATTAATGCCTTAAGGTTTTGGTGTAATGGTTTGTTACATTTGGTATCAGAGTAACCACCTAGGTTCAAGTCCCTACACAATGTGGCTATGTTGATATTGCGTGTTTTCCCAGTGCTCATATAGGGCGGGTGTGGTCTCACTATATGGGTGCAAATCTAACCCGGGTTTGAGCTATGGAAGCGTGGTGGGATGTTATGATCCTCATGTATAGATTTCACTAATGCCTCAAGGTTTTGGTGTAATGGTTTGTTACATTATGTGTGTGGATATTCCTTTTTATTTATTTAGATATTAGGGGATATTATCTAGTTGTTAGGTATAGTTATTTCCTTGACTAGATCCTTGATGTCTAGTTCTTTCCTAAATATATGTTTTTAACTAGTTATTTTATGACTATTTCTTTCCATGATTTATGGTTTTATCTACAATTTGACTGGTTCTTATATTTTTATTCCTTGCCTATATAAGCAAGGCCCATTCTCATTGTATTTCATTGAGTTCCATAATAATATATGATATTGTTGCTCATTTGTTTGCAAAGGTTTATGTAAATTTATTATGGCGAATTACTTTCATCTTATTGATCATGTTGTTTGATTAGCATTTTTGTTCTTGGCTTGATACGATCTGGTTGTCATTCCTCTTACACACTAGTTTTTGTCTTATAACTTGTTCTTAGATGCAAATCAACGAAAAAGGGAAAATGTAGCCACTAGTTTTTCACCCCTAGGTGACCTTGACGAACATTAAGTACATTATCATAAACATCATTGTTATCACTATCCTAAGTACACTTAAAAATTACTATCATAAAACTAAAAACTCACCTTTGTAAACTCCTATTTACCCTTCCCTAACCACTCAAAACCAACCTAACCTATTTACCTTACCCATCCTAACCCCTAACCTCTCATAACCCAAATCCCTAACCTCCCACCATTCACTCTAACAACCTAATAACCTCATATGCAAGTGGTTTCAACCATATTTTCATCTTTTCCTATTGGTTTGTAACTTCTTTGGAAAAATCATGGCGATCCACAATCACCAATGATCGTTGTAGATGTCGTCGATCCTATTTATCCAACCTTTGTCTCCCTTTCCCAACTAGTGAGAATCTACATGTGAGGATGAATTGTTGCACCTATGTGACAACATCATTTTGTTCAGATATCATCAACACACCTACCAAAATATTAGGAGCCTTATCGGATTGTTAATCAATTTTGGGAGCTTCATCATCTATTCATACTATCCATCAAGGTTGGTACCCTTTATTTCTTTCATTTTATCAATTTGTTTTACATTAGTATAATCCACAATATGTCATCTACATCACCTTATAAAGAATTTTAAACTCTCCTTCTCATTTAGTTAATAGCTTGAATTTTGTATACTTTACAATAGTGAACACCGTTGATCCCTAATCACCATCATCACTCCCTTTGACCTTTGTTTCCTTCATTAGCCTCCTAAACACATCCAAATCTCTATTTTCAAATCTTAAAGGTTCCTAGATTCCTCATAGTTTATCTCATCATTTCCAAATTTATCTACCATCAATCATTGTTTGTTTTATCAATTATTTTGTCAAAGTAAACATTTTATACTCGATCACCATCAATTTCTAATTGTATTCAATCGATATAGTCTTTTTTTTTCCTCATTAGTCTTATAAATACATCTATATTTATATTTTTTAAATCTTATAGGCTTAGATTCTTATTATATTTTCCTTAGCATCATCAATTTTTCCCAAAATTATTATTATCTATTTTATTCATCCTTTTATCAAAATAAGCATTTTGTCTCTCATCGCCATCACGATCCCTATCATTTTATTATCATTTTTAGCATTATCATATTTATATCAATATTATTATAGTCTAACAAGTTATTTATAAGATGGATCTTTTGTAGATGATTGTTCTAGTCTTTCTACCCAATCACCAACATATATGATCTTTAATTGTCCAATACCATTTGTGTGGGAAAATTTGACATTTTCCATGAACTCAGCTTGTGCACCATCACACTTTCTCCCAAACATTTGAGGATATCAAGAGGATCAGATCAAATCATTTAAGAAGAGCGATAAGTTACTGAAGAGTTCTTGGTATGACTACTTTGAGGACTTTGAGCTTGTCCACCCTAGCCTAGGCCACTTACAAAGCTAAATAGGGTCTCACTATCCCTCTTGAGTTTTAAATCATTTGTTTTCATTATCTATCTTATTATCATTATCAAAACAAATTAATTGTATCAAACGAGTTGACACCCTTCAAGGAAGTCCTCTTGATTCTTGGGATCGAATTTTCCAAGAAACTCATTATCATATTTATCTAATATCTTTTTGTTTAGTTTTTTTTCATATAGGTCTTCTCACTTGGTGAAAGGAGGATCTCTTCACATTGTCTATATTCCATCATCCTGACATTGTGATTATCGGTGCAGGTATCGGTAAACCCTTCTCATTTGAGTTTTTGGTATTTTCTACATTAATAACACCTAACCTAAAAAAACACCTTAAACATCTTGGCATGCCTAGTGGGACCCTCTTAGTCCCTTTTTCATTTATTTTTATTTTTATATTTTTTTTTATTTTTTTTTCTATTTCATCTAACTTTTCAGCTTGGAGCACATTGTTGTTATTTTTAAAAACTTAAAAATTAAAAAAAAAAAAAAAGGAAAAGTGATTACAGTACACTCTTTTCTTTTCATCATTTTTTTTAACATTGCATTTTGTGTGTTTGTTCTCATCAAATTAAACATTTCCTTTGGATCTTAAAATGAACACTCATATTTTTTTCTCACATAGCTTAATTAGAGTTTCAAAGAATTACATTCACAAAACTCCTTCACACACAACCAAACCACATCAAACTTAATTTGCATCTAAACACTCCTTCCTAGGTGGACCTACTTGGATTTCATCACCAAGAGGATAAGCCACTTGGTGTTCTGGCCGAGTATAAAAAATTGGTGGGTGGTATATCGGCTAAGCACCTGACACCCTTATCATTGTGGGACCATGAAGTGAGGGGTAGGCCCCAATATCATGCCTCATACCAACACCAAACATAGATTTGGGCCTCACGTACCTTTGGGTATATCAAGGACTCCATCCTTTAACATTACCTAAAACCATCCTTAGATTTCCATCTTCTCTAGTACCTTTTAGCCATTTTTCACATTTCACACTTTTTCTAATTTAATCAAGATAATAAAAATTCTCTTGTGTGACTTGTTTGTGTTGTTTAATCAACCATCTATCTATTTTTTATTTTTCTTTAGTGATTGTTTTTTAATTCATGGTTCTAACTAGAAAAAAATCCCATCTACAAAACTATGACAATATGACCGATCATCTTCAACAATCCCTAGATAATATCCAGACTCACCTTCAAGAAATCCCAGGTGTGATTGATCAATTTTGATCACCTTCAACATACCAATCAAGAACCTCCTCATTCTCCTAGTAGTCAATCAACCACATCAAAAATCCCAGATCCATCCAAGTCCTCACTTTTTTTCAATAGTGGTGATCCAGTCTTCACAAATTTTAGATTCAAACCACGTGGCTCTTAACACCTATCTTGCTTCTCCAAGGTGTTTTCCTCCAACAACCCACACCCAAAAATGACCTCCTCATCACTATCTCATCACTTTTGACACTTCCCAACTTATTGACCTAATCACGAGCCAGTCATCCAAAAACTCATCCCTATTCCACTATTGGTGGGTCAGAAACATCAGTTCCCACTTCATCAGTCCCAGTCATCACTTTTGATCTTAATGTTGTCTCATCACAAGACACAACCAATCAACAACCATCCTCCTCACATATCCTTCATCAGGCTCATCATCTTCACAAAACAACACTAACACATCCTTTCCACATCTAGTCCCATAGCTTCTCTAGTGTCTCTCCCTAACACCCTCTGAGCTCAGTAGCCATCCCACTTAGTGTGTCTCAACCCATCCCTTCACAACAACCCACATCCTCTATTCAGAATGTGGTCATGTCCATCCCAACATCAATACCCCTTATCAATACAAGTTCTATCACTAGCACTCACCCTTCTTCACAAACAAGCATCAACTTCCCCTATCTCTCCAAATCCATTCTCACTATATACCTCAACCATCCCAACCACTCATCAACACTTCTATCCCATCTCAATACATCCCATAGCCATCTCAACCACTCATCCACACTTCTATCCCATCCCAATATATACCTCAACCATCATCAACCTCTTATCAACACATCCATTCCTATCCAATATCAATACATTCAACCATCACAACCTTTAGTTTCACAACCTACCTATAATATTCCCATGAGTATTCCTCTCTAACATAACATCCCTTTACCCTATCATCATATCAACAACCAAACCCACATGTCCATAATCAACCTAGGCTTCATCATCATTCAATCCCCAACAAAAATCATCACAAAAATGATCCTTTACAAGCATTGATGAATAGGATCTCTAGTCTTGAAGCTGCCTCCATGGGTCCTAAAAACACCCTATCATATGAATAAATCTGTAATGAACCTATTCATCCATCCATACCCTATAAAAATCCTATCCTCCACACTGGGAACTCCCAAAGTTCCTTAAATTCTATAGTAAGAGAGGACCCTCAACAACACATCTTGAGCTTTTTCATCACATGTTATCTTATCACACATGATCAAGACCTCATGTTAAGGATGTTTCCCATGTCCTTAGTAGGGCCCACATTGGATTGGTATAATAATATCCCACAATATACTCACTTTTCTCCTTCACACAACTCACACAACTATTCTTAGAACACTTTTCCATCAACATCACCTATAAAATATCCATTACAAACCTTTATACTATCAAATAGTTTGAAGATGAATATATTTGTAGATTTTTCACCCACTTGAGATGGGATCATCAATCAATTATCCTTCTCACTTCCACAAACCAAACTAATCATTAAGTTTTTTTCATCTTGCTGCTAAACACATATCATCTACACTTCAAATTCAATCTTTCCAAACATTTGATGAAGCCTTTACCATGGCCCACAAAATTAGAACTTCATGCCCTCGAGGATGGTAAAGTCAAACTTAGATCAAAGAAACCAAAACCTGAGTCCTCGTTCAAACCTTCTTCCAGTAATGATAAATCTAAAGGCTCAAAAAAATGTCATCATAAAATCCATCTAAAAAGTCATTTGATTCCAAATGCACCCGACCCCCAACATAACTATACACCCATCAAGAGAATCCTATAGCATGGTCTTCAAAAGCTCCTAGCCACATGTATGATCACACTCCCTCCTATTCTTCCCATCGAACACATCCATTTCAAAACCCTCTTGGTATCAAGAAAATGATTATTGTAAATACCATCGAGGTTTGAGGACATGACATTATCAAAAGGTGTCATTCATTTAGAAATGTCCTCCAAGATCTTATCGACAAAGGTGACTTACAACTTGATAATCCAAATGCACCTCCAAATCAAAATTTGGATGTCTTTAAACAACCCTTTCCTAATCATGCCCCATCCACTAGTCAACCCCAATCAAATGTTATCAACTCTCATCACACCATCAACATTATTAAATATACTCTCACCCACCCTCCAACACCTAGTGCTTCTACTATGAAACACCAATTAAATCATCCAACTCCTCTAACTAGTCTTTCTATCCAAAGACCATAAAACCCTTCTACATCTACAAGACCACATCTACATCCACTTCAAAATCCATTCATGACTCTTCTCTTCAAAAGCCTTTAAAAAAAAACCCATCATCATGAAATCACTAAGAGATCTTTTGATGACCACATCACCCAACATCACTTGTAAAATCTTAACAAATCCACTATACAACCCACAAATCACCCATCTAGAAAAATAAAAATTATATCACAAAATAGTCAAACCACCTCATCACAACATACAAATCCCTTTCCTTCCATCTTAGGGCCTCATCCTTTATCCAAATTCACAATCACTATCACAAAATCTAAATTCATCCTCGACCAACCCTAAATGTATGTCACACAAAAAAAAACTCATCCACCCCACTTTCTAACCCATCAGATGAAACAAAAATCCCTTCAACATCATCTTCGATAATGGGGTACTATGTGAGAACCCTTGAAAATATCATCCAACTATCCATCATAACATTACCTCCTCTCAAATCATCTATCCCTCGAGGGTGGAAACCCTCTTGGTATAATTTTGAAGCATTTGTAAGTATCATCATATTTAGACACATTCTTCGAGGACTTTGACATTCCCTTCACACCGAGGAAAGCTATAAAAAGCCTTTTTCACCATTCAGGAATCTTTTTATCAAGGATTATTCTTCTCCAATTCAAATATCAAAAAATCTCCCAAAATCAAAAAAAAACAAACAAAAAATCCTAAAAACCATACACTCTAAAACCATCATCCAACATCACATCCACATCTAACAAAAAGTGAGGCCTCTTCTAGTAAGACCCCACTCCATCAAATCGATGTTTTTAGTATAACTACTAAGCCCACACAAGACCCTAAAGGCTTTAGATCAAAATAGGCCCAAGGTCTCCATCCCTCTTGCACCTAAATCACCTAATCCTCCATCCCCTCTAAGGAAAAGGTATCCATCCTTTCCACTCCACACACACAATCCACCACCTCTGTATAAAAATACCATCATCAAAAAACTTCATCAAGCTCCCATGAAAAATGTCCCTTTACAAGCTTGTCCAAACCTCACCACAACATCAAAAATGATGATTGAGAGCCCTTCAATCCATATCAGTACCACCATTGATCCCCCAAACCATTCAAAACCTAGTTGACACCCTCAAAATGTCCCATATCACTTTTGATGATTTAGATCCCATCTTTACAACCCAAAGATCATGATCTCCCACTTTTTCACACCCAAATCGATGATACTCTCGTTAAGAGAGTTATGATCAAAAAATGGAATGCTAACATCAATATCATATCATCACATGCTTTTAATCAACTTCAACTACCTAATACTATCATCACTCAGTCACTTATAGTATTGCAAGCCTTTAATGACATTGTTCTCCCTACACTACACTAGGCATGGTTATTCTTACCTATTAAAGTAGGTGTTAAATGTCTTCACAAACTCTTCTATCTTGTAGAAGGAGAGTTTCAATATAATATGTTGTTAGGATGACCTTGGATACATGTTATGCATTGTATCCCATCCACCTTACATCATTTCTAAAATATGAACATGAAGGTAAACCTTCACTATTCCATCCGATCCAATCCTTTTAAAGCATGTCATATGACTTATCGACCAAATGAACATGCTCATTCCAAAAATGAAACTTGGGATCCTCTAATCAAGCCTCTACTAGTTCTTCCATCTCTCACATCTAAGTTACTAGATGACACCTCCTTTTGAGGATGTTATGCAATGACTTTCATTGGGGAGTATCATCTCCTAGCCCTTAACTCATTTCCTACACCAAAAACATATGGAAGGCCTAATAAAACAACCAATGTATGAAACCCAACATTGGAGATATCATCTCCTTCCTGTCCCTCCTCATCTTAAAACTAATCTTTTCTATGGAGGGATCGATCATCCTTCCCCATATCATGATAATCAACATCATGCTAAACCATTTGATATCATATTTTTCATTCTTATACAACCAATCCTTCACACAGATGTATCTCCATCATTGTGCCTAGAAAGGTTTTGGTCTTAGGGATGTTATGAACAAGGAATACATGACTTGTTCTTTGACCACCCCCAAAGCCTCATGAAAAAATGGGGTTAGGTTTTGACAAACCATCCTCAAATACCTTCGTAAACACCACATCTGGGTCATAATGAAACCAGAGTCACCCCTTCATCATCACATTACTATCGACACATGATGATGATTTCCATCCCATCCCATTTTTTTTTTTTTAGTCAACACATTACCTTAGGACCACTTACTTATCAAACTAATGATGACACTAAGACCATCCCTTAGTATTACCTGAAATGGTAGAGGAAGATTCCCCTACCATCGATATTCTTCAATGTCATGATGATCAATCCATCTTATCTTATATGGGGGAAGAGGATCATTACCTTCAAAATAATCTACCACCAACACATCTACACTCTTAATGAATCCACTATCGATATCAACATAGGGACTTCACAAGACCCTCACATAGTTAAAGTTGGTCAATCCTTAGATTTAGAAGAATTGAAGGACTTTACTGCTTTCCTTTCAAAACATAGTCAGCCTTCACATGGTCATATAGTGACATGCCAGGTATTGACCCTAACATTTTCATTCATAACATCATCACAATCCCTAATGCTAAACATGTTAAACAAAAACTACATAGGATGCACCCTCACATAGCCCTCCTCATCAAAGAAGAATTATAACATGTCTTCTTTCTTCTAACTTCATATTACCCATTGACTATCCATAATGGGTGTCTAATATCATATCATACCCATACCAAAAGCTATGAAAATTACACATCATACATGTGACTTCGAGATCTCAATCTCACCTATCCTAAAGATGACTTCCCTCTCCCTAACATCGATCAACTTGTCGACCTCACCATGCCATGAAAAATGCTATCTCTTATGGATGGATTCTCTGGATATAATCAAATCCTTATCCAACTGAACACCAACAAAAAAATTCCTTCATTACTCCTTGGGGACTTTTTTATACATGTCATGCATGCCCTTTGAGACTTAAAAATGTAGGGGCCACCTATCAACATGCCATGACATACATCTTCCATGATGATCTCATTCATAAAACCATGGAAGACTATGTTGATGACCTCTTAGGAAAATCTAAACAATGCAAAGATACCATCTCTCATCCTCCTTTGACATCATTTTTTCTCATCTTATCCAATACTTCCTCTCACCTTAACCCACTAAAGTGTGTATTTGGTGTCCTCACCAAAAATTTTTTAGGGTTCATCATTTCTATCAAGGGCATTGAAGTGACCCTACCAAAATCAAATCCATCATCAAATGCCTCCTCCTTCTAAACCTCAAAAATTCATATCTTCAAGGTAGACTTCAATCAGTCTTTTTTCATCTCATCAACTTTTAGATCATTGTCAACCTTTTCACCATCTCCTTCAAAAAGGATGTCCATTTCAAATGGGATCACAATTGTCAAAAATCCTTTGAAGACCTCAAAAATATCTTCTATCACCACCTGTGCTCACACCTCCACGTGAGGGGGAGCCATTTTATCTATACATATCCACTACTGACCATGCCTGTGTTATGCTTTCTCATCGAGATGAGAAAGGTAGAGAACAAGTTGTCTACTACATAAGGTTTGACACACTTCATGACTATGAAACCCATTACACCAAAGAAAAAAAATGTTGTGCCTTGTACTTCATGACTTCCAAACTTTGTCACTATCTACTTAATCATAAAACATATGTTGTCACCAATTTCAATCCTCTCAAAGCCATGCATTCTAAACCATACCATAATGATCCATATCACTTGATGGCTCATGCTCATGACTTGAGTTTGATCTAGAATTCATCATCACATAAATCCATCAAGGGGAAATCCATCACTCACAAAACTCATAAAAAGCCCCTTCCTAACAATCAACTACCACATGAACAATTTCCCAAAATCCATCAACACCATCGATCAAGAATATACTCCTATCAAATGAACTTTTTTTTTGATGGATCTAAGTGTCAACAGGGGGAGGTGCATATCATCATCATACCTCCCTGATGGGGAATCCTATCCCTCTATCCTTTAAATTAAACTTCAATGCACTAATAACATGGCCGAATACAAATCTCTCATCATGGGTCTCCAAACAATATCATGTTTGGTGTTCAAATTTTGACATCTATGGAGACTCTCAACTCATCATCATCAACAAATCAAAGGAATTTATCAATGCAAGAATGAAACTTTACAAAAATATAAGAACATTGTTGAATTCCTCTTAGAATCCTTTGATCAATACACCATCCAAACAATTCCATGATCTTCCAATAAGTTCACAGACACCATGGCTTCTCTAGCATCACTCATCCATTATCAACTAATGATTCCAAATTGTTCATTGTTGTGCATAGAATTTGATCAACCATCTCACACCAATGAACTCCCCTCTATCAATCTCATCAAAGAAATCAAACAGACCTCTAGTACACTCAAATCTATGACTATATCTCTCTCAATCAAAAATACCATCTGACTTATCTAAAAATGCTAAATGATATTTTCTTCAACGTGCTACTTGATACATCATCATAGGTGGTGTTCTCTACAAATGTGGGTTTGATGGCCTCTTACTTACGATGCCTCAAATCTCATGAGTCTACTAAAGCTATCCAAGAATTCCATGATGGTATATGTGGTGGACACTTTCAATGGTATGGTTGTTGCTAAATGTGTCCTACATGGATGGGCTATTATTGGCCCACCCTTAATCAATATTGTTGTGCATACATCAAGAAATGTGTTAAATGTCAACAACATTCCAATCTCACTCACATCCCAAGTCAGGCCCTACAACCTCACTCAGGATCTATGGCCCTTCTCACAATGGGGACTTGACCTCATTGGCCTTATCAACCCTCATTTTCACAATGACATCACTCTATCATCATCACTACTATTGAATATTTCACTAAATGGGTGGAGGCTATTCCCTGGTCTCTACTAAAGAAAATAAAATCATCATGATTTCATCTATCAACACATCATATGTCACTTTTTTGGAATCCCTCACAAACTTATCATATCAGAAAATGGAAAATATTTCAAAAATAAAGAAATGAAGAAATTATGTGACACTTTCAACATCAAACTAAGCTTTTCATCACCTTATTATCCACAAGAAAATGGTCAAGCAAAAGCTTCTAACAAAACACTCAACAAAATCCTCATGAAAACCATCGACCAAGTAGGTAGAATTGACATCTCCAAATCCCATTTTTCTCTATGGGCTTATCAAACTAACATCCATACTCCTACATAGTGTACACCCTTCTCTTTAGTCTATGGATCCAGGTGGTCTTACCCCCTTGAAGTTCAAATCCCATCTCTCTGCATCCCTCAAATATTTTATCTCTGATGAGGATTATCATCAAGAACATCTAACACAACTTGAATTGTTAGATGAACATTTCCTAACAAATCCCTCAACATCATCATGTCTATCAAGAATGCATCAAACGAGCATATAAAAAAAACATGTCAAAGAACATGTGACTTCAACATTGGTGATCATTTCCCTCAAAGAGAATCAAAATGTCACTACTCTGAAAGGAGTAAACATGGAAAGTTTTCCCCTAACTGGATCGGTCCATATGTCATCACTCACAAGTATGGGTCGGGAGCCTATCATTTAGCCTCCCTTCGATGGTAAACCTGAAAAGGAACCTTTAATGCCTTGCACTTGTGGCCTTTCTATTGTTAACATATCTACCATCATGACATTAGTCACATCAAAATCTTATTCCACCACTACCTATCATTCACTATATTGTAATGATTTGGAAGCATGTGGTCCACCATCATATATCCTATATAATCATGACCTTAAAGATGAACACCATGATCTTTTCATCACATCTTCCATGGAAAAGTTCCTCCTCAGTAAGAACCCCACAATCATTACTCTCATCTTTCCCTTTATCTACCAACTAAAAACATGTTAAGGGGGTACACATGTGTAGTTTGTACACATCTTTTCCCCTCCTCAAAATGGTCTACTAGGCCTTCCCTCAGCGTAATAAAAAAAAAATTCAAAAATATATCTATGGATGCACATTATCAAAAAAATATAGATTGATCCCTCAAGGACAACTATTAATCATATTATCAAATATATAAATTATCCCTCAAGGACAAGTTATCTAATCAATCAAAATATAGATAGATCCATCAAGGATGAATCAAAATCAAAAAAAAAAAAATCAAAAATTGTAGACCACTCCCTCGAAGGATGGCTACCCATATCATTATAAAAAGGCTTCCCGCATCGATCAACCTTCAAAAAATTCAAAAAATCAAAAGCATCCTAGGAAAGCTTCCCATCGATCAAATTTCCCATCAAAGAAAAACTTCCCACATTGATCAATTTGTGTAAAAAAATCTAGTTGGGGCATAAGCCTACAAGCCATCAAAAGGAGAACCTACTCTCCCCATACAAACTACATATGTCAACCCTTCCCATGTTGTAAGAAGGTATATAAAATCATTTTCATCTATATCCAAGATCCTACATGTGACTAATTATGTTAGTTATATGTTAACATTTTTTACAAGGCCTCAAGTGCATTGTCATATACATATTTAATTTACCATCACATTACATATGTATCAAATCTAGTCTAAAAAAAACATTTCACATTTTATTCTTAACCATGATTGAAAAGTACATTTTGAAATATATATATCAAAATCATATATTTAAGTCACATCATCAACATCAAAATCAAATATCATCAAATATCATCTAAACATCTATATATCAACATCTCATATCAAATCAATCAAATATATCAAAACTAAAACATCTATACATCACAAATATCTCATCATAAACATCAACATCAAAAAAAATCATATAAACATATAATATCAAAATAATCAAAAATAATCAATACATATATATATATATATATATATATATATATATATATATATATATATATAAATGCCTTAAAATGCCTTCAAAGGCTCATATAAAAATCATCATCTATAATCATCATATATAAAACCCACATATTATGTGGTAAAATAAAAACCACCCTAGCCTCCTGCGGCTCCTCCATCTTGCCTCGATCTCTCCATGGTTGGTGCAGCAACACTCCCTCTCCTCTCTCACCGATGTAGCCTATCGAGCCATGATCTCACTCACTCACTATGCTCTCACATAATGAGGAACACTAGTAGGAAGACTCTATCACCAAGCACTCATAATATCTCATCTCCTCTCCTAACGCTCTATACTACTCAACGGTCACAAAACCAGGAGGCCCCATCTATCCTCTTTTAATGGCACTCCACCCACATGTAGTACCACTTCCTTCCCTCGTACACTTGGTCTTCGCTCCTCGGCCACACACCCTACTACTCCTCTAAGCCATACCCACCTCTCCATACTTCACCCATAACACTCCTCTCCTCTACCAATGATATATCTATCTCATTGCTGCAAATAATATCATGCTCTAGGTGTGATATGGTTGGTCTCTCCTATGCTGCATCCTATCACTCTCTTGAGTGAGTGGTGTCACTCTCCACCACCACTATCCCTCTCCACCTAAAAGTATCATAAGCTACTTGTATCCTAGCCAAC
Source organism: Taxus wallichiana var. yunnanensis (assembly GCA_018340775.1). NCBI lineage: Eukaryota > Viridiplantae > Streptophyta > Pinopsida > Cupressales > Taxaceae > Taxus > Taxus wallichiana. Next base: position 549,604,375 of record CM031244.1, on the reverse strand, counting down.
TCATCTCCACCATCACCCTCCTCCTCCTCCTCTCTCCACTCCCTACCACCTCCCCCACCCTATCTCCATGAGCAGCCCACTACTATGGGTCCACCATGCATGAACCCCTCTTCCACTCCAACATCATCTACATCAATAGCCTCCAGATCTCTCTTCCTCCTCATTGGCCCCACCTCATCTACTACTGCACATGGGTAAATCTCTCTCTATGTCATCATCACATGATATACTATTAGGATCACCATGAATTTTTGAGGAAATCCAAACTATCTACCACTCGAGGAAACTAAATGACCTCTATCATCTCTATTCTCTCCCCCCCACCCACCCACTTGCCTCAACCCAGCCTCCACCATCTAATCACATCCATCCCTAGCCATGTAGGGTATCTCACATAAGGTCTCCACACTACATCATCTATAAATAAACTCATAGTTGATCAACATAATAGGTTTGGTCTCTCTCAACCCCATCATCTCTCATCCAATCAAAACGCCATCTCATAAATCCCACTACATACTCTATTAGATCACCCCTCCCTCCATGGTAGCCTTGGTGGCCTCACAATGACTATATGCTCATAGGCCCAACAATGCAGTAGAAACCCCATCCAACCCAAATCTCCTCCCTGTAAAAACATCCATAGCTCATGATAAACCTAGATAAAAAAGTGCACAACCCCAAGCATACATAGTTTGATGCTCCATGATCTCTACAATGACACCCATAAGTGTCCATGGAAATCTTCCACCCCCCAGAGTCTAGCAACACATAACATGATATAACCAACATAACAATCGACATCAACCGGTTACCCGACACATCTCCATCATAATAAGTCTCAATGTGAAAGCCCCCGACATGTATATCAATGTTTGGGGCATCATCACCATATAACCACCTCATAGTATCAAGACGGCCTCTCGGGTGATCGTACCACCTACTCACCTTATTGTAATCTCAAGATCTTGTACACATCCTCTAGGTGATCATTCATCTCACTAGGTATGGAACCAAATGTCCTCATGCTTAGATCCCATATATTAATCAAAGCTATCATCAACCCATGCATCCCAGGAATCTAATCATAGTAGTGGAATCCTCCTAATCCAACAACCATCAAATGGGCCCACTCTACATCAGTGACATCACCTGGATCCTCTCAAACATCTCTAGGACTTTGTCCCGAGATAAATAGTATAGTGTCCCTCAAAACACAAAAAAATAAAAAAAATAAATAATCAAAATTTAAAACAATCATTTGTCAAAAATCATACATCAATCGATGATTACTATCGGTAACGAATCAACAATGATCCACCCAATTGATTTCCATGATCACATGATCATCACCGATCAAGTGATTCGTCATCCCCCAAAAATTCAAAAAAAAAAAAAAAAAAAAAAAAAACTCAAAATAAAACACAAATTCAAGCTTACTTACCCCTCTCTCTGTCTCTCTTCCTCTTCCTTCCTCCACTACCACTTGCCTCCATCTCTCAAAAAACACAAAAATCACAACTCATAGCTCTCAAATCACACTTAGAACACGTCACAAAATGAACTATTTGTGTGGCCCATCAGCTTATATATTTTCCTTTTTGGGAATCACCAATGATCTTAAATCACCATCGATTTCCTATCCCAAATCATGATGATCCATAATCACCCAATTTTAGGCCTTTTTACACAAACTTATCAATTTTGGTCACCTATACCTTTTTATCACATCACAACTTTATCAAAAGCTTCATGCCTTTTCTTTAATGCTCAACACCTTGTCAAAAACTTTTTTTTGACCATATATCAAGTTTTTACACCTACGGATGTTGCCTTTGACCCTTTGGTCCCATGACTTAACACATCCCCACGAGAGTGATCCCATTAGATCCTCTCCATGTAGTAGTCTTCCCACAACACATGTCTATAGGTGGTCCATGTTATACATCCCCTACTACCAAAGTGTTTCCAAGATTACTACCATCTCTACAAACTCCTCCAACATGGTCATTTCAGACTACAATCAAAATCCTAGAGCATCTTAAAGAAAACCTATCCAAACAATCAACTCTCTTCAATCCAATGACCAACATAGTCATCTCATTGGCTTGAGGGGGAATATATCACAATATCATATCAAAAATAGGGCATCTCATGCTAGTTTTTGTCTCATACCCTGTGCCTACAGACAACTCAACAAAAAGGGGCAAATGTAGACATCATTTTTTTACCCTAGGTGACCCGAAAACATTAAGTACATTATCATAAACATCATTATTATCACTATCCTAAGTACACTTTAAAATTATTGTCATAAAACTAAATTACCCACGTAAAACTATTTACCCTTCCCTAACCACCCAAAACCAACCTAACCTATTTATCCCTACCCATCCTAACCCCCTAACCTCTTCATAACCCAAATCCATAACCTCCCATCATCCATCCAACAACCTAACATCTCAAATGGAAGTGGTTTCAACCATTTTCCATCTTTTTCCTTGTTGGTTGTAACCTCTTGAAAAATAGATGGTGATAATCAGAATCATTGGTGATCGACGTGGAAGACATCAATCTATTTAGCCAACCTCTATCTCCTTTCCTAGCTACTGAGAATTTGCAGTTTGAGGATGGACTAATTGTTGCACCTACTAACAACATCAATGTGTTCAATATCATCAACACATCCCTGCTAAATCTATCAAGAGCCTCATCAGATCATTAATCAAATTTTGGAGAGCTTCGTCATCTTCATACTATCCATCAAGGTTAGTACCTTTATTTCTTCATTTTTCAATTTTACTTTACATTAGTTATAGTCCATAATTTGTCATCTACATCATCCTTATATAGTCTTCTTTGTATCTCATTTTATTAATCATTTAGAACCTTGGAATATTATATTTCCACAATGATCACTATCAATCCATAATCATCTTCGATCAGTCCTCGAACCTCTATTTCCTTCATTAGCCCTTTAAACATATCCAAATATCTATTTTCATAATCTTAAAGGTTCATATATTCCTCATAGTTTACCTCTTCATTGCCAAATATGTATGTCATCAATCTATTTATTTTATCAAGTCTTTTGTCAAAGTAAACATTTTCCCTCGATCATCATCAATTTCCTCGATTGTCATCGATTGGTACCCATAGCCTTTTATTTTTTTAGTCTTAAAACATCTATATTCCTATTTTTTTGAATATTACTGAATTTTAGACTTCTTATACTCTTCTTAGCATCATCTTTTCTCTTTGAACTTATTATTCTTCTATTTTATTCATCCTTTTATCAAGACAAGCATCTTATCTCATATCATCGTCGATCCCTATCATTTCTCATCATTTTATAGCAATTATCATATTTATATCATTTTTTTCTAGTCTAACAAGTTATTTTCAAGATGGATCTTCTGTAGATGATTGTTCTAGGTATGTCACACCCAATCACTAGCATATACGATCTTTTGATCATCAAAACCATTCGTGTGGGAACAATTCAACATTGCACGCAAAATTAGCTTCTTTGCCATCACATTTTATCCTTCCATCAAGGATATCAAGGAGAAAATTGAAATCATCCAAGAAAAGAGAAAATCCACTAAATAATTTTGGTACAACTAATTTGAGGACTTTGAGCTTGTCAGTTCCCTAGCCTATGCCATTTACGAAGCTGAATAGGGTTTCACTATCCCTCTCAAGTTTTAAATCATTTATCATTTTTATCTTATCATTATCAAAATAACTTAATTTTATCAAACAATTTGACACCCTTCAAGTAAGTCCCCTTAGATTCTAGGATCGGCATTTTCGAGAAACTCATTATCATCTTTATCTAATATCTTTTTGTTTAGTTGTCTTTGTATACATATCTTCTCACTCAACGAAATGAGGATCTCTCTATATTGTATGTATTCCATCATATCAAAATTTTGATTGTCGAGCAGTATCATTAAACCCTTATCATTTGATTTTTCAGTATTTTCAATATCAACAACACCTAACCATAAAACACCTTAAACAAGTTATAATGAAATATGTGATTTCTGTGAAAACTTTATCCAAACTTATCATTTGTTATCGATCAATTTATGATCAACCCATGATGGAAACATTATTTTTTTGTCAAAGGGAAGTTTCATTGTTATTATGTAAATAATGGTTTGTTGTATTATTTAATTACTATCAATTAGATAAGCCTTCCGCGATTCAATTATTATTGTGAATTAAAGACATCCACATGATACACATTGAATATGATATATATGATCTAGAGGATTTTGCATGCTTCAAATATTCCCTAAATTTCCCTATACCTATTCCTTACGAAAGAGTAGGTTGATTTATTTCTGACGGTATATTGAATGCTAAAAACAGGCACCGTATGCTCCAGATACAGTCTATACAAGGACAAGATTTCACAAGACAAAGCCAAGGCACATGGATGTAGTAACTAGACACGTTGGTGAAAATGGAAAATGGTTCATTATAACATCAACAAGTGGCACATAGAAAAATGAAGGTTGTGTATTCATCGTCAATCTTCAACGTCGACAAAAGGTTTTTCAATAGTGGGTTAAGTTATTGTTTGAAGGGGACCCGACCGCCAAAGTATATTAACTCAATGTTTTCCCAATCAACTTACCGAGATGATGACCAATTTAATGGTGAGCTCATGACTGAGTTGGGGATTGAGTTTAAGATTGAGTTACTAGGCCAACTCACCGAGTCACCAACCAAGCCCAACATATACTATGCATCGAGCGATTGACATGGCATGCCAAAACTTAGCTTTCCACCTAGACGAGCCATAATGTGGCGGTTCAAACATGGGCACCAAACAAACCTAACTACGAAGTGTTCTACCTCAATACTATCCATTCACCAAATTTCCAAGGTTGGAATATATTCAATGGCCATGCCCACATGGGCAAAAAAATCAATATGTGTAGACCAAACCAGTTAATAGCGGGTGGGCCAAACCTAATATAGAAACCATCACCACTTATATTTTAAATAATGTGGGATAATACTCCACATTGGGTAAAACAAATTGATGGGTGGTTGCGGTGATTCAAAATCCCTAACCACATGAATGCCAAAATTAACCCCCACCACCATGCCATAGGGGGTCAATAGTCCTACATAAGGATGAATTGGATTTTGAACAAGTATTGGCAAAAGACTTTGTGTAAGCCATAACATGACAATTTGTAAAAGAAAGTTTTTGAAACACTTAGGAGCATTTTGGTTCTTTGGAGTAAACTGAATTGTTGTCCAAAATTTTGATATTCTCTTTGTACATGTATTATTTTCTAGTTTTCGTGATGTCGTTTTATGCAAAGGTGAAATTCATTGGAAGACAAAAATATGAACAAAATAACCTTTGCAAGTGCTTCGGAAAGGTGAAAGACAAAAACTGAACTTCACCAAGGTCTTTTGAAGGTATGAAGACACAAAATTATAGGTTATGGATATATATTATTTAATTGTAAGTTAATTATAATTATAGTTTGAGAAAAATTTAATAGATATGTTCGTATGAACACAAAGACGTATGAAATTTCTGAACTCAAGAAACAACTCGTGTCATCTCTATGATCTCGATCTTGCATTTTCATTTTCATGTATTCCTACATTTAATAAAAGTTAAATTCAAATAAGCATTTATTTACCAGATCACGATATTGGTAAAATTGGTCAAACAATTGATTTTTGTGAATCTTAAAATCAGTTATGGATCTCGTCCTAATTTTATTTTAACTCAAATTCCGATCATCTTTGGATTCAATTAAATCATAAAATTTGATGAATTTGTAAGGATGCACTTGAATTTGAAATTACATAGTAGATTAAAAACTACATGTTTACGATTCAAGTTTGGTATCGAGCAGGTTCATTGGTTACTTTTAGTTCCATTGGATATCGCTTTGATTTTCTAATAACATTAGACTTTGTATACTTTTGGCTTGATCTTCCATTTTGTAGTTTTGTAGTGTTTTGGAAGTACGGGTGGTTTATAGGTAACTAGGGGAAAGCCTTGAAAGAAAGGTTGGAAGATCTTGAAAGAATCAACATGAAAATTTAGGAAGATAATACCTTCTAAGATGTAAGCTCTATTCCTTGAAGAACAAATTGAGCATTTGAGATCGAGTTGGAATCCAAGGATGAACTCTTGATCGATTGCAATATGGTGAGCCAAAACTTAATTGCCTTCAACTTCAAATGTAGAGACCATGAAAAATGATTGCATTGTAATCTATTCACCATGTGATTCTTATTCTTCCTTCCATTCAAATTTAGATTTAGGTAATGACATTTTTGGTTCATTTAAAAACATCAAAGGCATTGGATCTCGATAATTGTTGAAAATGAGATTTAATGGAAGAATTCTTGGTAAAAATGGCCAAGGTATGTCTAACCCAATACAGTTCAAGGATCATCTTCATTTTTCAAGTTTGGGTTATCCTAGTGTGGGCGTGGATATTGGAGAGTGCTCTAAGCACGTTGAAGGGAGACAAGCTTCCAACAACCAAGTGAATACCCCACTAGTATTGTGGGAATATCCGTCAATGCAGGAACTTGGTGATTTATCATCACAGGATGGATTTGGTAAGAAATCACAAAGAAGAGGTAATGAAATACCACCTCCTTGTTCTTATCATAATCATAATCACAACATACATTATAAAAATTCTTATCCACTCTTTTAGTTTAAAAATATAGCTATGATATTTCAAAAATGTGGCATGCTTTTCATTATAATTTTTGTGGGTTAAGTAACCATTTTGTTTCTAGTTGTTGGAAGAGAAGGACATTATTGAAGAATTTGATGCCATTTTTCAAGAACAAGGAAAATGAAAAAGGACTAATCGCGTCATTCTGAGGTGAGAAATGGAAAAAATAACTCCTCTTGTCCCAGGAATTTTTGCACTCATTTCATTGTCAAGTGAATGGATATCGGGTGGAAAATTGTTAGAAAATTCATCCATCACACCATCAGAGTAATGATAAGACAAATATTGAACACGAGCATCTTGCAAAGGTTAATTAAGTTTCTAATCCACTGCCAGTTGATGAGTCAACCCCAAATAAAGTAATAATGAAAAAACCATTAAAATGGGTTGGAAAAATATTTTTCAATATTATATGTTGCATAGTTGATGATTATTGAATGGCATGAAAAAATTCGAGCTTTCGATTATGGGATTCTTGTTGTATGTTGCAAGGAGATGTTTTTCCCATATGTATAACGTTGAATATTTCTGAGTTCATATTTGTGAGAGAAGTGAGAGACAAGTGAATCATGCTTAGTGATTTTCTTACATTGAAAAAAATTGAAAATACTCCATTTACATATCCTTATTTAGATTTTCGCCTTCACAAACAAAGGATTAAATTCATGTTTCAAATAGCGTTGTAAAAGGGACGATAACCAGATCATGCCAAGCCAAGAACATAGATGTTAATCAAACATCATGATCAATAAGATGAAAGTAATTTGCTAGAATAACTTTACATAAACCTTTGCAAACAACTGAAGAAGCAATATCATATATTATTATGGAACTCAATGAAATACAATGAGAATGGGCCTTACTTATATAGGAAAGGAATAACAATCTAAGAACCAGTCAAGGTCGTAGATCAAGCCATAAATCATGGAAAGAACTAGTCAAGTCCATATATTTATGAGAGAACTAGACATCAAGGATCTAGTCAATACCATAGATCTAGGAAAAAACTAGTTAATACCAAAGATCAAGGAAAGAACTATACCTAACAACTAGATAATATCTCCTAATATCTAAATAAATAAAAAGAAATATCCACACATGTAAGTGGGTGAGGATAAATACAATAAATGTAAATAATTTACCTAGGTGAATATGAGCTAAGGTAAATACCTACTCTAACACCCCCCTCAAGTGAAGCTAGGGGCCAAAATAGAAGTGGCATGTCCACAGTATGAGTCCCGACAACTAGGCCTGATGAGGTACTCATGTACAATATATCCATGAAGAAATATCAAACCAAAAGAAGGAAAGAATCATGCTATAAGGAAAGAGAAAGAAGAAGAAGAAGGAAGATGTTCTCACGAACACCCCCAAGAACAACTTCCGAAACCCCAAGCATTCCATGCAACTCAAGGTAGTGAGGTGATGCAAAAGGCTTCGTAAAGATGTCTACAACTTTTGCTTGAGTCGGAAGGTACTCCAAGCAAAGAACTCCATCCTGAATGTGCTAACGAATGAAGTGGATGTGTATCTCAATATGCTTGGTCTGCTGGTGCTCAACTGGGTTGTGAGAAATGTGAATTGTACTTTGGTTGTCACACCAAAGTACAATCGATGAATCTGGGGAATCCAAACTCTATCAATAACTGGCGAAGCCAAAGAATCTGTTGACTCATTATAACTACTGCCATGTACTCTCTCAAGATGAAAGTGCAATAGCTTGTTGCTTTTTGCACACCCAAGCAACTAGAGAAGAACCAAGATAGAAAAGATAGCCAGAAGTGGAACGCCTGTCATCAATAGAACCTGCCCAATCTGAATTTGTATACCCAACCAACTGAGTAGAGCCCCTAGTGTAGTGTAGGCCAAAGTGGGAAGTGCCATGCAAATAGCGCAAAATCCTTTTAGCATCCTGTCAGTGACTACTATGAGGAGAATGTGCAACCGAGATACAAGCCCTACTGCAAATGAAATATCAGGGCAAGTATGGGTCAAGTACATGAGACTCCCAACCAACTTCCTATACAATGTAGGATCACAAAGTGGTGTGGTACATGTGGATGTAAGAGTAACTCTAGACTGAAAAGGAGATGGACTTGGCTTGCAATCAGCCATATCAAAGCACCTAAGAATATCATGGGTGTACTTTTGCTAACTCAAATGAATCCTCAATCTGTCATGAGAAATCTGCAAAACCAAGAAATAATGCAATAGCCCAAGATCTCATCATGTCAAACTGTGTAGAAAGAGCCCTCTCGATACTCTTGAATGTGGGAAGAAAGAAGAGCTCCCAGTAAGTAAAGATCATCAACATACAAGACAAGTATCACAATATCCTCACCAAATGCTAGAGATACACTATATGATCAAAGTGGCAACAAAAAAAACCAGTAGATAGAAGAAAATCTTTCTCATACCAAGCCCGAGGGGCTTGTTTGAGACCGTAGAGAGACCTTCGGAGCCTACAAACAAGAGAAAATCCTGAACAAATCTAGTGGGTAATTGCTCCATATATATTTCCTCTTGTAGATCTTCATGTAAGAAGGCACTCTTCACGTCCATCCGGTATACGGCCACCCCTGTGATGCAAAAATAAAAGTACAAGGCATACATAATCCATCTTGGCAATGGTGCAAAAGTCTCGAGTAATAAATACCTTCACTTGTGAAAAACCCTTTATAACAAGATGAGCCTTATACTTGTCAATGGACCCATCAATGTGTATTTTGTTTGGTATGCCCACTTACACCTAACCATCTTTCTTCCTTCTTAGGAAGAGATACCAAATCCCAAGTATGATTCTTCATCAAAGATGAATACTTAACTGCCATCGCATCATCCCACTCCGTATCCCATGAGCCTTTGAAAAATACTGTGGATCCTCAAAAAATGCCTGACACAAAATTCTAGAACCTGTAGAATGTGCGTGATGATGCTTAGTGGGTGGAAGATCCTCTATGAAAGGTGTTTCCTCATAAATGTAGTATGAGCCCACTTAGGCATAGTGACAACATCAGTGGGAATAGGATCCTCAATGGCATCTATAACCTCCTCATCAATCTCCTCAAAGAAAGGATCCTCAAGATGAGATGAAGAAGAAGAAGGAATGGAAGAAGATGAAGAATCATGAGGAGTGAAACACTCATCAAACTGAACATGTGTTTGAAAAAGAACATCATGTGTATCAGGATCTAAAAGATGATAAGCTCTCATGTCCTCACAATACCCTACAAAGATCAAGGGTTTACTCTTCTTATTAAAAGATTTCCTATTCTTCTTTAGCATAAAGGCCCAAGCATGGCTCCCAAAGACTCAAAAAATGAGACATCTAGCTTAGTGTTGGACCAAGCTTCTTACGAGTCAAATGTTAAAGTGCTTTGTGTGGTGTATGATTTTGAATATAGTTAGCACAATTAATCGCTTCTTGAATAGATAGGAGGTATATCTCTAGAATGCATCATACAGTTAGCCATTTCCTTCAAAGTTCTATTCTTCCTTTCTGCTAATCCATTTTGTTGTGGAGTATGAGGAACAAAATGCTAGTGAATAATGCCTTGAGTTACCAAAATTTAGAAAACTAATTGCTGAAGTACTCCCCCATTATCAGTGTGAAGGTTCTTTATGCTACTAGAAGATTGTTTCTCGATCAAAGCCTTGAAGACTTTGAAGTGTGAAAAACATCATTTTTACTTGAGAAAATAAACCCAAGTACACCTCGATAAATTATCAATAAACATAAGTGCATACTTAGCTCCATTTAAAGATGGGGTAGGAAAACCATCAAGTCACTATGCACAAGCTCAAGTGGTGAAGAAGCTCTCTTAGAAAATTCTTAGGAAAAGGATCTTGATGTTGTTTCCTAATGCACAACCATGAAAAAATCCTCAAGACAAGAAACTCTAGGAAGACCATCTAACATACCATGAGTGCTCAACTCCTTCAAATATCTGTAATTGAGATGTCCAAATATTTCATGCCCAAGCTTACTCTCTGAATCTACATGAGAAACCAATCCTAACCCTATAGAAGAAGTGTCATCAAAACCCTCAAAGTGATATAGTCTAGAACTATGATCAACAATACCCTAAGCAACCAGTGAATGAGGCTCCAATAAAGTTTGTACTTCTGTTCCATGTGGTGTAAAAGTCACTATTTTTCCTTTACTAGAATGACAAATTTGATATACCAAAAATAAATTTGTAGTGATGTTAGGCACATATAGTGCATCTTGATACTTTCCACCATCAAGTCAGTATATCACCACTTTTCCCTCAACAAAAGAAAGGAAGAATCTCTAACCTCAATTTTGGAAGTAGAAATCAAACCTAGAGAAACAAAAGACTCCTTGAAAGAAGTCATGTGATGAGACACACCAGAATCTATAACCCAATTGTCTACAAGTTGTGACTGAGATCTTCCAACAACATTAAGTGTTTTTCATGCTGATCAGAAGGAGGTGGAGTGGATATAGAAATTTTGTGTTTCTTGATTGCATCCTCTAAGGCTTGCATTCACTTATAACACCTATGTTCTTCATGATTACTACCCCCACAAAAAGAGCATGAATGGCTAGACTTATTCTTGGATTTAGAAGACTCCTTGGGTTTTGAGTTGTTTTCTTTGGGTTTAGGAGCATTTTGAGATGGAAAAGGTGTGGATTTAGTTTTACTTTTTTGGTTTTACCTTGCCCTTAGGATTAGATGTAACTAATGCCTTTTGAGAGGTGGAAGACTCAAGGTGAGATAATTTGGATTCTTCCTAGTAAGTTTTTCAAAAATGTTTCTAAGTTAGGCATTTTGAAGGTGCCACCTAAGGCATCCATGCTAGAAAAAAGGTAGAAGCAAAAATTTGGAATAGTCCTCTTAACTTGGATAGAATCAAGTAAACACACTCTTCATCTTTCTTATCTCTTCCACTCCCCTTCAACTATGTCAACAAATTTTGAACTTGGTAAGATAGTCTATAATTGTTAGAAAATCTTCAGGATTAAGAGAGGTGATCTCAATTTCAAGTTGCATGGCTCTCATATGATCCACCTTACCAAATAAATCCTCTAATTTCTCCCATATTTTGAAAGGAGAGTCACACTTTTCTAAATGAAATAAAATACTATCACTTACATAAGTTCCTATCAAACCCATACACTCATCAAATTTGCATTGGTATTGAAATTTCTCATATTCTCTAGTGAACACTTGGTTGTTCTTTAGAAGTTAAAGCCCATAATCCTTTCCGCTTAATTATTGTTTCCATTCTTGGTTTCCATGTGTGGTAATTATGTGTTGTTAATGGCTCAACATGATCTAATGTAGAAGTAGATGTCATCCTAAAAAAATCACCAAAAGAAATGGAAGAACCAAGAAATGCAACAAGACCCCCAAGCAATGCAACAAGAGCCCCCCAGATTTTGACACTTTATAATTATAGTGAAATTCTCAAAATAAATATTTCCAATGGAAAGAGCACGGAAAAACAAGCACTTTTTCAAAAAACGGCACTCAAAACCGAGTTACCGATCAAAAGTTACAAGCTTTTCAATATTATGCTCTACTATGTATTTTAGTTTCCACTAAAATAGAATAAAATGCTCTTTCCTTCACCACACAAATAAAATGAAAGGGGGCTGGAGTTAAGCACCTACTATTAGGAATCACAAGATTTAAGCCCTCATATGACCATACCATATGACCAGGGGTAGGTAAGGAATAACAATCTAAGAACCAGTGAAGGTTGTAGATCAAGCCATAAATCATGGAAAGAACTAGTCATCAAAGAACTAGTCAAGTCCATAGATTTATGAGAGAATTAAAAATCAAGGATATAGTCAATACCATAGATCTAGGAAATAACTAGTCAATACCATAGATCAAGGAAAGAACTATACCTAACAACTAGATAATATCTCCTAATATCTAAATAAATAAGAAGAAATATCCACACACATAAGTGGGTGAGGATAAATACAATAAAGGTAAATAATGTACCTAGGTGAACATGAGCTAAGGTAAATACCTACTCTAACACTTTGTAGATTGTTGACAACAATGTATGTAGGTTGATGGGCACATTGGTAGTGTTCAATTTTTTATACTTTCTTTGTAGATTAATTGTTGTTTGGAAATGCATCTATTTTGGCATATATATGTTAGGTGGATTTTACGACCCATACTTTGGGCATATTTGTAATTTTTCTCATAATGTGAAATCTTGATGTGACCATACTTATAAATCACATGTCCATGTGGGCAATACATGTGATTTATAAATATGGTAACAACGTTAGAGAACATTTTAATTACACAAAAAAATATGCAGTTGCAGTGTGTTAGGAAATATATCTTAGTGCTCCATTTGTATGTATGGGTGAATAATAATTACATGTGTAATTATTATTATGGTAAATAAGTGAAAGTGCATTTACTATGTAAATGTAAATAGTAAATGTAAAATGTGGTTAGTATGTGGTAAGTTAGTAAGTTAGAATAATAAAAGAATTAGTATTGTTTTATTATTATATTGGTGAGAGGTTGAAAGGGTGTATGGTTGTATATGAAGACAAATGTTGTTGTGAGGATTGTTATTATACATCTCATATATAATGGAGTGTAATGAAATAGTGAATTAATAAAAATAATATAGAGTTGTTGATTTCAATTATTGTTTGTGTAGCTATTTCATGGATTCTTTGTATTAGATCAGAGTAATTTCTACATTTGGTACCAAAGTAGGTTAAATTTGTCTCGAAGAAGATCTTGTAAATTTTTTTTCACGATCTGGGTTTCTCCAAAATTTTGTGTGTGAAACGATATGTTATACAGAAAGCTACAATAGAAATTTCAATAAAACCCAGTTTGTATTTTGGGAAAAACATGTAATTTACTATATAGCACATTGATCACCTCTGCTTTTTTTGAAGAAATCAGAGAATCAAAGGTAATTCAAATCTACATTCAATTTTTTTGGATATTTAAATTCAATAAAATGGATACACCATTATATAAATTTAATGGGTTGAACTTACATATATGGAGAGTAAAAATCTAGATGCGATTAATGAATAAAAATCTATGGAGGATAGTAGATGGAAACGAAAAAGTACCTACAGATGTAAGCAAAATTGTAGAATGGGAAACTAGAGATGAACAAGCAACAAATGAAATTGACTATAATTATGAAGAATTTCTATACTAAGTGAATTTCTTGGAGGAAGGAGGCACAGAAGGTTGGAGTTCATCTAGCGACCTCTTGTCAGTCACCAACGACGGGCCGTATCAGCTATGGTGATTATTTTTTTATACAGTGTGTTCCTGTTGTTTCTTTGTATTTTTGGAAGAGTGTTTGGTTGCAGTGTTCCTATTGTGGTTTGCAGAATAAAGGAAATTTCACATTGAGGGGGGAACATGATCTCAATGTTCCATTTCTAGTTTTCTACATTTATGGTATTTTCTATATATGCAGCAGATTTTAGTAGAATTTCCTATGTTATTCTCTGCAGTGAGATGTGATGAGGGCTAAGAATAGTACTTGGCATATCATGATGTGGTTATATGTAAACCACTTGAAAACCTTCATTTTTGGTTTGTGGTACACCACTTGTAAAACCACCATTTTCGGTTGTTGGTAAACCCTATGCAAAACCATCACCTTTTTGGTTTGTGGTACACCACTTGTAAAACCACCATTTTCGGTTGTTGGTAAACCCTATGCAAAACCATCACCCTTTTGGTTTGTGGTAAACCAGTTGCAAAACCATCATTTTCGGTTTATGGTCAACCCTATGAAAAACCATCCATTAGGTTTATGATCATCCTGTAAAATCATCAGATCATGAGCAGGTGCAAGTATAAGGCAGGTTTTCCCCATGTTCGCACTAAGGGGGGGAATGTTAGGAAATATATCTTAGTGCTCCATTTGTATGTATGGGTGAATAATAATTACATGTGTAATTATTATTATGGTAAATTAGTGAAAGTACATTTACTATGTAAATGTAAAATGTGGTTAGTATGTGGTAAGTTAGTAAGTTAGAATAATAAAACAATTAGTATTGTTTTATTATTATATTGGTGAGAGGTTGAAACCAAACATGTGTATGGTTTTATATGAAGACAAATGTTGTTATGAGGATTGTTATTATACATCTCCTATATAATGGAGTGTAATGAAATAGTGAATTAATAAAAATAATATAGAGTTGTTGATTTCAATTATTATGCATGTAGCTATTTCATGGATTCGTTGTATTAGATTAGAGTAATTTCTACACAAAGTGTTCTAGAAATTTCATAGGGTCAATTGATAGACATTAACATAGTTTTTGGATTTTGGTGTCTATATTACTGATCTATATTTGGGTGAAATTGTGCTTGTAGTGATTTTCCATGTCACAGGGAATCATTTTGACACTTTCCTTTTTGGGCATTGGGTTGTCTATTTTTAGTGATCTATTTTGTGATGACATTTACAATCACGGTGAGATGAAGAATTACAAGGATTCAATTAGAAATTTTCCTACTATCATTTGATTTGTCTTTTTAAACTGATCTAAGTTGTTTGTAGAGATTGGCAGAATCACAGAGTATCAGTTGGACAATTGCCTCTTTTGGAGAACAATTGTCTATTTTTAAATTTGATCAATTTTTTGTGATAATATTTTCAACAATTTCAATAATATTTCCCATAATGTTATTTCTATGGATCATGTATGTGTTTGTGATATGCAGGAAGATGATTGGAAACATTTGTGGGTGAAAACTACTTTTGGTAGAGAAAATCCTTCTCAATGTGGAGGTTTGATCTAGAGGATTTTTCATGCTTTGGATATTCCCTAAATTTCCTTGAACCTATTCCTTATGGAAGATCAGGTTGATATATTTTTGATGGTATATTGAATGCTGAAAACGGACATTGTATGCTCCGGATATAGTCCAAACAATGTATGCGAAGGCACGGGGTTACAGTGACTAGACACATTTGTGAAAATGTCAAGTTGGTCGAAGTGGCGTCAACAAGTGGCATAGAGAAAAATGAAGGTTTTGTTTTCACCTCTAGTCTTTGATGGTTGAAATTTTTTTTTGTAACAATGGGGTCCACTCTTATTTTTGAGGGGGCCCGACCATCAAAATATATTAACTCAATGTTTTCTCAATCAATTTGCTAAGTGATGATGACCGAGTTCATTGTGAGCTCATGACTCGAGTAGAGGATTGAGTTCAAGATCGAGTTCTTAGGACATCTCACCGAGTTACTAACCAAACCCAACATATACTACGCACCGATCAATCGACATGGCAAGCTAAACTTAACTCTCTGCACCAGTAGAGCCATGACGTGGCGATTCAACGGGTGCCTAACAAACTGCCTACATGGAATTCCAACTCACCACTACCCATTCGATGACTTGCCAAGGTTGGAATATATTCAACATCCACACCCATGTTGGTAGAAAAATAATGGTATGCGTGGCCCAAGCCACGTTAATAATGGGCAAATTTGGACCTAATATAAAAACCACCACCATTTATATCCTAAACAATGTGGGATAGTACTCCACATTGGGTAAAAACATATTAGTGGGTGAGTGCGGGTGATTCGAACCCCTCACCACCGGATGCCAAAATTAACCCCCAACTCCCCACCATAGGGGGTCGACATCTATATAATGAATTGGCTTTCGAACAACCATTGGCGTAACACTATGTGTAAGCCATAACAAAGGCGATTTTGTATAAGAATTTTTTTAAACACTTAGGATATTGTTTGGTCTTCAAAGTAAACTGGAAAGTTTTCCACAATTCTGAGACACTCCTTATGCATGTATTATTTTCCCACTTTGGAGTTTTTTTATGTCGTTTTGTGAAGCGGAAAATAAAAATTCAAAGGGAATAACCTCTCTGAAGTTCTTCGAAAAGGTGAAAGACAAACATTGACCTTTCTAGGGTCTTTCAAAGGTCTGAAAACACAACATTGTAGGTTATGGATATATTTTTGTTGATTATACTTACATTTTGAGAAAAAATTAATAGATTGGTTCATATCAACCTAGAGATAGGAAATTTCCAAACTCCCATAACAAATCTAGTGTCATCTCTATGATCTGATTTTACATTTGAAATCTGATTTATTTCCTCATTTAATTAATTAATTTAAATTCAAACAAGAATTTATTTGCTAGATCACGATATTGGTAAAAACTAGTCAAAGTAAAAGTTGGATTATTTGATTGAGCGATTGGTTTTTTGAACCTTAAAATTGGTTACGGATTATTCCTAATTCAGTTTTAACTACAATTTTGATTAAATTTGGATTCAATTATATCATAAAATTTGATGAATTTGTAAGGATATTTTAAATTTGAAATTAGACAGTGAAAAAAACTACCTGTTTACGGACCAATATATCTCCATTGTTGAGAACTAGTGACTTGATCAATTAATCTATATTCATCTATCAACTTATAGACACCGGGTTTTCGGCACCCTAGGTGACCCGCATACATCCCTCACATTCATATCTCAAATATTAATCTAATCCCATCATTAAGTCATAAACCTATCATATATCACTTTTACCCCACATAAAAAATATCTAACTATCTTATTTACTTGCCCTAAACCTCCCTAACCATCTACCACCCATCCTAACCCATTTTGATCCCAACATCCCGATCCCCTAAACCACCTTAACCTCTTCTTAACCACATAACCTTGTATCCCTACTTGAGAAATCCCAACTTCAAATTAGTTAAAACTACTTCCAAGATACTTTCCCTACATTTTACGGATCACCGAAGATCATCACAGTTACCAAAACTTATAAATAGAACCATAAGACTCCTAGTTCAGAGGGCCGAAAGCTTTGCAAATTGTTTTTTATCACATTAGAGAAAAAATTGACATTTTCATGAACATCCATATGTCCTCAACATCCTTGTCAAGCCATTAGATGCTTAATAATCTTTTGTAAGCATTTACAACTCTATCTAGTCCATTTTCACATCAAAGGTAATCAAATCCTCATATTTTATTGGTTGCACTTTATTAGCATATCATATACAATCCAAATAAATCACCTTAAGTATTTGTTTCACATCACAATCTCTCTTTTTATCAATATATCAAATGCATTATGTAGTAATTGCTAGTAATTCTATTTGAATCACCGAGGTTCTACTTGAATCACCCATGATTCTTGTTATTCTATCATTATACCACATTTACATACATTCAAAGTATTTCATAAATCTATTTTGGCCTAATCTTTCTTCTTCAAAAATGTGTCCTTTGTAAATGACAGTTCCAGGTACATCACGCCCCATTACCAATATCTACAATATTCTGATCATGCAACAACCCTTCATGTGGGATCGGTTCGATATAAAAACATGAGCTCATCCAACGTGTCATTTCCATCATACCTGAAATTGAAGATATTGAGGAATAACTTGACGTGATTCGTAAAATACGAGGATGCGACAAAACAATTCTGTTTGAGTAATTTTTGGACTTTGAGCTCACTATAGCCCTTTCCTGGGCCACCTATCAAGTAGAATAAGATCTCTTTATTCCTCTTGAATTATAATCATATTTTCATTATATAATTTCATATCAAATCACTTGATTGCAAACATGAGTTGACATACCTCGAGGAATCCCTTTTGTTCTTGGGATTGGCCCTTGTCAAGCAACTCGGTTAATCATTATCTAATATTTGTAATTTTTAGTTGTTTTTACATATAGGTCCTCTCGCTTAGTGAAGGAGGAGTCTTCCACATTATTACTTATGTAGCCACTCACTTTAATATTGCATTTTTGACATAGGTATTGTTAAACCTTTGCTACTTTTAGAGTTGGTATTTCACTATAATATTAACAAACCAAAATTCACCTCAAACATCCTGCGACACGCCCACTAGGAACCAAAGTCTATTTTGATTTGATTTAGTATCTTTTTTTTTTTTTTAAATATCATCTAACCTTGTATCTTAGAGTGCCTCATTGTCACTATTTCAAAAACACATAAAAATTAAAATTAAAATTAAAAAGGGATAAATATCACATGTACATTTTTTTCTCTCATTTTCTTTTAGTAATGCATCTTTCACTAATCCTTTCAAATCCTATCACATGACTTACAAATCTGATCCAAATCCTTTCAAAGTCTTGTCACATGACTTACAAGCCCAACGATGTGTTGTTTCCACTACAAAATTTTATGTCATCATGTCAAGCTTCAACGAGCTCTTCCATCCCCACATCTAAGCTACCAGATGATAACTCCTTTGAAGATGTTATCCAATTCCTCTCATTGTGGGATTAACCCATTTTAACCCTTAAATCCCTCCCTATACCTAAGACATATGGGAGACCTGATAAACAACCGCTCTATGAGCCTAATGTAAGAAGTGTAATTTCCTTTGGCCCCCATTTCCTTTGCACACAATTTTTATATGGAGGCATCAATCGTAATTCTACTCATCTTGATACTTAGCCACACGTTAAGCCCTTGAATTTAGACTTCTTGTTCCTAGATATGACTTGGTTTTACAAACTTACCTTCACCGTTATGCCTGTAAGGTCTTTGGTTTAGGTCATTATGAACAAGGTCCACATAACCTCACTTTGAAATTAAGAGAAAACCTCACGAGAAGTATGGTCTTGACTTCAAGTTCCCTTCTTCAGAGCCATCATCATCCATGAAAAAACCCTTGACACCCTCATCACCATCTTCAAATCCACTCTCCAATGATGATGAAACCATATTAAACTTTTTAAAAATCAATACTATCTCACTTTGTTCATTGAATTATCAAGCCCGTGAAAAATTAAAATTATTCCTCTCTCATTGATATACATGATAGAGGACTCCCATGTTATCAACATTCTATATTATCATGGTGATGGTGCCATATTAACTTATATGGATGCTTGACGATCATCAATTTCAAAATCCTTACCCCATGACACATCCACACTCTTTAATGAATCAACCATCAATATTAATATCCACACACCTCAAGAACCACACACTTTGTCAAGATTGGCCAAGAACTAGACATGTTTGAACTCTAAGAATTCACCTCCTTCCTATCCAAACATAATGAAGCATTTGTATGGTCCTATAGTGACATGTGAGTTATAAACCCTAACATCATCATCCACAATATCCTCATAATCCCGGGTGTTAAACTTTGTGCATCAAAAACTTCGTAAGATGCACCCTTGCATTGTGATGCTAGTTAAAGAAGAACTCCATGTATTCTTTTAGAAAAATTCATATTACCCATTAATAGTCCAAAATGGGTTTCTAACATCGTACACATCACCAAATCCACTTTGGAATATTACATATCTAAAAATATTTCCTTAACCTAGTTTTCTCTAAAGATGATTTTCCTTTACCCAATATCTATCGAGTCAATCAACCATACGAGCGCCATGAGACACTATCCCTTATGGATGGTTTTTTAGTTACAATCAAACCTTTATCGTACCTTAAGATCAAACAAGACATCCTTCATCACCCCATGGTGAACCTTATGCTATAGAGTAATCCCTTTTGGTTTGAAAAATGTAGGAGTTACATATCAATATGCCATCACCTACATCTTCCATGATCTTATCCATAAAACCATGGAAGACTATGTTGACAATATCTATATAAATAATGAAGAGACCATCTCGTTTTCTTAGATGTCATCTTTACACACATTTTACAATTATTTCTTCAACTTAATCCCAAAAAGTGTCTTTGGATTTCTCATAGGATAACTCCTTGGATTTATAATAGCTATTAGAGGTATTGAAGTTGATCTCTTTAAATTAAAATCTATCATTGAAATTCCCCTCCATCTAATCTTAAGTAGCTTAGTAGTCTCCAAGGGAATCCCCAATCCATTTTTCGGTTCATTTCTCAATTATCAGACCATTTTCAACCTTTCCATCATCTTCTTAGAAAAGATGTCCACTTTAAGTGAGATGATAATTTCCAAAATCCTTTGACACTCTCAAACAATACCTCTTATCACTTCCCGTGCTCACACCTCCACCGAGGGGAGTCATTATATCTTTACATATTTGCAACAAACCATGCCTTAGGAGCCATGATTACACATTGAGATGAACAAGGTAAGAACAAATGGTCTATTATATTAGCCACACCCTCCATGAGTATGAAACTCGATTTTACAAAGATTAAAATTTGTGTTGTATGTTATTGAAACTTCCAAGCTTCGTCACCATCACCTTAATAAAAACTTACGTCATCACAAACTTCAATCCACTAAAAACCATGCATTCCAAACCGTATCATAATTATCACATTACTAGATGCACTTATTACCGAATTTGACCTCGAATTCATCCCTCATAAATTAATTAAGGGAAAGTCATTGCTAACCCGCTTGTTGAAGCTCCTTCCTACCAATCAATTATCTTTCGAACACTTCCACTGATGAGTCAACTAACAACTTCGATCATGACAACACCCCTCTCAAAATGACCTTATTTTTCAATGGCTCGAAATGCGAGACAAGGGGAGGCATCGAGATAGTCATAATTCCACTTTGGGACAATCCTATCTGTTATCTTCCAAACTTAATTTTGAATGTACTAACAACATGGAAGAGTACAAATATCTTATCATGGGACTTTAGATCACCACCTTTCTACAAGTGCAAACTCTCGACATCTACGGTGATTCACAACTTGTCATTAATCAAATCAAAGGCATATATCAATGTAAAAATGATATCCTTCATAAATATAAAACCATTGTTGAAAACTTATTATAGCTCTTTGATCTTTGCAAAATTCAAACCATCCCTCAATCATCTAACAAATTCTGACACAATGGATTCTCATGCCTCTCTCATTCCTCTATCACCTAAATATTCGAACTATTCGTCATTGTACATAAACTTGATCAACCATCTTACACCAATATTTATCTTCCTTATCAATCACATAGAAGAAAATTCATCTAACACATGGTACACACAAACATACGACTACCTATCTGATAGCAAAATACTCTCTTTCTAGGAATGGAAAATGATCTTTCCATCAATGTGCATTCCATTACGTCATCTTAAGAGGTATCATTTGTTAGGATTATACCAGTTGTACAGATAAACAAGCATGTAATGAATAATGTAGAAAACGTAAAACAAAAAAGAATGCAATAAAACAGAGACACAGATTTAACGTGGTTCACCCAAAATGGGCTATGTCCACCAGAAACAACCAATTCTTTTATTTTGTCTAGAAAATATCTCTCTCATAGTGTAGCCACTAACATAATGAGCCTCATACATCATGACCCTTTAAAGATATTAGGGTTTTTATCATTTTGGGGAAACATAGAAAACCACCCGTTAGATCTGTGACCTAATAATGAATGGTCCAAATTTCACAATGCATAAATACATATAAAATGTGGCTTACACAGTGCTACCCTTGAACCCTCACAGGAGGGTGAAGTCCCCCTTGCAACCCTCATCGCTATCAGGCTCCAAAACCAACAATCTCCCACTTGGAGACTGATTACTGTAACTCCACCACTATAGATCCTGCTTGGAATTTTCTTCTTGGCTTGTTGCTTCCACTTCAAGATCAATCTTGAAGATCTGTCATCACCAATCTGGCACTATGAGAATTATTCACCGGAACTCCTCGTCTATGATTATTTACTAATGCATAGCCTTTAGTTTGGTGGATGTAATCTGGAAACAAAACAACAACATAACACAAGAATACCATCGACTATGATAAGACGGAATGATGACAAATCTGAAATATCAAAGTAAATTATGATATTAACATGAAATTGTTACAATCTCACCCATGAGGTACTTCAAGTGTTATTGACTTCACTTTCCTTTCACCAAGACTATGGGAGAAACTTTACAATTACACCTCTTAATGGCTTCTTCAACACACCTTTAAATTGATGGCTTCCTTTGCACACTTCCTACAATATTTCTCACTACTTCCTTCTATGCTAAATGAGGGGGGTGGCCTCTCTATTTATAGAACTTCCAGGCTTATCCATCCTATCTCTAAGATAGGATAAGAAATCCATTCTGATGAATCATATTCCATACCTTAACTCTTATCTCACATACATAAAGTTTATCTTTTAAGATAAGATAAACCTTATCATTTTACATGGGTTCCACATTTTTAGACTTTTTACAAATAAAATACACAAAATATTTATGACCTCACTCCTTGTCCTTATTACCAATATAATATTTCCAATTCCTAATCATGTAGACCCTACTTATCTAATTACCCAAACTTTGACATTTTAACATTCTTTGGACCACTTACGACAAATATTTACTTTTTACAACATTCCTATTGTACTTTGACTGTTACCGTACTCCACATTATTGGCAGCACCGTACTGATGGCGCCGTTATCTTCTATCAGATGCTACTACTAATTATACTTAACAACATCCTATTCCTAATACATACATTAATGAAATAGAAATTACGGAGGAAATTTTTAGTGTCGACATCTTCCCCCTTCTTAGCTTCTACTCCGTCCTCGGAGTAGACTATTCTGGTGCTTGGAAAATCTTCAACTTGTCATGGTTGACCCATTTTGTAATGGGAGTGCCATCCAATTCCTCCAGTCGGTACATACCATTTTCATGCATAGCTGCTATTTTGTAGGGCCCCATCCATTTTGGAAGAAATTTTCTTTGTCTTCTTTTTTTGTATCTGGAATCATATACTAGAACCAAGTCATTCACATGAAATGGAGACCACTGGATCTTTTGATCAAAGTATTCCTTCTGCTTCATTTTCTTCTTATAGCTTGTATCCTTAGCTATTTCCCTCATTTCCTCTAGCAAATGAAGATGTACCAACCTTTCTTTTCTTGAATCACTTTCATCCATTCTTTCATTTTCCATTACTCATTTGTGGGAATATCAAACTCAATAGGAAGAACTGGATCAATGCCATAAGCCAACTGAAATGGGGAGTATCCTGTTGCTGACTTTGATGTTGCCCTATATGCCCACAATGCTATATGAATCCTCTTATCCCATTTATGTACCTTTAAGGCTGCATCTTTTGCTAGAATTTGACACAACACAAAAATTTGTTCGCTCCACTGTCCATTTGTGCTTGGCTTGTATGTTGTTGCCTTCCTATTCTTAATAGAAAATTTATTGACTAGGGCTTCTACTACCTCATTAATGAAGTGGCTTCCTTGATCTGTTACAATTTCTAATGGACAACCAAATCTGGTGACAATGCATTCATATATGAACCTTGCCACCTCATCCATGGAAGCTATTTTCAATGGCCTAGCTTCAACCCACTTGGTTAAATAATCTGTGGCAACTACAATATACTTATTTTGGCGTGAGGTAGTTGGAAGTGGACCTACAATGTCTATTCCCCACTTTTCAAAGGGACCAAGTGGAAGAATAGGGCATAATGGAGCTGATGAAGTCTTACGGTTACCATGTGTTTGACAAATATCACATGTCTTACAATAATTATAACAATCTTTAAAAAGAGTGGGCCAGTGATAACCTGCATCCAAGATCCTTCTTGCTATAAGTTGTCCAGAGAAGTGCCCTCCACATGTACCATTGTGGAATTATTCTAGCAGTTCCTTCCCTTGATCACATCCAACTACCCTCTTGTACTGTCCATCAGGTCCTATTCGAAATAATACTCCATGCAAAATAGAATATGGATGACTGGCTTGAGTAATCTTTCTCTTAGTCTTTGCATTGGCACCATCAGAAACTTGAATTCATTCAGATAATTCCAAATATCTATGTATTCACTAGGGATTGTGTCAAGGGATAACAATGTTGTATCGGGAAATCATCATCATCACAAGATGATCCTAAACCATCATAGGCTCGAGAGAGTGCATCTGCATTGACATGCTTCTTTCTTGGCCTATCTATAATATCAAATTCAAATTCTTGTAGCAAAATTATCCATCTTGCTATCCTCCCTGATGGGTTAGGCTTATTTACAATATATTTTAGAGCCTGATGATCTGCACAATTAGAAATTTTTTCCTATCAAGTAATTTCTAAACTTCTTTACAAAAAAATGATAAACGAGCCTCTTTTTCGATTCCATGGATAATTTACCTCAAGATCTTGCTCATTTGTCTGCTCCCTAAAGTAAATTGGATGTTCATTCCCATTTTCATCCTTTTGGCTCAAAGTACTTCCTAGTGCTGCATCTGAGGCATCAGTGTACACAATGAATGGCTTGCTCCAATATGGATTCTTCAAAACAGGTGAAGACACCAGGGCTTCCTTCAGTTGTCCAAAAGCTTCATGCGCTTTATTTCCTGGTTCATAAGTAACATCCTTCTTCAAGAATTGGGTTAGTGGCTATGCAATCTTTGAGAAATTCTTGATGAACCTTCTATAGTAACCCACATGGCCTAAAAATGATCTCAACTTACTTCTATTCATAGGAAATGGTAAATCTTTGATTTTTGAAACTTTATCGGATCGCACCAATATCATCTCTCGGATACAACATGCCCTAACAAAACACCTTTAGAACATCCAAAGACACACTTTGTAGGGTTTAGTGAGGCTTGTGCTTCATCTAACCTTTGAAATGATGTCTCCATCTCGTGCACAGTGGTCCAACTTGCTCCCATAGATGTAAAAATCATCCGTAAATACTCGATGAAGGTCCTAATGTAGGGTTCGAACACCCTATTCATCAAACACTCGGAATGTTGCTGGAGCATTACACAACCCAAAAGGCATAACTCTATAAGCAAACGTTCCCAAGGAGTGGTGAACGTGCTCTTCACCGATCTTTCTACTCATTTCACTATACGAACTTGGTTGTAGCCACTATATCCATCAAGAAACTATAACACTCTGGCCACTACTTCATCCAAGATCTGATCTGAAAATGGAAGAGGGTAATGATCCTTCTGTTGCCTTATTGAGCTTCCCGTAATCAACACAAATGCATAGCTTCCCATTCTTTTTTATTGAGATCACAATGGGAGAAATCCATTCTAATTCTCCATAGCAAATATGAATCCCGCATCAAGCAACTTATCTATTTCTTCTTTTACGCCTTGGAAAAATTAGGATTCATTCTATATGGCATTTGCTTTATGGGCTTAAGCACCATCTACCAACTTAATAGAATGTTCTACCTAACTTACTTGACGGAGTTCCTTGTAATCAAAAGTGAATATGTGTATGTACCTTTGAAAGAGCTGGAGGTAGGATTCCTTCTCACTCTCCATCACAGCATCACCAATCTTTATTTGTTGGAGATGAGCATCAACTTCTTCTTCAGATAATTTTATGGGGTCATGAGTTGGTGTGACTGGAAGGATATCCATGACTGAAACATCAACCTCACTTTCTTCATCTTCAATGTCCACTTCACTGGTACTAGAGTAATCAGAGGATGTCCAATCATCAGTTTCATCACTTGAATCCACAGGTTCTGCCTTATGATGTCGAGGGATCATATTTATCTTCACCCTCTCTCTACCACGTCCAAGTGTCATGAAACCTTCATTCCAGTAGTTTCTTGCATGAACTCTCCTTAGCCATGGTCTTCCTAGCAACATTGGGTACGCAACAGTACCATTTTTCATCACCTGAAAGTCTACCACACATACAACACCCATAACAAATATTGCCACATTTGAAACTACACCTTCTGGTTTAGTTTTTCCTTTATTTAATGACCTTAACATAAGTGTTGAAGGGCGATCAATTTTTAAACCCAACATATTCATTACAGACTCGGTCATTACATTAACTGACAGCACCTCCATCAACTAAGACATCATGAATTGAAATACCATTACATAATACCTCAGCTTGTGGAGCATAGGGATCCGCCTCTGCCTCCAAAACAGGGACCTCAACCTCCTTCCTTTGTCGAGCATTGAGTCCACTTCGCAGCTCCCGCCTCTTCTCAAAAGACATAGCCAAGAGTTGACCATATGTAATATTTGCAGGCCTTTTGGATAGATCTTCCAAGATGGAGTATGGTCCTTACCCGTGAAATCGTAAAATCCCGCACACCCAACTTTCTTCTCCTATGTTTCTTACTAGTTTCTCCTTTCATCTTCTTAGGATCATTTCCATCTTGATTATCTTTTCTTTCTTTCTTTTTGTTACAAACACATCTACTTCATTATTTATGCTCTTATCTACTACATCAAAAGAATTCACAGTGTGCTTTTCCTTTATCATTATCTCCTTTACCGGATGTAGAAGCTCTATCTGACAATTATACTTATAATGACCCTTTTATAACAACCATAACATACAACTTCGTAAATATTTCTTTTGGACCTACCTCTCCCCGAGAACTAAATTCTTTTCCTTGAAGAAGATTAATAGTTAATCGACCCATCTTTTTGAGCAGATCTTCATACTCGGTAGATGTACTAGGAGAAATATTTGTGCTCACCAGAGTGGTTGTGGATTCTAGATCAAAGGTGCTTTGGTGTAGGCTCTACTTTAGCAACAATTTCTTTGGGCTCCTCTTCCATGCTTTCTTCTTGCCTTCTTGCAATCTCCTTTGCTTGTTCAATGGTAGGCTGGGTGGTCATACTTTACTCGTTGTCGATCTCTCGGCTTCATCCCAAGAATGAAGTGCTTACATAGGAGATTATCCATGTCATTCATCAACCCATCCGCTAATCCTTCCTTCCAGATCTGGGCATCGAGCTTCTTCCTTAGCTCTAGAACACGAGCATGATAATCCCTTATCTTCTTTTTCTCTCCTTGGGATAGCTTGTGATCTCGATCATGAGATCTGCATATTTCAGTTGTTCACCAAATTCTTCAAGAAAACTTTCGCTTAATAAATCCCATGAATTTTTCACATTATCACCTAGTGTTTCAAACCACCTAAGTGTTGAGCCATCCAAAAAGGTAGGAAAAAATTCAGTCCATTGTTCCCTTCTTATGAGGCCATTACAAATACAAGATCGTTTAAACTCTTGAATGAAAGAAGAAGCATCTTCATTAGATTGAGCTGAAAAAACAGGAATCTTTCCCATTTTCAAAAGTAACCATCGTGAAATACCAACCCACAAGTACAATCAACAAGACTTATGTGCACAAATAATTGGAATCACTGTAATAGAAAGTGACTTTACACCTTTCTACAGTAAAATAGAAATGACCACGGTAAACTATGGTAAAACTTGACTTACTGTGGTAAAAACTAAATTTACTGTGGTAAACACTATTCACGGTAAAAAGTGAAGTTAATTTGCAATAAATACTATTCACGGTAAAAATGACTTTACAATGGTAACTACTATGCACAGTAAAAATAAGGTTACCCTCCAATTGATTTTTGACTAAGTGGGAATATCTCTCCAGAAAATCCACCAACGAGGAATGGTCCCGGCAACGGAACCAAAATGTCATCACCAATCCGGCACTATGAGAATTCTTCACCGGAACTCCTCGTGCTATGATTATTTACTAATGCACAGCCTTTAGTTTGGTGGATGTAATCTGGAAACAAAACAACAACATAACACAAGAATACCATCAACTAGGATAAGATGGAATGATGACAAATCTGAAATATCAAAGCAAATTATAATATTAACATGAAATTGTTACAATCTCACCCATGAGGTACTTCAAGTGTTATTGACTTCACTTGCCTTTCACCAAGAATATGGGAGAAACTTTACAATTACACCTCTTAATGGCTTCTTCAACACACCTTTAAACCGATGGCTTCTTTGCACACTTCCTACAATATTTCTCACTACTTCCTTCTATGCTAATGAGGGGGTGGCCTCTCTATTTATAGAACTTCCAGGCTTATCCATTCCATTAGAAATCTACGTAATCATATTCCATACCTTAACTCTTATCTCAGTACATGTAAGCTTATCTTTTAAGATAAGATAAACCTTATCATTTTACATGGGTTCCACATTTTTAGACTTTTACAAATAAAATACACAAAATATTTATGACCTCACTCCTTGTCCTTATTACCAATATAATATTTCTAATTCCTAATCATGTAGACCCTACTTCTCTAATTACCCAAACTTTGACATTTTAACATTACCGGACCACTTATGACAAATATTTACTTTTTACAACATTCCTATTGTACTTTGACTGTTATCGTACTCCACATTATTGGTGGCACCGTTATCTTCTATCAGACGCTACTACTAATTATACTTAACAACATCCTATTCCTAATACATACATTAATGAAATAGAAATTACGGAGGAAAATTTTAGTGTCGACATGGACCCAAAAAGTTGAATGAAAATCCAAATTCTCCTTTTTTATTGGCTTAGTAAACATATTAGCAAGATTATCATCTATATGAATCTTCACCAACTCAAGCTGCCCATCCTCCAACACCTGTCGTATGAAGTGATATCTTAGTTGAATGTGTTTGGTTCTGGAATGGAAGGCCAAGTTCTTTTCCAGGTGAATTGCACTTTGAATATCACTATGTAACTGACAATACCATTACTCCTTACCCAAATCCTCCATGAACCTACTCATCCATAACATTTCCTTACTTGCCTCAGTCACTACAACATATTCTACCTCTGTAGTAGACAGGGAAACTACCTTTTGTAACTTTGAGATCCAACTCACTACCGCACCACCAAGTATAAACACGTATCCAGTAGTACTCCTATTATCCACATATCCTGCCATATCTAAATCCACAAATCCCTGTAAAGTATAATCTGACCCTCCGAAGCACAAGTTCCTACTACTAGTCCCTCTCAAGTACCTGAGAATCCACTGGACTACCTTCAAGTGTGTTTTACCCAGATTTTCCATATACCTGCTATGACTCCCACCTTAGGGTAATGTTTGGTTTGGTATAAGCCATGGCATACATGAGGCTCCCAACTACTGAAGAATAAGGAACCCATGCCATATAATATTTTTCCTCTTATGTTGTTGGGTATTTCTCTTTACTTAATCTAAAATTCCCAGCCAATGGTGTACTAACTGGTTTCACATTCTGCATCTGAAACCTCTCTAACACCTTTTCTACATAGTTCTCCTGAGACAACACCAATTTCTTAATTTTCTATCCTCTTGATTTGCATATTGAGGATTTTCTTTGCTGCACCCAAATCCTTCATTACAAATGTTTGTGCAAGATTTTACTTAAGCTTTGAAATTTCTTGCATATTAGACCCTACTACAAGTATATCATCTACGTATAACATAAGAATAATGTAGTTCCTGCTATCCAACCATTTAAAGTACACAGAATGATCTGATTGACATCTAATAAAACCATGCTCATGCATAAAACTATCAAACCTTGGATACCATTTTCGGGAGCTTTCTTGAGCCCGTATAGGCTCTTCTTCAACTTGCAAACCAATTTCTCCTTACCCTTCACCTCATACCCAAGTGGTTGCTACATATAAATCTCCTCCTCCAACTCACCATGGAGAAATGTCATCTTGACATCAAGTTTCTCTAAGTGTAAATCTTCAACAACAACTAAACTTAATACAGTATGAATGGAATACATCTTTACAACAAGGGAGAAAATTTCATCAAAATCGATACCTTTCTTTTGTTCATACCCCTTCACTACAAGCCTTGCTTTGTACCTTTTCTGCATCCACCTTCTTCTTTCACACGGTAGACCCATTTGTTTTGTAGTACTCTCTTCCCAGCTGTAATTTGACTAAATCCCATGTTTGGTTCTTCTCCAGGGATTCCATCTCCTCATTCATGCCATGCTCCCACTCCTTAGTGGATTCCACTTGCATTACCTCATCAAAGCTCTCTGGCTCACCACTATTTGTTAGTAACAAATAATACAAAGTAGGGAAAATCTTTCTGGAGGTCTACTAATACGTTGTGACCTTCTTACCAAAGATGGGGGTGTCACGGGATCATTATTTGCTTGCTGCACATTTTCTTGAATTTCTAATAGAGGTGTCAATGCTAACATTGGATGTCGTGCTCAGCCTACAGAACTATCAACCTCGGTACTTGTAGGTGGATATTTTCCACCCGAGAGTTCATTTTTAGGAGTTATATCCTCAACCAATTCTTCCTTGGGATTTTTGTCATCATGTACCTAATCCCTGTATATTCTATTTTCATGCCAAACAACATCACGACTCCTAATTATCTTAGATTCATCTAGATCCCAAAACTGAAATCCATAATCACCATTGGAGCCATAGCCTATGAATGTACAACATTTAGATTTTGAATCCAATTTCTTCCTATTTTCTTTATTAACATACACAATTGCCTCTAAACCAAATACTCTTAAAAATGAAAGGTCTACCTCTTTCCCGGTCCACGCTTCTTTGGTAATTCCTCCATCTAGTGCACTCAAAGTCCCACGATTACACGCGGGGCTGCCTATTTTCTTTATTAACATACACAATTGTCCATGGATATGTATTGTAATATGTAGATTCCTAACAGATCTACGGCCTCTGCCCAAAATTGAAGAGGCAGCCCCGCGTGCAATCTTATTGACCATGCATGTTCCATTATTGTTATATTCATCCTCTCACTAACACCATTTTGTTGTGGAGTCCTGGGAACTATTTTCTCTCTACGAATCCTATTCAAGGAATAATAATCATCAAATTTATTACTACAATACTCACCACCATTATTAGATCTCAAACATTTCAATTTAAAACCACATTGATTCTCAACAAGTGCTTTCCATTTCTTAAATGTATCAAAGACATCAGACTTACGCTTAATGCAATATACCCATACCTTCTTTGTGGCATCATCTATGAATGTGACATAGTACAAAGAACCACCATGAGATGCAACATGGGCCGGTCCCCACATGTTTGTATGAACTAGCTCCAACTTTTGCTCTTTCTTGGTATTCCCTACCTTGAGAAATCTAACTCTTTTCTATTTCCCAAAAATGCAATGCTCACAAAACTCTAAGTCCAATTACTTCAAACTAGAAATATTACCTTTTTCTTGTAGAATTTTCATGCCCTTCTCACTCATATGTCCCAATCTATTGTGCCACATGCCGGAATACTCATCTGAAGTAGAAAATATGGTAGAAGGATTAGATATACAAGTAGACAAATAAAGAGTGCCTACTTTCTTACCTTGTGCCACTACCAGGGCACCCTTGGAAACCTTCCAAGAATCTGAAGTGAATGTGACTATGCAACCTTCACCACCCAAATATCCTACAGAGATGAGATTTCTCCTGAGGCTAGGTACATGCTTCATGTCTCTCAATATCCATGTATTTCCGTTTTTGTAATTTATGGTGTACATTTACCTTCCTGAAAATGTTCAATGGCTCATCATCACCTAAATAAACCTATCCAAAATTTCCTTGGACATACTCTTTAAAATAGCCCTTATCAGGGGTTGCATTGAAAGAGGTACTGAATCTATTAACCAAGATTCTGCTCTAGTATCAATGGTAGCATGGTGAAGCGATAAGGACATATAGTTAGAAACTAATCCATCATTACATAGTTATACCAAACCAGATCTATAAAGGCATGCATTTAAGTATAAATCATCAAGAAATCAATAACATGCAATGATAACACATATAAGACACTTTGTTTGGCCAATATTCTTCATATATTAAACATGACAACAATACAGAGGCTTGATACAATAATAGTCATGCACGCATGGATCTGTTATAATTATCCAGTCTCATGCACTCATGAATCTCTAACCCTTCAACATGGTATATCAACTAGGTGATTCATCTAATATATATAGGGTGGGGAACTTTCCCTTCACCACTAACTATGCCAAAAATAGGTCACACGCTAATAATAGCCACGCATCGTTTATAATTATAGCCATACATGCAAGTATGCTATATATAGATCACTTACAGTTAACTAGAGTGATGAATCTATTCTTGGATTACTTCCATGCAAGAGTGCTTCGATATGATCCTTTAAATATAGAAAAGCATGGCGCATAAGTCTCGGCATCACTTTGTGTGTTCCACATGCCAGCCTCGAAAATAGACTTGATCTACAAAATCAGCTAAGTCCCGAAAGTCTAACTCTGCACCTCCATGCACGACGCCTTCCTATTCCTTCGCGCCTTCGATCCCATCTTGTTTTTCCATGTGGACTCTGATGTGTGAGTTCTGCTAAGTGTTTTATCTGATCAACATTACCCCACACTAATCTCATTGTCACCCCAACAATGGTGATGTCCACAACTAAGTAAAGAATAGTTGAAATACAAAATGTTGAATGAATCTTACACAAAGAATAGAAAATAATTAAAGAATCAAAGAATTATTCAGGCTTCAAGCTCCTCTATTTCTTTCTGAAGTATCATCTCTAGATACTCCTCCTTTATGTCTACTTCTAAGTTCTCCCACTCTGTTAATGCCTTTTCTACTTTCTCTGAACATCCACAATGATAGATTCCAGCTCATCCTGAGTTAGTTTTCCTTGCTCATTCTATATTACAAGCATTATGCTTGACATAGATGTATGCATCCCTTCCAGCACATCCATCTTCTAAGCAATGAGTTTTCCAAGTTCATCTAACCTCTCTTTATGTGGTGCCTGTGCCATGGCCAATGCCTCATGCTTCTGCTTTACCATAGTTAGTCATTCAACATGGCCTAGTGTGTCATCCTTCATGGCCTTTTACACCTCATTGTCTTCTGCCAGTGTTTTTACCCTTATTAGTGCATCTGGAGTTGTGCATATCATTAAGGCATGATCAAATTTCTTCAGCTCCTCTCGAGTGCTTGTAGTAGGCCCTCATATGTAGCAATCTTCCTTGCTACTATAGCCTGTGCTTTTTCTACCTCTTCTGCTGGGTCCTTGGGTTGCTCTGGTATACACCTTTTCATCCTCCAATACTAATTTTATCATTGTTCTTACGTAGTGCATCGTAGAAGGAAATTATTTTGGTACCTGTGATTCCAAATGCAGGCGTACCTTTAGTATATCATCTCCAATTTCCTCTGCCATACTAACAAAAGTCTCATATTTCATTTTTCTCAGATCCCTCTCCTGCACTAAATGCTATTTCCACATCCTTTACTTTTAGCTCCTCTGTCAGCATGCTTTAATTGTAGCAGATTTGTCAATGTTTCTTCTAGCTACCTCAGTAGATACTTTCACCAAGGCATTGCTTACCTACTCATCCATCATAACAGTTGGTTTAATTGTCATGTGCTAGGACTTCTGGTGCCTTCTTCAACCATCTAGATGCACATGATTCTTCACAGACATCAAAATCCGGTTCATCCATATGCGTATGCATCGACCATGAAAGTTTCTTTTCATGTTCGTAATGTCACCTTGTTCTCATCCATAAGCACCCATCCAATAAATATTTTTGCGTGATGGTGCTCTAGAACCGAGCGTAAACAATCATCTCCTGGTCCTCTGCATACCCCATTGTTTGTACCCTTACATCCTCACTTGTCCGACGGGACCTTGGCCCTTTTGGAATGGCAGCATCAAGGTTAGGAATATTGGTTGTATCCTCATCCTTGCCTTGTGTAGCTTCTGATTGCTCCCTTTCTTCCTCTCTATTTAGTTTTTCCTCCTCCTCATTCTGAGGCTCCTCTTCTACCCTATGATGGATTGGAGATGGAAGCACTTTCTCCTCAGACTCTTCCACTTCTTCATCTAGCTTGAGCTTTCTTCTTCTCTTCTTCTCCTCAGGTTCCTTTACCGGTGAGAGTCACGGTGACTTCCTTGTTGTCTGTTGGGCTTCTCCTTACGACCTTGTGCACTTGAACACCTTTCTGAACCTTTGGTCACCCTGCGCACGCTACCTCAGTATTTTCTTCTCCTTGTGAAGCCATCATGCGCTCCTCCTCCTATCTGCCAGATGGTTTGCTTCCTCCTACACCAAACCACCACTATCCTCATGCTCTTTGTCCTCTTCCTCATCATCCTGCATGGGTTTAGAAGGCCTAGGTGCCGGGATGTTTTCCATAGTATGCTTCCCCTTTGGTGGTCCTAGGAGTGTGAACTCATTCTCTACATACTTATTATTTTCCATCTTTGGTTTAAGTTGGAGATATATGAGCGTAGCCCCGATATCCCCAACAACAAGTGTTTCTGGTTTGATACTCAAAATCTCTGAGATAATACTCTCATTGTAAGCATTCTTCCCGAATATCCATACTTCTTTTCACAAGGTGTGGTATTCACAATCCACCTTGTCTACATTAAATACTAACCTCCTTGTATCAGTGAATCGATGAATGGAAGCTTGAAAATACCGTGTTGTGAACACGTATGGTAGTTTACACCAGGGCTCCATGATCCATCCACCATCGAAAAATGTGCAATACAAAAGTGTTGGTAAACAACAAATTGAGCCTTTACTTCCCCAATACCGAGGGAAACTCCTTTGGTATGTGCCACTCCTCTTCAAAATGCCACGGATCCTGTCATACCACATCTCCACTCTCTCCTTTACCCCATCTTTCATAGACCCCTTGCATAGATACTTGCTTGAATCTTTCAACTGGAGACTTGTTATTCATGGGGTATTCCCATATATTTTCTTTCGGGCCATCCGGTACTCCAATCTCCATGAATACTAAAGAAAGTAAGACAAAACCAAAACTTATCTTACTTCCTATGCACTTCCTCTACTATTTGTTCTACAATAAAGCCGAAATGTTGTAAATAACCCCTTCTGACATGCGCTTTGCCACATGCAGCCACATTGAGTTTACTTGTGACCAACGATCTTGGTCATTCAATTTCATAACCAGGTGCACTCGCTTTTTTACTACTGGACAATCATGTAATTTTTCTATGTCCATTCCACACGGTCCTTTCTGGTATCCCAGTGCTTTGTGTGTTTCCAATATGGAAACCTTGTCAGTTAGGTCATTTTTGATGTCCTCACCCGTCACCTTTAAACCTGTTACCATGGCAATTAAAATGGGTGTTAGTCTTACCCTTCACCCTGCAAAATAGAAGAAGTCCTCATGGACTTAGCTCATCAGCCACCTATATAATGGTGCATATTTCCCAAAGTATGGGAGCTCATATAATTGGTAAACACCAATCCTTTTCAATAACTTCTCCCCTGCATCATCATATATCGGCATCCCATCACCAGTTCACCTGTCCATTTGGGAGTTAAGTAAATCATCCAACTTCTTCTAATTGTCCTTGGTTCGGTGGTTGTACTCACTTATTTTTCTCTTTCGTATGTGGGAATCCCATTCCTGGCCCACAATTACTTCTTCAGGGTACTACATCTCTAAAAATTGCTCTCAGGAGTCATCTCTTCCTCCTCTTCCACTACTACCTTCTTCTTTCCTTTTGTTGCTGTTGCTTCCTTCTTTGGAGCCATTCTTCCCTTTGTGTTGTGTTTCTACACCTTCTTCTATAACTCTTTAATGGTTTACTTCAAACCCTAACCCGATTCAATCATGCCCTAAATTGTAATCATGAAATCACATGCCCTAGCTCTGCTCTGTCAATCTACTTCATTCAAACCCTTCTCCTACGGGATACAAGCTTCTCCAATACACAGATCTACCTTTCACGCCTAGTTTCACCCTCTTCACACCTTGAATCACTTACTCAACTCTTCACACTTAGCTCTTCATCAAATTCTCATAGTTGTAAGGGTAGAAATGAATTCACATCCCATCCTTATATAGATTTTCAATTTTTGATGCATTAATTGCTCCTCCACCTACCAAATATTTCTCATTTATTGCTCAATTTTGTCATTTCCACGTGGTACATCTTTGTGCCACAGCTATAACCTTCTAGCGCACCTTCCTACCTTCTAGTCACAGAATTCTCTTTAGCACGCACTCTAGCACCCGAGTACCTCATCACTACCTTCTCCTAGTAGTTATCATGGCTTGCCACTTACCTCGCATTATACTTTTCCTTCATTCATCTCCATCCTTGGTTACTTTTGAGAAGCAATCCTTTGTAAATCACCTTTAGCAGCTTACTTCCTCAACATCCACAACATTATACCTTCCAATCTTCACAACATTATACCTGGGAGTCACCAACAATCCACCCCATACTAAAAGTATGTGCAGTCCTCTACGCATCAACATGCTTCATATTGTAGTTAGCTTCATGCATGCAAAGCGTGCTTATTACACAAAAACAAGAACTAAATTGACAAAGCATAGTGATGATGAAAGAAACACATTAAGGAAATGTAGAAAGGGAAACCTAATCTATCTAGCAACACTACCTTATTACAAACACCAAGAAGACTTATTTATAGTAGGGCTTCAACCTACTCCCGTTAAAGTAACCGGGCAGCCGTGTTCCATCAATTGCTTCTAACTAGCAAGCACCTAACTCAAGTATGTGAGTTATAACATACGGCCCCAACCAATGCACCTTGAGCTTCCCTAGATGGCACAAAAACTTAGAGTCATACAAAAGTACCATTTGTCTCGACCGCAAGTTTCTTATCCCTGATATGCCTATCATGCCATGCTTTCTGGCGTGCTTTCTCCTGTTTCTGACTCCATCGTGCTATGGCCCGGTGCTCATCTAGTTGAACCATGTTCTCAATCCATTCTTCCAAAGCTTTCTCATCAACTAGACCTCCAACGCGCATAATGCAATGCAAAAGAAGGTAACATAAATTCTATAGGAAGAACAACTTCCGTGCCAAACACCAACTGAAAAGGTGTGGCTTTGTTCAATCTCTTATATGTTGTTCGGTAGGCCCAAAGAATAGCAAATACTTTGTCATCCCAATATTTTCATCCCACATCACAAATCTTGGTCAATGTGTGGCTCAAAATCTTGTTGAAAGCCTCAACAGTTCCATTTTCCTGAGGGTGATAGGGTGTAGTCTTGTGGTGGGCAACCATAAACTCATCTAATAGAATTTGATTGTCTCATTTAAAAAATGGGTGCCCCTATCACTAGTTAAACTTAAAGGACAACCATACTTGGTAAGAACATTTTCCCATAAGAACCTTGTTGTTGTAGCCATTGTACAATCCTTCGTAGGTGCTACTTCTACCCATCTCATAAGATAATCTGTACAAGTAATGATATAGTGTGATCTAGTCCTACGCACAGCTGGTGAAATAGGCCCTACAAAGTCTATCACCCATTTCTCAAAGGGTTCTACACTTGTAATTGGTCATAAAGGCATCTCATCCCTCTGTCCTGGTCGACCTAGATGCTGACAATGGTCACATGCCTTACAATACTCCTTACAATCCTTATACAACATTTCCCACCACAAACCAACAAGTAGGATCTTTCGCACTGTAGCATCACCTGCATAGTGGCCACCTGCAATACCACCATGGGCTTCCTCCATTATATCCTTTCATTCATGCTCTAATACACAATGGCGTAACACCTCATCTCTGCCTAACTTGTATAAGTCACCACTGATTAACATGAATGGTGCCACACGTATAGCAAGTTGCTTTTTCTCCAAGGACCTCATGCCTTCTGGTGCCATC
Organism: Taxus wallichiana var. yunnanensis; assembly: GCA_018340775.1. Taxonomy (NCBI): domain Eukaryota; kingdom Viridiplantae; phylum Streptophyta; class Pinopsida; order Cupressales; family Taxaceae; genus Taxus; species Taxus wallichiana. The sequence continues at coordinate 549,566,169 of CM031244.1, read as the reverse complement.
CCCATCCTTAGGAAGACAAAAATGTCCTCTAATTCCATTGGTGCATGTTGTAACCTATACAACTTGTGCATCAGGCATGGTCTCTTCTATTGTTTGTGCTTCTTCACCTGATTGAACTCTAGACAAGTGATCCGGTCCAGAATTACTTTTCCCTAGTTTTACCACAACTGTAAAGTCAAACTCTTGAAATAAGAGTATCCATCTACATATGCACCCCTATAAGATGGGCTTGTTCACCAAATACTTCAATGCCATATGATCTATATAAAACAAAAAGGTGTGGCCAATAGATACTATCAAAATTTGTGCAAGGCATATATCATGGACAAAGCCTCGTGCTCTGTAGTGGTATAATTCTGTTCTGCAGGGGTCAACTTCCTACTAGCAAAACAAATGGGATGATCAACTATACCTTCTCCAGGTTGAGCTAAGACAACACCAATGGTCATGCCAGAGGCATCCACGTGAACATGAAAAGGTTTATCCCATGAAGGAAAGCGCAAGATAGGCGCGGTAGTAAGTTTCTTCTTCAATATCTCAAACGTGCACTGCTGCGACTCCCCCAATAGAATGTACCTTTCCCCTTGAGTAATTCTTCCAAGGGTGTGGCAACTTTGGCATACCCTTTTATAAACTTCCTGTAATACCCTGTATGACCCAAAAATCCACGCACCTCACTCTGACTATGGGTGCTTTCAAGCCTAAAATGACCGCAACTTTAGCTTGGATCGACCAACAACCCTTCCTTGCAGATTATGTGTCCTAAAAGTATGCCAAAGGGAGTAGCAAAGATGCACTTCTTGATATTCAATGAGATACTCAACTGTCTACATCTTTCAAACATTAAGCATAGATTGTCACAATGATCCTTAATTAGCCCATAAATGGTCCAATCATCAAGATAGACCTGCAAGAAGTTGTGAATAAAATCCTTGAATGCTTGCACCACTATCCTTGAGAATACAACAGGTGCATTCTTCAATCCAAAGGGCATCACAGTATAGGCAAAGCTTCCCCATTCAGTAGTGAAGGTGGTCTTTTCTTGATCTTTCGGGGCAATCCTAACCTGATGATACCCTGAGAACCCATCTGTAAATGAATATATCTCACGCCCAGCCACTCCTAATATTTCCTCTATGAATGGTGTAGGGAAAGGATCTGTAACACATGCTGCATTCAACTCTCTATAATCAACACAAATTTGAATCCTACCATCCTTTTTTATACTTATCACCATAGGACTGACCCATTCTGACTCATCCAATGGTCGAATGATCCTAGATTTCAACATCTTGTCAATTTCCTCCTTTACTTTCTCACACAAATTGGGATTCATTCGATAAGGTCTCTTCCTAACAGGGTGCGCACCTTCCTTAAGCTTTATCTTCATTTCTCCAAGTGATTTATGCATGCCTTTAAGTTCATGGTATCCTCTTGGGAATAAGTCCTCATAGTCTCAAAGTAACTCTATGATCTTTGCCACTTCTGACTCTGACCAATAATCCCCAATTATCACTTCCTTAGGTTCAGCTTTTGTGCCAATATTTACCTTTGTTGTCTTCATAGGTTCATGATATGCACACATATCTACATCCACACTGTCTAACACCTCACGTGCTCCATGTGAATGATCAACTTCCAAGTGCTCAACTTCCTCATCATCAATTATGTAAACCAACTTCCCCTTGTCTTTTTCCAGAGAAGCGTGCACTCAAGTAGTATGGTATCATCTACTTCTTCCTCAAAACGTGCCCCTATCTCTATCTCACCAAATAATTCCTGAATAAGTTCTTCCACTTTCCCACTATCTCCCATGGTTAAGCACTTGATAAAGCTTAAAGCCTTGTTCACTGGTGGTGTAGATGAGAAGAAGTCAAAAGTTTGGATCATCCCTGTAAATTCTTCTACCAATTTCAGTGTCGCGATGTAATTCAACATATACATACCAAGCACGCGCATAACCTTGTAGAGTAGAATAAAATCAATGCACCCAAAGTGAGGGTGGTAATGCTTCTGTCCTGCTGTCTAGAGTCTCTCACACTACTGGATATGATGTTGAACAGGTTGATCACCATGATAAGGGAAAATATTTTTAGGTGCATTACTTCTTGAAAACTCTGGTTGATAAGGCGGTCCCAATCTCTCCCCATTCCAAGAGATTATCCTTGTGAACCACCCACCAACGCACTGCTGTCCCCCCAAAGTATATGACAACATATCTCATCTTTTAATCTAGTCATCCCAGTTTGCCTCCATGGCCTATAAGAATCCAACTAGATCTTCGGATCCAGTATATCGGGTACTGAGCGACCTATACATCGACAGAGTGAAAACCCTTTTTGCAAGCAACCACACTTAACTTCACCCCACCAGTTCATAAGTACCATGAGCCCAATTATCACAAGAAATACTGGTAGTATCACTGATTGATTGAGAATCTTCCCAATGAAGGATTCCTTCCTTAGATGGCTCATTGACCTTTGGGTCCCGAATAACGCGTATATAAATTATGTTCAAGTCCTCTTCACTCAAAGGTTCCACATATGGTATGGATTTCCCATCTGTCAATGGTATTATGACCCTTTCCTCCTTGTTCTCAAAGCTGATATACCCCTTGTTAAACCTCAAATCAGCATTGTTTGCATAACACCAAGGGTGCCCAAGCAAAGTTGGGAAGCTATCTACTTCCGCAAGTGCTAACACTTCAAGTCTCCTGTGAACTTGGCCCCTTGTATAGTGATAGATGCATCCTTCAAAACTCCTATGGGAGTAGCTTTTGTTCTATTTTCCATGAACAATACATTAGATGATGGCTGCAATGGAGGTCTCCCCATTTGTACCCATGCATCCAATGTAAGTACATTCACTTCCGCACCTGTGTCAATCAAAATATTGCTCAACAACCAACCATCCACAACAACATTCAAAGTGATCTCCTTATCATAGTCAATGCTATCGGGGGAGATTCACATGGAGTATTTGTCTTCTAGTCTCAGTTCCCACATGCATGGAGTATTCCCCTTCAACCAATTTCCCAATAAAGGAATAATATTCTCCTGGCACAACATTCTACATACCTCTCTGATGTCATCAATATCAGATGGGGCCTTTTTTGTATCCTTATGCTCCAACTTCCGAGACTGCTCTTTCAAACACTGTATTTCACCTTGAAGGTTTCTAAGGACCTCCATAGTTTCCTGATAGACTTCTTTCTGATGAGTTGGATCTGGATACCTAGCATGCAAAACCTCCTCCCTAGTGATTGTCAACTTCTATTGCAATACCTCTTTCACGCGTGCCGCCTCACTCACTCGTGTGGTTATCTTGACTATTACTACCTCGGTTCTCTGTGTTAACTTGGGCATCCACTGATTCTCTACCACATGCTAGATTCTAACCATCCCTGTGCCTTTGTTTTCTTGCTTGTGCTACTTACTGAGATGCTCATACAAGTCCGACACTCTTCATAACTATGCCCCTTTCCACAAAATGAACAGAAATATTCTGCGGGCATTCACACCTATAATGGTCAGGTGAGCCGCATGTATAGCAAGTTCCTCGAGGGAATTCACCTCTTCCCCTGCCTCGGCCTCATCCTCCATATCCGCCTCGATATCCTCATCCTCTTCCATGACCTCCTTCAAATCTTCCATCATTCCTGTCATAGCACACTTGATTATAATCCCTATCCTGATGCTCATTCTTTCCTTTAGAACTATCATCCACACTCACTGTCACACCCCAATATCAATGGCATCATGGATCTAGCCAATCAATCTACAATCTTCAGTATCATGGGTCATGGACCTACAAATTTTACAAAAAGAGGATACATTCTTCCTGATCGCACATTGTAGTAAGGGGCAGTGACTAGCATCATGATTCAAATGGAAAATCTCACAGTCTAACAACAATGAACATACACAGATCTGTGAGGGCAACTATCCTTGGTGTGGCCTTCCACTTCACAATCTTATACACTAGATTCCTGAGCGCATCTCATGAGCTGAGTTTGCTGATAATTTCTCTAACTATTTTGCCATAGCTACTATCTGAGCCTCCAAGAATGGACTAACTCTAGTGTCAATACTCCCAACTACCTCAAGTGTAGAGCTACTTCCAATGCTTCACATGGGTCGGTATAAGTCTTATGCAACAGTGCTCTTTGAAATGGAGTAATCAATCCCCAAAAACCATTGTGCATGTTGACTTACATGTATATCATAGGAGAGTTTGGATAGAAGTGTTTTAAAATGGGCATCATACTCACGTACACTTTCAGTAGTGCCTTGCTTTATATCCTTAAGTGCACTTATACTCTTCTACTCAAACTCTGGGATATGGAACTCTTTTAAGAAAGCATCTTTCAATGCTACATAATCAATACAAGTTTGATTGGGATCAAACTTCCTATACCAATTGTGCGCACATGCCTATAACGTAGTAGCAAATTGACTTTCCTTGCACTCAGAAGCCATGATACCTTTCACGCCACAATATTTCACACATATGAATATGTTTCAGCAGCATCCTCGATACCTCTATACTCTAGGAGACAAAGAGACATCTCCATATAAATGTTCTGGGGTTGCTGCGGGCCTTGACCACCCGACCCAGAACCTCCTTGGTTTCCTCTACCTCCAAAACCACCCAAACCACCAGAACTAGAACTACCCATACCTCCCGATCCTCCTCCTGAAGTTGGAATAGGGCCCGTAGATGCACTCCCATGTCCCGACAGTGGTACTATACTAGACCCCTACAGTTTATGAAGTAGTCCCAGTTCCAGAGGTGAATCCCACATTCGGCGCGCTCATATTCTGTGTAGATGATGAGCCTAAAAATGTACCCCCAAAGAATAACGAAGTTGTTTGTGTTGCCATTGATGTACTTGTTGTCTGACTTGTTTCTACTCTTTCACTTCCTAAATGAAAACTTTGTTTACCTATTGTACTAGATACTGGAAAACCAAGCGCAAGGGCTAGGTCAGCAGGTTGGCTTAGATGCACACCCATGGCCCAGGTCATATCTGCTGGCGCACTTCCATGTGAGGTCAAGAGGGTTCTCTATCATGCTTTCCTAGATGGGGGAGTTCCTTGATGCTCTAGCTCTTCTTCATCCTCATGAGCCTCAAATCCTTCATGAGCCATCTCTCTCCACAACGCCATCCATTCTATAACTTCTTGCTTCTTCCATAATTCCCTCTCACGCACCTCATCATACTTCACCACCTCTCTTCCCTCTGTCATGCTACCGCTAGGTCTGCCATCTTTCACCAATCTTGTTCCTTCCCCGTGCATGGAGATTTTTAACTTGCCATGGGCTTATCTTCCAAGTTCAATGTTACCATCAGTATCTTGATCACCAATGGAATACCTTGCAAATATGTCCCTCTAGGATACCGTAGGAACTGGAACTCAGCTACCTCTGGGCACGAATAAGTCAAATTGAATACTCTAAAATATAGCTTGTTTAGAACACCGTGAAACCAGTATCTACCACGTGAGTCCAGATCAAGTCAGCATCATATAGTGTTTGAAATTCCTCCTGTGTCCAAACAAGTGTGTGATACCTCCAATTCCACTTAGATGCATATGCAGTTAACCACTCATATAATTCTACGGGAAAGATAGCAAAGAAGCTTTCATACAAACTGTCATACAAATTTTGCTCTACCCAAGTGCGTGCATTAAATCTGATCCAATGCTAAACCTTCATGCGTATTCTTCCTCCAGATCATGAATCCACTCTTCAACACTCACCAAAGTTAGCCGGTATGTCTTCATCGCGAACCATCCTGAAAACAACTGAAAAAGAGGTCCCGAAATGGAACCAATGATGCAACCTAGAATTCTCATAGATAACACCTAGTCACACTGGCACATCACTCAACATAGGCTGAGCACTCACCAAAGCACGCCAAGGTACCAGGTCCCTCTTTAGGGTTGTTGTAGTAGGATGGTAGCATGGTGAAGTGATAAGGACATATAGTTAGAAACTAATCCATCATTACACAGTTATACCAAACCAGATCTATAAAGGCATGCATTTAAGTATAAATCATCAAGAAATCAATAGCATGCAATGATAACACATATAAGACACTTTGGTTTGGCCAATATTCTTCATATATTAAACATGACAACAATACAGAGGCTTGATACAATAATAGTCATGCGTGCATGGATCTGTTACAATTATCCAGTCTCATGCACTCATGAATCTCTAACCCTTCAACATGGTATATCAACTAGGTGATTCATCTAATATATATAGGGTGGGGAACTTTCCCTTCACCGCTAACTATGCCAAAAATAGGTCACACGCTAATAATAGCCACGTGTCATTTACAATTATAGCCATACATGCAAGTATGCTATCTATAGATCACTTACAGTTAACTAGAGTGATGAATCTATTCTTGGATTACTTCCATGCAAGAGTGCTTCGATATGATCCTCAAAATATAGACAAAGTGTGGCGCGCAAGTCTTGGCAGTCTCCACATCACTTTAGTGTGTTCCCAAAGTTTGACTCTACACCTCCGTGCGTGACACCTTCCTAAAAATAGACTTGATCTACAAAATCAACTAGGTAAGTCCCGAAAGTTTTTAAACTCGCACCTCCAGACTTAATTGCGTGACACCTTCCTATTCCTTCCTGTGTAGATTTTATACAGTAATTTCTACCGTCAAAAGCCTTCTCAACTCTACTCCTCAACTTATTCTCTTCTCACCTCCCAATGGTAGTATGCCTTTTGATACTCCACCTACATTTTCCAAAATTTCTACCGTCAAATTCTCAACTCTAAACTTATTCTCCTCTGCCATTGAAATAGAAATCCCTACCAGAATAAATAAATATCAAACATGCTCGATACTAGTTGTTAGGATTATACCGGTTATGTACGAGATAAACAAGCATGCAATGAATAATGTAGAAAATGTAAAACAAAAAAGAATGCAATAAAACAGAGACACAGATTTAACATGGTTCACCCAAAATGGGCTACGTCCACCAGAAACAGACAATCCTTTTATTCTTTCTAGAAAAACTCTCTCTCACAATGCAGCCACTAACACAATGAGCCTCATACATCACGACCCTTTAAGGACATTACGGTTTTTATCATTTTGGGGAAACATAGAAAACCACTCGTTAGATCTGTGACCTAATAATAAATGGTCTAGATTTCATAATGCATAAATACATATAAAATGTGTCTTAAGGGGTGTTTCACTTGAGCCTTCGTCGGGGCATGCAGCCCCCGAACCCCCACCGGGTGGGGCATCCCCGGACCTGCAAGGGGGAAAATCCACCCTTACAACCCCGTTGCTATCAGGCTCCACAACCAACATCATTTACAAAAGAGGATTTGACAACATCCTCCTTCGGTGTCTTAAAACTTTGGAGGGTTATCTAGTAATCCAAGAAGTCCATGATGGCATATGGAGTGGACACTTCAATGGTTTAGTTTTTGCTAAACACATCCTATGCATGGGATACTACTAGCCTACACTTAATCAAGATTATTGTGACTACAATAAATTTTTTATCAAATGTCAACAAAATTCTAACCTTACACATGTTCCTAGCCATGATCTTCAACCAACATAAGACCTCTATCCTTTTTCTCAATGGGGGCTTAACCTTATTTTCCTTATCAACCCTCACTCATCACAACAACACAATTATATCATCACAACGATTGAATACTTCAAATAATGGGTGGAATCCATCCCCCTCGTCTTTATTAAAGCTAATAAAACTATTTAATTTATCCATCATCACATTATATGTCATTTTGGCATTCCTCACAAACTCATCATAGATAATGGTAAATCATTCAAAAACAAAAAAATTAATTTTTTTGTGATACTTATAACATCAAACTTAGATTTTCATCACCTTATTATCTACAAACAAATGGTTAAGCGGAGATGAATCTAATAAAACAATCAACAAAATCCCCATAAAAATAGTCAATAAAATTGGAAGGGATTGAAATCTCCAAATTCCCTTCACCTTGTGGGCTTATCGAACCATCTTTTGAACTCCTATAGGCTCTAGACAATTTTCATTAGTCTACGGCACCGAATCCATTCTTCCTCTTCAATTCCAAATCTTGTCAATATGTGTGTCCCTCAAATATTTCATCTCTAACTAGGATTATCATCAAGAGCATCTATCACTTTGTAATCTGTTGGATGAACGTCATCTAACGCATTTGAACATATCAATAACACATCAAACGTGCCTATAACAAAAACCTTAAATAGTGTGACTTCAACCTTGGTGATATTTTTCTCAAAGAAAACCAACACATCACTAACACGAAAAAAGAGTAAACATGGAAAAATTTGTCCAAACTGGCTTGGACCATACATTATCACTTATAAATATGGATCCGAGGATTTTTATTTAGCTTCCCTTAATGGTAAACCTGAAAATGAGCCTCTCAACACATTGCACTTGCAGTCATTCTATTGTTAACCTATCAAATTATGAGACCTTAGTCAAACTATGATATCCCCTTATTAGCTCACACACCCTATCACTCCCATAATGATATGGAATCATGTGGTATTCCATCAACATACATGTCAAAACCTTAAATATGGGCACCATGAATCTACTCATAACATATTCCTCATGGACAAGTTCCCTACTCATGACTAGGGAACCCCACTATCATTACTCCATCATCCCTATATCTCATCCTGATAAACACAATACGAGATATGTGTGTAGCTCATGCACTTATCTTATCCCATTTTAATGGTTACCCAGGATACCCTCAACTTAAAAGTCATAAATATCTATGGGATGTATTCAATTAAAATATAGACGGATCCCTTAAAGGAAAACTATCAAATAAATTTTATCAAATAAATTTGTAGACCACTCCCTTGAAGGATAAATACCCAATAAAATTACATATCCAACACAATACTTCCCATGTCGATTAGTCCTCTTGTAAAAACATGGATTTACTGCATCGATCACCCTCATGTCAAAATAAAAAAAATCTAATCATCCTGTGGTTTAGCTTCTCACATCGATCATATTTCCTGTCAAATGCAAGCTTCTCGCATTGATCAGCTTGTTTAAATACAAATATCTTGGGAAAATCCTAGGGAGTTGTTATGAAGAATTCATTTCTCCATGCTCGATACATACACACTTTATCTATGTATAAAAAAGGATGAATATGATGACCCCACATCTATCTATGATCCAAGTATGACTAATCATTGTAAGTCATACGTTAACATATAGTATAAGTTCGTGTGTGTAGTATTATACGCTTTAAATCAGTTTACCATCACACAATATGTATATCTAGGACAATAAAAATGTAAACATTTCATGTTATGCTCTTATCCATCATATATTGTGTGAATCATACAACAAGATCATCACTTGTCATGAAAACATTAAAATCATATTATAACATAGACATTTACAATCTAAATCATACATTATAAATATTTTCATAACACATCATATCTTAACAAAATCACTAGTCAAATCATCATCAAACACATCTATATCCATCACTTTGCAAAACTCACAAAATATAACTCAAAATGATAGAGTCATATACATATATAAAAAAATGTGTGTACATCATCATGGGTCTCAAAACCCCATGTATCAAAAACATATCATCCAAAAAATAATTTCAAAAGAGCCTCATACATCAAAACCATATCTATACATCTACAACGTAAAATGTACGTCCTGCCAAGCGACCACTCCCACTACTCCCCACGGGACAACTTGGACCTCTATGTGTTCCTTTCTTCGGACATGCCTTTATACCCCATGGTGTCTTTATAACACTTGTATCACTACTTGATGGTGCCTCTTGACTCTTTTCTAGATACACTATGTAGCAAGGCTCATCTGTAAGCCTCCATTATACTATCTCCTCATAGTACCTAAGCTCCTCACACAATGAATGATAGTCTGCCATAGCCATACTACCAGTGGCCCCATCGACCACTAGTTTGAACTCTCTCGACTATAGCTCAGCCACCAAGATAGAAATACCTATCACTCCATATGCCTTTCATGAGGACTCTCTATTGTTGATATCTATCTTTATCACCTATATCCTGTGGCAGCTCCACATGTATAGTGGTGAGTTGTTGACTCAACCCATCTCTCTTAGCTACCAATGTGGCCTTCTTGGCCTCTAAAAGATCCATGGTAGCCTCTAAAACTACCACCCTATCCTCCTCATCTCTTCTCTTAGCATCATCATCACCCTCTATAGGTCTACCTACACATCTCTCAACTTCATCAAACTACTCCTACCACCACGTAATAAAGGCCTCAATCACACCAAAGATCATCATAACTAGTCAATACTCCCTACACATCCACCCTCACACCAACCCCTCCTCATCTACCATATCCACTACCTCTCTAATAGCCGGTACCACATCTTCCTTTGTATCATCTCTCCCAGGTAGGCCACCACTTGCCTCGGCACATCTTGAAATAAACCAAATTTCTGTATGACTGACCAAATATGATCAACTCGTACTCACCCTCCCTCTGCCCCTATACCCACCTATCTTACTTGCATAGCCACCAACTCCCTCATTGTATCGGTCATACCAGAAAACTATATAAGTCCTCCAAACAACATCTCCACCATGTAAACCAGTTAGGAGATTCTGTAGTAGTTGTCCACCCGAATGGGCTCTGTAGGTGCAAAATTAGATCTCCACCTCATGAAACCAATTAGATATAGAAATTCCTCCCACCTCATCCATGGTACCTATACCCAAAATTGTAAGGGTACTATGTTGCTGTAAATGTTACACATGCCCCAATGATGATATAGGTCTCCTATGTTTGGTAGGGTACTATACGTACCCAAAATTGTAAGGGTACTATGCTGCTAGAACGATGTTACACATGCCCCAATGATGATATAGGTCTCCTCGCAAGGTGTTTGGGATCTAGAAAATCTCTCCAAGTACACGTTAACATCCTACATGCCCCGCTTAGCCTCTGCATGCTCTGTTTTACTCTTTCCCCATCTTTTCCTTTGTATTTTGTCTTGATGACCAAACCACCTTCTGTTTGGGCGGCGGTCCTGTAACCGCCCCCTGCTCAGGGTGGCGATCCTGCACATGTTTTTCCAAAGATATTCTTCGATCGTGACTCGTGTAAATTTTCAACTTTTACCAGCTTTTTCCACCGCCTTGGCTTGTATTTATGATTTTGGTTCCCTGGAATAGTGTTTCTCCATTGTTTATAGTAAAAGAGTTCTAGTTGGAGTTACCTTGGGGTGAATGGGAATTCTATAAATAGCTGGTTTGATTACAAGAAAATGGCCCCTCAAAAACTTCCCTCATCCTCTCATTTCAATAGTTTAGTCTTTCAGTTCTTGTTTAGGAATTTAATAGTTTTCATTTGTTGCATGCATAGTAAGTCTTATTTTGTTGTTTAGAAGCCACATGATCTTCTTGTCCTAGTGTTATTATTGTTCCATACAATCAATTGAGATAGGATAGTTTCATTTTCAGTCTAAAGCCATTAGAGTTGTAGGTTTTGTTCGTCAAGAAGCACGGTTTCGGATGTTTTGCATGACTCACAATAAATCCCACTAGGAATTGCATAAGCCAAGCTCTATTCTCTTGCACTATCCCTCTCCTACTCACATTGTATTTAGTCTACATCCAAAGCTACCATTGTTCCAATACCTACTTATGTGATGCTAGCATTACATGCTTTTTGGATTCACGTGAGCACGAAGGAACGAGGATACCACACTTTGAGCGAGACAAAGCCACACATAAATGGATCCACCATTGTTCTACAAAATCTAGGTCCAAGCTATTAAAGTTCTAGTTAAAACATATCAAATAGAGTAGTGAATCATTTCATTTCAGTTAATCTCGCTTTCGATATTGTCGGGAAGTTATGGGGATTGATAGTTTCTGAGAAACTATGATTCATTCCTCACTTCTGAGGTAAGATCGGGGTCTTTCAAATAGATTAGATCAGTTATTTGGTTATTCAGAATAGATTCACAACTGCATAAGAAGTAGCTATACTCGGCTACTTTGTTTGTTTTAAATTCAGTTATTAGCTTAGTTGTCATTTTCTAGATATTAAATAATTGCTCTTTCAATTTTATTAAATAGTTGTTATCTTAATTCTATTAAAATATTTTGTCAAAAATACAAAAATAGAGAATTTATATATGTTGTGGATATACTTTGCATAATTAGTTTACTTTGCTTTAGTTAGATTTATATTGTTTCTTTTGTATGAAAATCATGGGACCTAGGGAGCCCAGAGAATACGTATTCAAACCAATCGTGCCTCAACCCAATATTGTTCAAAGCAATAACTGACATAGACCAAAATCTCGAATTAAGGTCTTCCAGCAATAACAGAGACCTACAAGAAATCAACGGACAAGAGAGGATTAAACATAGAAGACGACAAAGCGCATACGTTTTGGTCAAACTAGCCAAACTACATATTGTCTTAATAGATATCCACATGACTATAGAAGGGCTTGAAAGAGATCAAACATTCGGTTGTGATCCTTTAGTCCCATAGCTAGACATAGGAGACATCCTCATTGACATATACACTAGCTTAACAATTCAAGTTGCCAGAACACCTGTAAGGTACTCTGAGAAGATTGCGTAACTTTTAGTTCTAAACATAGAGGCCGAAAATGCATATGACTAATGGATATTAGGGATTAGGGATTGATTCTGCACATGACCATAGGAGGTCCACAACAACCACAAACTTACGGTTGTGATCCACAGGTCCCACAACCCAACAGGCCCACAGGTCAATCAGACGTTGATGCTGGTTTACGCACATTGATATTTAGGTCCTCTCCACTTCCACCAAGCATTATCGCACAACTATCCTCACTAGACGTAGCAGCTAATCAAGCTAAGGATTTTGGACTAGACCAAAGAATCACCCATAGAATCCACCATATATCCATCATCCATTTTCATGACCTGTTGGGAGACATATACGAAGCACCCACAGGCTATCTTCCACATATTCTATAACCTATAGATCGGATCATGCCAAAGCTCGATATTGATTGGAGCCTTCAAGAGCAGTCATCCTCACCGAATGATCTATCATGCCAGTTCAAGTTAGAAGGGCCTTCTTTGCCTTAGACTCACATATTCCATTAGTGTGCGTCGAAGACATAAGATTGCCTAACTAGTTTTTCTACACCCCACATATATTCCATCCCCACCGGTTGTCTCGGCACGACCTCGGGAGGTCGGGTGTGAGGAAGATTTACTTGTAGATTCCCATGCTCGCTTGTCACTTTTCCATCGTACAAAATTGGTGAACCCGACGTGAACAAACAATTTTCATCTTTTCCACCTCATTAGCCTTCACATCAGCTTCACCAACAAAATTGGTGAACCTGACATGAAACAAACTAGTTTTCCACTTTTTATTCTTTCATCCACCTTCACTTCTTCCCATTATTCTATGGGTATTCATATACCCCCCGAATATGTCAGGATTTGATGCATATGGCAGACCTCTCCTAGGTCTTGAAGCATACTACGATCAACTGAATAGATAGCCATTACCTTCGCTCTCAGCACGGGGTTACAACTATTCAACTAACTGGTTTTCAACACAAACTCTTCCTCAAAGGACTAAATATAGTCCTTCTTTCCTAATAGAGGATTTGGATCAGCTCACTCAAACGCAACAACCAGAGCCTTCAGGCTCGAATAACATGATGCTCACTGGAGAATCTGGCTCATCTCCTCAGGTGTTGCTTAGACCGTAAATCAGTAGACAATCATATCCATATCTATTTTTAGATGATGAACATTTAGTGTGTTATGCTAGGAGTGAACAATGCTCTCGAGTATGTACCCACCTATAGGAAGTTTACAAACACAACCCAAGGTCTCTTTTCAAGAAAACACCTCCATGCCACTACCTATAGGAAATGCCCTCGGTGAAACTTGGCAGGGAAATGATCAATTCATAGCAGGGTACCATATGCCTATACAACCTCAAGGTATACAACAAATGCCACTAAGGCAAAATACTGTGACTTCACCAAATGAAGTCATCTCAACTTTAGTAGAAAAAGTTAGAGGGTTAGAACTTTCTCAAGCAAATCAAAATTCTCAATTCATGTAGGCAGGAAATTCTAATCCTCCACATCATCCTAGCCAAGTAGACCTCCTCATAGGAACAGGCACATTGGGAATGCCTCCTCAGTATTCACAACAAACGCCAACTAGAACTACATTCTCTACCACTACTCCGAGTGAAAAATATGATACCTCCCAGTTTTAGTACAAAATAATCCATTTCTAAGCAATGCCCGTCCATACTTAAACATGTATTCCAAATCACCACAAGGAGATATGTTATCTTCTCCTGGGATGTTTTCTCAACCACAGGGATTTCCTTATGTCCTTGAAAATGCATACGCTACCCCATATCAACAACCCATTCCACCTCCACCCTCTCAGCAAACACCATTAATGGTCAAAACCTATGCAATAGGAACTTATTCAGAATATTTGAAAGAACCTTTGGACTTCACTATACAAAGCTTCATGCTTTCAAGACCTCTCCCCGATCTACCCAAGTACAAAGGAGAGGGATACCTGAATGTACACATTAAGGCCTATGCCACAGCCATTCGAGAACTGCTCCTTGGGATGGATTTGTTGCTAAAATATTCCCCAAAATTTTAGAGGGCATCGCCCTCGATTAGTATTATAGAATACCTGAAGCCTCAATACATTCATTTAAACAACTCATTTCAGAGTTCATCAAGGTGTTCGACATGAACAAATTCTTGAGAACAAGAATCAGGGAATTCTTGCATATTAAATAATAACACAATGAATTTGTTGCTCATTTCATCTAAGATGGCGTATAGTACTCTATTCTCCAACAAGCGCTCCCGAATATGGATAAGATGGAACTATGTCATTTATTCCTTCATTCTCTCAGTAGAGAGGTAAAAGAAGAAGTCCAGAAGTTCCCACTAAGAACTTATGATGAAGTACTTGAGAGCACTCTCCGAATAGATCAAGCTACAATAGATAGTGGTCGCAAGACGTATGGAACAAATGGGAGGTTAATCATCCC
The DNA here is from genome assembly GCA_018340775.1 of Taxus wallichiana var. yunnanensis. Classification (NCBI taxonomy): domain Eukaryota; kingdom Viridiplantae; phylum Streptophyta; class Pinopsida; order Cupressales; family Taxaceae; genus Taxus; species Taxus wallichiana. The sequence continues at coordinate 549,551,023 of CM031244.1, read as the reverse complement.
CAACCAAAATACTATGACTTATCCTACTACCCACAAACACCATAAAGGACCTAAAATCCTTAACAAAAACCACGACATAAAAACAGATGGGGTAACTGACCAAACTAAAAAGGCAAATGTTGTAAGTGCTCCACCACCTATTAACAATCAACGAAACAATAATTTTACCCCAACAATCAATGCGGTGGATTTTAATCATCCACAACAATAACAACAACAACAACAACAACAACAACAACGATGAATGATCCAAACACAGGGTCCAAGTCAAAACTCAACTGGATATCAGAACCAAAGGCAAAAACGCAAAACTTTAATCCTAATGATCAACGGTTTAATCAGAGTTTTGGACCAAAATACGTGCCAAACCAACAACCTAGGAGTTATAATCCTAACTTGTATTGTGGTTTCCACAAAATTTGAGGCCATGACACTAGGACTTGCCGTGATTACAATAAGTTCATGCAACGTCTGCTAGAAGAACAAAGACAACTTTTCATAGATATGTTCTTAGCAGATCTTGCATCACCTGCGCCAAACACTTTCACGGGAGCAGTCTCCCCTCAAAATGCTCCCCTCAAGATCTTCAATGATCTGCTCCCAAATCACAATAACAACAAATTAAATCCAAATGGGACGAACAAGGGTGTAATGACAGGAAACAATGATCATGAAGCCTTGAATTCACTAAATCCACTGTCGCACCGTAATTAGGAAATCAGCCACGAACCAAGATAGTCGGTTTAGTGGAGTTAGACACTGAGCTACACGTGGAAGCCATAACAAGGACACGAGAGTATTCCTCTTAGCCAAATCCAAGTTACCCACTAGAGCCGGATAACATTCAACAAACATTAGTAAAACCCATAGGTGCCTATGATTTAATTAATGACTTAACAAAGACCTTCTCTCACATCTCCTTTTTGGACTTATTGAAGAACTCTCTTGCCCATAGGGCTGCTCTTTTAGAAGCATTAGGTTTAGGTCATTTAATTAACATCAATCCTCCCAAAACACGGGTAAACCATATAGACTTTGATATCCACCCTCCTGGGCGCAAATGATAGGGATACCAAGTTTATATTCGACATAAGCAAAACGCCAACAGATGCTGAAATTACACGTAGAGGTGATCCGGCCTTGCATTTACAAGTATGGGTTTACAATAATTACGTTAAACGTGTAATGGTGGATGATGGGGCAGTAGTTAACATATTTCTCTTCTCTTTCCTTCAAAAGCTAGGGTATGGAGAGAGAAATTGTTCCATGACTTGGAATACACTAAGAGGTTATGATAGCCTTAAAGCCACTTCGATTGGAACTATAACACTACCAGTCACCTTAGGACCCAAAAAAATCCTCACTGAGTTTTATATTATAGATCAGGAAACCAACTATAATATGATCCTCGGCGACCATGAATACACCGTATGAAGGCAATCCCTTCTACGTTATTTCAGGAAATAAGATTCTTGCACTTAGGAAAGATATTCATAGCAAAAGGTGATCCAAAACCATTCGATATACACCTAGCAGACTTGAAGAAAATGCCAGGCATTCACTCTGAGTTTGAACTCCCAACAAACCAACTTAACAAACCAACCAACTCAAAACCGGAAGAAAAATTAATACCTACAACAGAACTAGAGATTACGAACCTAGTCAAGAGCATCCTAGCCCTCAAGGATGAAGCTAACGTTGTAGAAATAGTATCATTAGGAACTACTAAAAATTGTTGAGTTTCTAGAACAAGATTTACCAATCTTCCTACCATTTGATTCCATAGGTATGGGATGTACCCTAGGAGTTGGTTCTCTTCCAGCAGAGGAACTTTGTATGGTAGAAGTAATCAAGTAGAAGAAGTAGATGTAACAAATGTCCCAACATCCATCTTCCCAAATAAACATTGAACTCTCCACTTTGATGGCACTAGATTTTGTTATGGGGTGGGGCAGGTGTGATCTTTACTTCTCCCGAAAGATCCTACCATTCACCTTTAAACTAAATTTTGAATGTACAAACAACGGTGTTGAGTACGAAGCCCTCCTCCTTGGCCTCATCATAGCTAAGAGGCTCAATGTTAATGACATCAGAGTGTTAGGAGACTCTCAATTAGTAGCAAACCAAGTCTCTAAGGTGTATGAGACTAGAGCTAAACATTTACAACTCTATAAAATAGTAGTATTAGATTTGAGCAAAGGATTTAACTTCATATCAATTGAAGCAATCCCGCGAGAACAAAATCTTCTCACAGATTTAATAGCAACCTTAGCATCACGTTTCACTCCAAACAAGTGAGTCGGAGGATACCCGTTTTATGGTATCCCTTCGTATCGAACCGTTAGTAAAGAAAACGTCAACAAACTCTCTCTAACACACATAGGCGAGAATACATCTACTATCTTAAGTCACGTTGACAGGATGATATAGCCACTCTTGACTACCTAAACACCTATGCAGAGTTACATCTCACCCATCACATGGTAGATTTGTCCTTAATCCCGCATTCGTCTTCTTACTTTGGAAATCCCATGGTAGAGCTTCCCCACAAAAGGAACTCGACATATACGCGGTAGAAAATGGAGAAGAACTACCTCCATCCCCACCCGATTTTAAAGAAGGTAACACTTCTTTAATCGAATAAACGATTGATATTAACATCAGAACGGAGGAAGAACCAAATATCTTGAAACTAGGATCTTCGTTAACTCTAGAAGAGATAGAAATACACACTCGAATCCTCAAAGAACATCAAAAGGCTTTTGCATTTAATTATAAAGAAATGACAGGAATTACACCACACATCACAAGACATAACCTCGTCACCAAATCGACGCAAAAACCAATTAAACAAAAATCGGGACCAATGAAACCCAAGGTAGCTCTCATGGTGAAGGAAGAAGTAATGAAACTCCTCCAGGTAGGGTTCATCAAACCGGTTGATTACTCTCAGTGGGTATCTAATATCATCCCCATTCTAAAAAAGAATGGGAAGATATGCATCTGCATAGACTTCCGAGACATTAACAAGGCGTGCCCCAAGGACAACTTCCCATTACCATCCATTGACATCATCATTGACGCAACAACTGGGTTTGAGCTTTTGTCTCTCATGGATGGGTTCTCGGGATACAATCAAATCAGAATATCCGAACAAGATCAAACCAAAACCACATTTATAACCCTTGGGAACTTATTGCTATCTTGTTATGCCATTCGATCTCAAGAATGAATGTTGGCGCTACATACCAAAGGGAAATGACATACAAATTTCATGATCTTATTCATAAAATCATTGAATCCTATGTAGATGACTTGTTGGCCAAGGCCGGAAGTCTTGTGATTACCCTAAGTGCTCCATGTCATTCTTTCACATTTGATCGAATACAGAGTCACACTAAACCCAGAAAAATGTGTATTTGGTGTGAGAGGAGGGAAAATCCTAGGTTACATTATATCTTCATGAGGGATCGATGTAGACCTAGCCAAAATCTGGGTTGTTCTTGAGATGATCCCATCATCAGATGATTTTGGCATTAGATCGTTCCTTGGAAATCTCGGTGCAATCTAGAGATTCATTCCGGACTTGAGTTTTGTTGCTCATCCGATCAACAATTTGTTGAAAAAGGATTGCTTGCATTATTTGGACAAAGGAATGCCATGAGGCCTTCGAAGTAGTTAAACGCTTCTTACTTTCTCCTCCCACGTTAGTGCCACCTAGACCAGATCATCCTTTGATCTTATATTCACAAGCTACAGATGTCTTGCTAGCCTGTATGTTGGCCCAAGAAGACAACGATAAATGAGAATGCGCGGTCTATTTTATTAGTTGAACGTTGCTCGATTATGAAACACGTTATATGCAAGCAGAATGAGAATGCCTTTCCATGGTCTTTGCAACCAAACGCTTAAGACATTACATGCTAAATCAAGAAACAAGGGTCATTGTAAAAACAAACCATTTATAAACCTTCCTCACGCAAGGGTCCTTGTCTAAAAAGGTTGGACACTTTATAACCTTAATGGGTGAATTTGAATTAACTTTTGTAAACTAGAAGTCTGTTAAGGGACAAATCATTGCAGATTGGTTAGCCGACAACCCGTTAGACAGAGGCAATCTAGTAGATCTAGATTTTCCCGATGAATGCATATATTACATCGAAACCAGACCTCCCATCTCTAAATGTCCTTGGTATACTGATATTATCAATTTTATCATGGACCATACGTATCAAGAGGGTGCTACACCACAACAAAGAAGGCAGTTATGCATTATTACCACTAAATATGTCATTTTAGACCAAGTTCTCTATCGCAGAGCCTTTGACGGCATGCTTCTAAGGTGTGTTGACACAAAAGAATCCAAGAAGATTCTCTATGAATCCCACAGTGGAATATGTGGAGGCCATTTTGGTGGTCATGCCACTACCCTGCAAAATACATTGGATGGGATATTTCTGGCCCACTCTAGAACACGACGCAGTAGAGTTTGTACGTAGATGCCATAAATGCCAAGAATTTTCCCACGAGATTCACATGTCGGCACAAGCTCTACAACCAATCGCGACTCCATGGCCCTTTTCTACATGGGGCCTAGATTTGATAGGGAAATTCTCTCCCTCGTCAATGATGGCCATAACTTCATAATCATGGCCACCAAATATTTTACCAAATGGGTAGAGGCTATGCCTCTTACCACTGTACCAGGTGCCGTGATCGCCAAGTTCATTTTGAACTAGATCATTTGTAGGTACGGTGTCCCACAAATCATTATCTCAGATAATGGCATGTCCTTTAAGAATGACGAGGTCCATGAGCTATGTAGTAAATTTAAAATAAACCATCATACGGCCTCCCTGTATTACCCTCAAGCCAACGGGTAGGCTGAAGCAACAAACAAGACATTGAAAGCTATTCTACTCAAAACAGTAAAAGAAAACAAACGAGATTGGCATTTAAAGCTTTTTCCAGCCTTGTGGGCCCACCAAACCTCAATAAGAACACCAATAGAAGCAACTCCTTTCTCATAGGTATTCGAGCAAGCAGCTTCTCCCACTTGAGGTTGAAATACCCAGTCTCTGCATCTCACTACAAGGGATTCTGGATGAGGAAGCTTATAGAGAGGCACACCTCTCCCAACTAGAAAGCCTAGATGAGACTAGGTTAAACACCAAATAGTGGCATAGAGCCTATGCTGACCGGATGTGCCGGCAGTATAACAAAAAGGTCTATGAGCGTGAAATATATGAAGGAGATCTAGTTCTAAGACTAGGCAGTCGGAATCGATAAGAAAATCAGCAAAGGAAGAAAGTTCTAGCCCAAATGGTTGGGCCCATATCAACTCATGAAGGACTTTAGAAATGGTGCGTATCTCTTGTGCACACTAGAAGGTGAGGAATTTGGTGAAATCACATTCCTTGCACCTTAAACGGTTTTACGCATGAAGCGTCGGCACTATTTGTATAATTATATCTACATTGCATCTTCATTTAGATAGGTTCATTTTGTTCACTTATTTCATAAAATTTGGTGATCAAGGGACTTATTCTTAAGCAATTCATTATAAACTTCGATGGTATTGGCAGAGGCATTCAAATCATACTTCTTCATTTTCATAACATCATCAACTATTTCATAATCATGTCATCAATTAAAGCTAGATATGAAAAAGTTTTAACGGTAGCCATACCAAGGCCTACATGCTTGTTCTCACTTTTGTTTCTTCCTAGGATAGGTGTCTTGCTTATGGTCTATTCTATAAGCTTCATGGTGTCACATCTATCCAGTATATGGTCTCTTTTTGGAAATAAGAACATACCGACATTTTGCTCAAATAAACAAGTCAAATATAGATCAAACAGAAAATTTTACTTTTACACATTTCCTTGCCCTACTAACCTTCGGTGATGAGATTGCGTCTCTTACTAGTGACGTAGGGTTGGGAAAGGATGGAAATGTCGTTACTCACCTATGCCTTGTCCATGGTGATAAGCCCATGCTTCCTACTAGTAGCATGAGGCAAGGTGTAGGGGGTCCTCTTAACAGTAAATGTTGAAGGTCATAAGAAAATAGTTCAAATAAACCTTTGAAATCTTGAGTAAAAACAAGTAAATCGGATGTCCAAAATTCCAAGAGAGTTAAAAACCTTGAAAACCAGATTTTGTCAACCAAGTGGCCATCTACGGATCTAAGTCTAGATAAATTGCAAAGCAAGTCACATTCTAAACTATGGAGTCACTTGAGTAGGGTAGGTTTTAGTGTCCTATTCTGGTTCCACCAACTCTTTGTCTATCTCCCATCATTAAATTTCTTATAGAAACTAAAGTTCAAAGATCACATTGTGTTTGCATTATCATACATCAAATCACGATGTAGATAAGATTCGGCATATAAAAACAAGAATTATAATAAGCATCTAATACACATGTGGAAATGAATCACAAAATTGGCACCAAGAGTCCGATTCAAAAAGAAGTATATGTATATATTATAGATCAAGAATTTCGCTTGTTACTGAAGTTAATGTACCAAACTAAACACAAAAACTTTGAAAAACTCAAATGAAATTGATACATGGACAAGATCCGAAGATGTAGATGGATAAGGAAGCCGATGTAGAAAAGACCACGTTAAAAGATATTTTGGTGATATTTTGGTGGACTGCCCGAGAAGCGGGTCCGGGAAGCGATAAGCTCCCTCGGCGGATGTCAGTCCACGTTTTTAATTAAGCAAAGAAGCAAACATGATAAAAGATGTACGTACAGGACTAGATTTTCTGATCACAGTAATAAAACAGAATCTAAACAGCAGACAGAAAGCAACAGAAAATAGGAAACTGTGCAAACAAAACTGGATCTATGTTACCCGGGTCCTTTTACCTATCTGCAGTATGATCGACGTCGGCTGATCGATGTGGATCGGCGTCGACTGATGTGGATCGGCGTCGACTGATGTGGATCGGCGTCGACTGATGTGGATCGGCGTCGATCCGGGGCAGCGTGCGAAAAGGTTTGAGAATCAGAAAACAGAGGCAAGATCGTCAACGTCTGCAGGATCTGCAAATGCCGGAGAGACACTGGCCAGGGTCCACCTGTGCTGGATGCAGGAACACAGTCACCAGAGAATCAATGGAGACGTGCAATGCTGATGTGATAAGAGCAGAGTAACGGTGCTCCTCTCAGGGATTGATTTGGACAAGATTCACTTTCACTCGATAGATTAAACTCAAAATTGATGTTCGGAACTCTCTCGTTCTCTTACACCAGGTTCTAACCGTCTAACCGAGTTACGGCTTCTATTTGTAATCGGCGCCGACCGAGATTAAATCGGCGCCGTTCTGAAAAATCGGCGTCGACCGAGTACCGGTCGGCGCCGATCGGGGAACAGACTCCCAAAATGGCCAAATGGGGCGATTTCTGGGAAGATGAGAATGATCCTATCATCCCAAGTACGGGAGATATCCCGCGACTCGGTTTGGGAGGAGGAGAAATAGGGGGGATATATGGATAAAATAGATATGGGGTAGATAAGTGGTTAGGATATATGTAAAAAGGTGTAATTAAATAGTTAATATTTAATTACTCATGGGTGAAACAAAATGGGGTGAATTAAACTTAGGATAGGTGTTTAAATCACAAATTGATTAATACTCCAAGGGGGTAGTGGTGATATAAACGTGCCCCAGGTTACCTGAGAAGATAAACGAATGTGAGGGACACTAAATTGAGTAACCAATTTTAAGTGTCTACATTTTGCCCCTTTTTGTCAAGTAACTTGCGATAAGCAAAGTTGTGAGACAAAAACAAGGAGGTGGAAGAAAGGAAGAAAAAGTGATGATGTGATCCCCCTCAAACTAGGGATGGGATGGGTGATAGAACAAACGATCCCAAGTTTGAAAGAGGTAGATGAAAACGCAGGATGCCCCAGTGGATGTCTGGAGTAGATCTGATCATTAATGATGCACAAAAATAAATAAAAAGGCAGCAACCTAAAGAACTCACATTGGTAGGGCAATCTAGACGGTCTCCTCATGAGACGACGTTAGTACCTACAGACCCATGAGTGTAAGGAGGGCTGCAAAATAGTCAGCCTCTAAAGAGAGACACATTGGTAGGGACAACTAGACGGTCTGCAAAGCAGACGACGTTAGTGCCTACAGACCCGTGAACCCTAAGCGGCCAAAAAAGCGAGTGTTCCACGCAAAGGGAACAAACTCGAAATGGACGGTAATATCGAAAAGATGTGCCAAAAGGCAACATTCAGGCACAAATAATGATCAGATAAATAAGGCCAAGCATCAACACTATGGCAAGCAGATATGGAAAATCGGCGGCGATCACACTAATCGGCGCCGACCCAAGTAAACGGCGCCGACCCAAAAATCGGCGCCGACCGTTTATAGCACATATAAATATGCGAACGGAAAACGTAAACGATTTATTTACACCGTGACGATTGATTCAGAGAGAGTCAAAAATTGGATTTGAGCATCATGGAAGCCTCTGGAAGCGGTCAGAAGCGGAGGAGGACACGACCTGGGGTAAGTGGTTTCTCCTGACTCGTGATTATCGTTATTATTGTTATTTTATTTTTTTATTTTTTTTTTTTTTTTTTTTTTTTGGGAGGCCAGAGTCTGATTTAAGTCCGGCCCCGCAATCGGCGTCGATTGGTATAATCGGCGTCGATTTTTATTAGAGCGGCGCCGATTGAATTCAATCGGCGTCGACTTTAGTAGATCGACGTCGATTGTATATAATCGACGCCGATTGAAAGTGTTAAATGAAGATGATAAATTTTTTTTTGGATGTTCAGATTTAGGTAAATATGAAGCTAACATCGCTCTTGATGTCGTGAATGCAGGCACGAGAGGTACTACACATGAGGGATGCGATTCCCGAGCTACTGGAGACCATTCTCCCTGACGTCACTGATGCAGATTGGCGCCACTTAGAGTTAGCCGGGCTCGGGGGTTTCCGGTATTACAGACGAGTGCCGCGAGATGTAGAGTTGATGCGGGCATTAGTGCGACGATGGGATAGCCAGACTTGCACTTTTTGGTTCAGGACGGGTGAGATGACCATCACCCACGAGGACATATACAGGATTTTGAGGCTGCCGATCACTGGGGATCCGATAGAGATCACGCCACGAGAGCAGCAGCAGAGGGCCCTAGTTCGATTGTATGGAGACAGGGCAGATGATTCAGAGATAGCGTCCGGCGGGGTGAGGATAGCCTCGCAGTACAGACAGGATGTGCCCAGGAGCAGACGGATAGCATTGATTCAGATGGCGATCTCTTATTTTGCTTTACCAGATTCGGGAGGTGGGAGATTCCCATTGTTATTATTAGATTGCGTGTGTGACATCTTGCAGTTCAGACAGGTATTCACATTTGTTGATGCCTTGATAGCTCAGATATATCATGAGCTATGGATGTATACCACTGGCCGGAGGACAGGTATCGATGTCAGTTTTGTGCTCCATTGCTGGGCATATGAGCATATAGCAGTGATCAGGCCATCCGGGCTTCCTTGGATGCCAGCAGCAGTGGGGTCTATTGACTATGGATTCCGGCGATGGCGGGCCGATATGGCCCCGGGAGATACAGGGAGATCCGCAGATTGGTATACTGAGCGTTTCAGGACGCTGACACGGATCAGGTTATCTGGAGGCCATATCGGGTATTTCCGACATGGGCTGGTCAGGATGCTCACTTGGTGGCATTGAGACGGAGCAGGGTGGTTAGGGGCCGCAGGCCTGATATGTGGGAGCGAGTCCCATTTGTGCGGGTACTGAGACAGTTCGGCCTAGTGCAGACAGTGCCGACTACTTACAGGCCTTATAGGTGAGATAAATAGGAGAGAGCGATCTCGCGATTTTGATCCCGGCAGATCCATTGAGAGAGGCCCCACCCTCCACAGACAGTGATGATGACGCAGGGGTGGATGATGGTTATGCGGCATGGTATGCTACAGAGCTACCACGACACCTTCCGGCATCTATAGATGCCGATGAGGAGGATATGGCTACACTGCTAGAGAGATTGGAGGGAGAGCATGCCACCTTGACGCAGACACACCAGGTGGCTCTTGAGGAGATCAGAGCTCTGACAGAGGAGAGGGATGCCCTAATTTTGGAGAGAGACACCACTCGCCAGGAGTGAGATATAGCGATCCAGCAGAGGGATCGCTACCTTCGACATAGGGAGGCCCTCAGGGCCAAATATGGGGAGACAGGTACCATGTCGAGTCGGGTACACAGGGTACGACCCTAGGAGCACCACCAGCAGCACCAGCAGCCCCAGCAGCAGCAGCAGCATTACGAGCACCGGGTACCGTGAGCTTGAGTACCTATCAGTCTCTCCTCGCTGAGGTGAGATATTACGAGGATGCCCTAGCACAGCATGCCCCAGATGTGCCCCGTTACGGGGCAAGGAGGAGATCAGCGACAGCCACCGCGAGCGGGGCATCAGAGGGAGGGAGCACCGGGAGAGACCGAGGTGTGCAGAGGCCTCCAGCAGCAGGTGCGTCTAGCTCGATAGGCGGCGGCCAGGGGAGACAGCCTGGTCCAGAGGAGGGTGGAGGAGATAGTGTCCTCCACGCATCAGATTTCACGATATAGAGATTGATGTAGTGATGTAGCCTCGATTGGAAGGCATTTTATAGATGGCTTGATTGAAAGCCACCCATTTTTTGTTGTACAGACACACATGTATATATAGATTCATCATTTCATTTGTCATATAATTGTTCTCATGCTTTTGATTTTGATATACATGGATAGATGGATATAGATAGAGACTGATAGATGATGAATAGATGTGATTGGATAGATATAGACTTGATAGAGGATATAAATAGATGTGATTTGATGTGATTGGATAGATATAGACTGATAGAGGATATAAATAGATGTGATTTGATGTGTTTGAATAGATATAGACTGATAGAGGATAAAAATAGATGTAATTTGATGTGATTGAATAGATATAGACTGATAGAGGATAAAAATAGATGTAATTTGATGTGATTGGATAGATATAGACTGATAGAGGATAAAAATAGATGTAATTTGATGTGATTGGTATGTGGATTTAATTTGGATGAGAAAATAGATATAGATAGATGTAATGTGACATGGATAGACAAGTGATTAGATGTGATAGATAGATAGGAGGTAATAGCTGGAATGGATTTGATATTTTTGAGATTTTAATTATATTTTGATGAAAATAGATAGAGGCGATGAGATATGTATTGGACAAAGTAGATCAGATGAATTTTAGATAAATGATAGAGTTTGATTAACATGTTAAATGTTAAGTTAACTGGATGAAATAATTGGAAAGACCCTTGGTGAGAGTCAAGGACGTAGTGAGAACGACCTTGATTAGAAATAAAGGGAATACACCCAAATATGAAGAAAAATGATAAATCAGACTCCCAACCGACCATAAATAGAATCTGGATAGGAAACCAAAAGACCATGCATACAAGGCCCTATATGAGGTTAAAATAAACCTGACACTAACTAGCCGCAAACCAGATTTAGGATGGAAACGGAAAGAGCAGTAAGTAAGTATCTTGTCGAAATGTACAAGGGACAGAATACATGTTCATACTGGGAAAATAGGATTCTCCATATGATCGACAAAAGGTCTTAAATCTCAGCTTCATGATTTTGGCAGAAAAGCAAACTGATCAATGCGGGAAGTTTGCTAGATATGGAAAGACTGATCAATACGGGAAGTCTTTCAGCGATGCTAAAAAGTGTACAAACTGACTGAAAGGCTGATCAATGCAAGAAGCCTTGAGTGGTGCTTTGAGAAACAGCCGTCCTTCAAGGGAGCGGTCTGTATTTTGAATTTTAATGATAGCCATCCTTCGAGGGCATGGTCTATATTTTTTTGATTCAGTTCATAATATATGGATAGCTGTCCTTCAAGGGATCAGTCTATCTTTTTTTCTTTTTTTTTTTTTTTTTTTTTTTTTTTTTTTTGAAAATCCTTTTGGAAGAAGCTGAGTTTAGACCTAGATAGATCAGATAGAGGGAAAGAAAACATAAAAGAACATGCACGCATGCCCCGAGTAGATCCGATTAAGATAAGCACTTGGGACAGATGAAACGGTGATTAAGGTATTCCTACCATGAGGAGGAACATATCCAAAAGAAAAATGCAATGAGTAGAGCCGCGATACTCATATTTAAGGAAAAAGAGGCAATAGGCGGAGAACCACATAGTTCCGAATCACCATGAAAGTATATGACTAGTTGTTAGATGGATGAAAGATCTGTCTTGCGACTAAATTTGTGTAAGATAGATTTTAACAGTAGAAGGGCCGTAGATGCAAAGCATTAAGAGGTTCCACTTCAGGTATACCATCCATGGAAGATAAACGATAAGCCCCAGACCCATATTTATGAGTGATAATGTACGGGCCCATCCAGTTGGGAGCAAACTTACCACGTTGACTCCTTTCGAGTGTAGTGACATTTTGGTTTTCTTTAAGAACAAGATCACCAATTTTGAAGTCACGGTGCTGCAAGTGCTTGTTATAAGCACGTTTGACATGCTCAAGATAGACTTGATGATGTTCAAGAGCGTTGAGACGCCGCTCATCTAATAATTCAAGTTGTGCTAGACGATTTTGACGATAGTCCTCATCGGAGACAAATTCTCTGAGAGAAACACGGAGAGATGGGATTTGGACTTCCAAAGGAAGAACAACCTCAGACCCATAGATGAGAGAGAAGGGAGTAGCACCCGTAGGAGTACGAATACTAGTCCGATAAGCCCAGAGAGCAAAAGGGATATGTAAATGCCAATCCCTACCAGCTCGACTAGTTACCTTTGCGAGGATATTACGCAAAGTTTTATTGGAAGCTTCGGCCTGGCCATTAGCTTGCGGATAGTATGGAGAGGAAAAGCTGAGCTTGATATTGAAAGCATCGCAGAGGTTCTGCAAATCAACGTTCTTGAAAGACTTACCGTTATCTGTGATGAGTTTGTGTGGAACGCCAAAGCGACAAATGATGTGTTGATAGACAAAATCAACTATGGGTTTAGCCTTTGTTGAAGAAAGAGGGATAGCCTCCACCCACTTAGTAAAGTATTCCGTGGCAGTAATGATAGAATGATGACGTTGTGAAGAACGGGGATTGATGAGACCAATGAGATCAAGACCCCATTGCGAAAAAGGCCACAAATCCGTTGCAGGTTGTAAAGCTTGACTAGGGATATGTGTGAGATTGGAATGTTGTTGACACTTGACACATTTCTTAGTGTATTCACAGCAATCTCGATTAAGAGAAGGCCAATAATATCCCAAACGTAAGATGCGTTTAGCCACAGCCAAGCCACTAAAATGTCCACCACAGATACCGTCATGGACCTCCTGGATAGCTTTAGATGATTCACGGGTTTTGAGGCATCGAAGCAAAATACCATCAAAGCTGCGTTTGTAGAGGATCCCACCTAGAATAGTATAGCGATTAGCGCGTTGGATAAAAGATCTTCTACCATTGGTAGTCAGATCTGGAGGCAGGACCGAATGAGATAGATAATCAACGATCTGTTGATACCACTCATCCTGAGTATCGGTTGTGACAGCATGGATTAAAGTTAGTTGCCGAAGATGAGATGGTTGATCTAATCATTGCACAGCCACATAAAGTCGCGAGTCTTCGGTAAAAGGTGGGATAAGTGAAGCTAACGAAGCCATTGTATCCGCGAATCGATTCGCAGTGTGAGGAATGGCTTGGATAGTGAATTTATCGAAAGATTGGAGTTGAACAAGAACGATATCACGATATTTTTGAAGGACATCATTCTTGCATTGATAGACGCCTGTGACTTGATTAACGATGAGTTCAGAATCACCAAAGATGTCAATATGACGAGCGCCGAGATTAATGGCATTTTGAAGACCCAAGACAAGAGCTTCATATTCAGCCATATTATTGGTGCACTCAAAGTTTAATTTGTGTGCGACAGGGATAGGCGTACCCCAAGGAGGAATCATCACGAAACCTGCACCTCCCCCTTGCTGACATTTGGATCCATCAAAGAAGAGCTTTACTTTAAATGGAGATAGACCAAAATCAATTTGTTGGATATATTCATCGGGGAATTGAGCAAGGGGGTCTTGAGTGTCCGGAAGAGGAGCATCAGCTAATTGATCTGCAATAACCTGACCCTTGATAGACTTTTGCGGGATAAACTCGAGGTCAAATTCTGTCATAAGCATGAGCCAACGAGTGATACGATCATTGTGATAAGGCTTCGCATGAATTGTCTTGAGTGGATTGACACTTGTGACAATGTAAGTTTTGTGATTAAGGAGGTAATGACGAAGCTTAGAAGTTGCGAAGAAGAGAGCACAACACAGCTTTTCAGCTTCGGAATAACGTGTTTCATACTCATGGAGGGTGCGACTGATGTAATAGACAGCTTGTTCTTTACCGCAAGTGTCCCGATGCGAGATCATGGCTCCCAGAGCATGGTCAGTCACAGAGATATAAAGATAGAAAGGCTCCCCCTCGCGTGGAGGTGTAAGCACAGGTGGAGAAAGAAGATAAGCTTTGAGATCATCAAAGGCCTTTTGGCAATGCTCATCCCATTCAAAATGAACATTCTTACGGAGGAGATGATGAAAAGGTTGACAACGGTCCGAAAATTGTGAAATAAAACGACGCACTGATTGAAGACGTCCTTGGAGACTGCGGAGTTGCTTTAAGTTAGAAGGGGAAGGCATCTCAAGGATAGCTTTTATTTTTGCGGGGTCCACTTCAATACCCCTAATGGAAATGATAAAGCCTAAAAGTTTACCAGTGAGAATGCCAAACACACACTTAGATGGATTTAGACGAAGACAAAAGTGAATAAGCCTCTCAAAGAGAGGTGCAAGAATGAAAAGATGATCCTGACGACGTTTTGATTTACCGAGGAGATCGTCGACGTAATCTTCCACAGTTTTGTGTAAGAGATCATGGAAGATGTAGGTCATTGCTCGTTGATAGGTTGCTCCTGCGTTCTTAAGACCGAAGGGCATGACACGATAACAAAAGGTCCCCCAAGGAGTTATGAAAGAAGTCTTATGTTGGTCTTCTGGTGCGATGAGAATTTGATTATACCCAGAGAAACCATCCATAAGAGAAAGCATCTCATGACCCGCAGTTAAATCCACGAGTTGGTCGATATTAGGTAGAGGAAAATCATCTTTTGGACAAGCAAGATTGAGATCCCGGAAGTCGGTACAAATTCAAATTTTCCCAGTGGCTTTAGTTACTGGTACTACATTGGAAACCCATTGTGGATAATCGATGGGTTGGATGAAATTAGCCGAGAGCAAGCGCTGTAACTCTTCTTTAACAAGCAGGGCTACTCTAGGGTGCATTTTACGCAATTTTTGTTTAACCGGTTTAATGTCGGGAAGAGTAACGATATTGTGAACCACGATATCGGGATCGAGTCCGGGCATATCCTCATATGACCAAGCAAAGGCTTGATGATGGTTGGAAAGAAAAGTGGTAAAATCTCCTAACTCCTGTGGATTAAGGGATTGGCCGACCTTAATGATGCGAGGGTCTTTAGAAGTCCCTATATTAAGGTCGACAGTGGCTTCGTTGAGAAGCGTAGACGTGTCAGAAGGAATGGTCTTAGGAAGATAAGAATCCTCTACCCCCAGATAGGTGAGAACAGAATCATCATCCGCACAGTGGATAGTGTTGATAGTAGGAGAGTCGTCTCCAACTATTTCAGGGAAAACTAACGGTATGGAAGTGGACGTGTCATTAGTCTTATAGGTTAGTGGTCCTAAGGAAATGGTATTGACTAAAAAAAAAAGTTAGACGGGATGGAAATGGCGTCGTCCACATCGAGTGATGCTTCTGACCTAGCGGGAGAAGATGGTTCCTCAATAGGAAGAGGCTCATCGAGAACAGTGACGTGGCTTTTGAAAGAGGTTTAAATCCTAAACCAAATTTTTGATGTGGCATAAGAGTTGGAATGGATGTGAGGTCATGCACACCTTGTTCATATTTTCCCAGGCCAAAGCCCTTCCACGCGCATCGATATAAATAAGTTTTTGCAAACGTGGGATTCTGTAGACAATCGAACCCTGTTAAATAAGGTTTGGCCCTAGGAGGAGAATCCGGGTGATAGTGAGGCGTATCAAGACCACCGTAGATGAAATTAGTCTGTTGATTGGGCAGACCAATGGTGACGATGCGACCGAGACCTGGCTGATATTCAGGTTGTTTGTCTGGTCTACCATACTCACTAGGTTTGAGATGGGCGTCAAAAGAAAGGAGAGGAAGCTCTCCCAGTGAGAAACGCTGCAATGTCTCTTCTAGATTTTGTAAATCCGGTAGTTTGGTTGCAGGTATGGAAGAAGATGAGGCCCCATCAGGAGAACAAGCATTTTCCTTTAGAGGGGCAGACCCTGTGGTCATGTCACATTGTGCGGAAGGAAAAGGATCTCCTGGATGAGTATAGATTTTGCCCTCATATTGATATTTTAAGCATCGATGGAGGGTGGATGGGACACAATGCATTGCACGAATCCAGGAGCGTCCGAGGATCATATTATAGTGGAATTTCCCTTCAACAATGTAAAAGAGTTCGTGAAGCAGCTTCTTACCTACTCGAATGGGTAGGACCACAGTTCCTAAAGTAACTGCTAGCTGATCGTTAAATGATCGAAGAGCGAAAGGCGGGGGTGACACTACGTTCTTTGGTAACTTAAGCTGTTCGAATGTGTGTGAGGAGATGACATTAAGTGCAGCTCCACTGTCGATCATAATGCGTTTTAATGTAGTGTTGTCGATCTGGACTGTGATAAAGAGGGGAGCCTCTAAATCCTCGGAAGAAAGGGAAGGAATTTCTGAGTCTTCAAAAGAAATGGTGGTTGATGGTCTATTCAATCCAACAACCATCTCGAAAGGCTGGGGCTCATCTGAATTCACTGCGATGCGACGCAGATTATCAATCAGAGCTTGGCGATGTTGCGGAGAGGATTGAATGAGGTCAAAAAGAGACATTTTGACCGGAGCCTGGGTGAGTTGTTTCATAACACTCTCCTCAACTGATACGGGAACTTGAGCCCGAGGTGCAGCACGAATAGAGACTCGGGGTCTCGAGGCTAATGAGGAAGGAGAAATTCCTTCGGGGGCTGCAGAAATGACAACCCGTGGTCGAGATGCTGTTGATGAGGATGGATTATCATACTGTTGGGTTCTAGTGGCGATATGAATTGTGTCGATTTGAGAAGGTGGAAGGTCATTTGGAGTGGAATCACTAGAAGTAGAGGTCTGAGTAGATCGTTGGGACTCAGATGGAGCTATGATGACAGGAGATACTTGTTCCTCATCCTCCAGCAAAAGATCACTTTCTTCCAAAAGGCTGTTGACAACAGATTGAAGGGCTTTACACCTCTCAGTATCATGACCCGGGGTACGGTGGTAGGCGCAAATCAAATCAGAGTTAAACCAGGCAGGTTTAACTCCTTTAGGGTTATAGGGTTTAATCGGAGGAAGAGATATGGATGAAGATTGGATAAGTTGGCGAAGGATTTCAGTATAGAATCCGTTAGACAAAGATGAGGACAGGGATGATGAAGGCACCTCTTCTACTTTAACAGACTGCCGAGGTAAAAGGACTTGCATGTTAGGTTTGACAGTCTTTTTAGGGATCATCTTATTTTTTTGGACATCTGGAGGAGCAGCCTTGGGCACTTGAGGTGGAAGTAAGTGAGACATGATTGTTTTTGATGGAGGAGGAGCCCCTAGAATAGATTTTGAAGATGGTGGAGATGTAACAGGTGTCGTGGTCTTCAGAAGTAAAGGAGGCTGCTTGGTCGAAACTACTGATGATTTAGATAATGTCGATCTAGATGAGGAAGAAGCTCCCAAAGTAGGTCTAATCGGAGGAACAAAGGGTGTCCTGGTTTTTGGTAATGAAGATGATGATTTTGATAAAGGAGGTGACGTCCTTTTAATAGGTAAGTCCACTTTTCGAGGTGTTGGTGAAGAATGTGTTGTAGAAGAAGATGATGGTTTTGATAAGTTTGCAGGAGAAGACGCCTTCTCAGTGGATAAATCCAATCTTTTATGAGGCGTAGATAGAGATTTTTGCGGGAAAGCACCCAGATTCTTGAACACGTGAACTATAGGCTTTCCCTTTTCAGGGATGGTGACAATTTCAACCGCATAAGGGGATTGTAACCTTTCGGAGAAAACAAAGGGGGAGATGCTGATGATGCAATGTTAGATTTTGGTTGTCTCGGTCTAAGTTCGGGAACCGAGTGTATAGGTGTCGGTGCTACTTCTTTAGATTTTCCTTTAATGGGCGAAGCAACATTGGTGATGGAAGAAGTGAGTGATGAAGAAGCAGCTCCTTGCAAAGGAACTACTTCTGGTACAGTAATTGTGGGTGAAACTACTGTAGGAAAGGAAACAGGAAGAGTCAAAATCGAAGACGCTTCTACGTTTGAAGTTGGTACAACTATAGGTACGTTTACCAATGGCATAGTCGCAGCAAAAATGGGAGAAACAGAAGTAGGTGTATCCGCAGTGGAAACTCGAAGGGATGTAATTGCCTCGAGCACTGAAAGAATGTCTGACGATGAGACAGATGAGGATGACACTGTCTCGGGTATGGATGGAAGGTCAGACAAGGAAGCGGAGAGAGATGAATCCGTATCTAGCAATGTAGGAATATTCGAAGACGAGCTATTTGAAGATGGTGGAATCTCAGCGATTAGCGAAGTAGAAGGAGGTTCTGATTCGGTCGATGTGTTCGCAGATGGCTTAGTTTCAGAAGAAGATTCTTCAGTAGAGATGAAGCTGATAGTATGAGTGTTTGGTTTTTGAGATTCTGAAGCATTATGGTTCGGGGAATGATTAGGAAAAGGTTGTTTAAAAACATCCAGTGCCTGATTTGGGGGAGCATTTGGGTTATCCAGAATGAGCTCACCTCTATCAATGAATTTCTGGACAAGATTTTTGAAGGTCTGACATCGTTCAATGTCATGACCTTTGGTTCTATGATAATGACAGAAATCATTTTCCCTATACCAGAATGGACGTTCTTGGCTTTCATCAATATTCCTAATGGGGGGAAGTTCGATCATGCGAACTTCCAACATTTTCTCTAAGATAGAAGCATATGATTCTCCCAACGAAGTGAAAGATCGAGATGACGAGGACCCTTTTCGAGAAGATGAGGAGTCTCTCCGTGGTGTTTGATTAGAAGTATTATCAGCTCGTGATGTTTTTAATACGATAGCGTTGGTGGATCCCTGGTTCTTGTCTTTAGAAGTGGAAGGATTTGATTTGGTAAACCGAGAAAAATCTGGTTTAGACTTAGAGCGAAGTTTTAACTTCCCTTGTTCAATGGCGCGAGACTCAAGTTTGCGTGCCATCGTAAAGGCTTCTTCAAATGTATGAAAGGTCTGGATCCTTAAAGTGGAAGAAATATGATTAGCACAAGATCGAGTAAACAACTCGATCTGTTGGGGTTGAGGAAGGGAGAAAGACAATTGATTTACTATCCCTCTCCAACGAGCGACAAAGTCTGCAATAGACTCATCATCGAATTGACGAATGTTATAAAGATCTGTGATCGAGATCTTATGCGCGATATTTATTGAAAAGTTTTCAACAAACATCTGAGCCAATTGAGAGAAAGAAAACAAGGAATGTTGAGGAATGTTATTGTACCAGTCTAAAGCAGGGCTGCTGAGAGACATAGGAAAAGTACGGAGCATAAGCTCCTGATCTTGGACTATGAGGTAGCAAGCATGTTTGAATGCTCGCAAATGCTGTTGAGGGTCCTCCCGACTATGGAATTTTGAAAATTTAGGAAGTTCCCATTGGGGAGGATAAGGCTTAAAAGCCACTGAGGGGTGAATGGGTTCATTACACACTTCTTCAAAAGAGTATGAAGGACGAGCCCCTTTGGTGGAGGCTTCCAAGTCTGCGATTTTCTTGAAAAGAATTTGAACCACGTCAGATTGAGGAGGAGGCACAGTGGCATGTCCTACATAGGAAGCAAATGGTGGATGTTGTTGAGGTGTCAACGGGGGATTCATCTGTTGATTGATAGGATGATAAGAGGAATAACCAGGCGTTCTGGGTGACGCCTGGTGAGGTATTTGCTGTGAAGGAGCCTGTGTATAGGCAGGCTGTGGGATAATAAGTGGTTGAGAAAATGAAGGTTGGATGACGGACGGAGCCTGTGATTGGTGGACTCCTATGCTTGTTGACTGAATCGGAATAGATTGAGGAACATGGGTGTTGATTTGATTGGACATGGTGGGGAACAAGACCTGAAAGAGGCTTTTTACTGCCGGATTAGTTATTAAGGGCGCCGATGCTAGAGGATGGGCGAAGGTCACTGTTGCCGGAAACATTGGAAGAAAAACCCACTGGAGGACGAGAAGCAGGAAGCAACTGACTAGTCGAAGGGGGTTGACTCATGAAGAGGTACTGACCCTGGGATACAATGGATGGCATAGATGAATTAACAGTGATATGTGGGTGCGCAGACGCACCCATGATAGCCAGAGAAGAGGACTTCTCAGAAGTAGGTTGTGGAATAGTCGAGGTAACTGTGGCATTAGGAATAGGTAAGACTATTTGAGAACTAGTCGATACGGTAGGTGGAAGAGAAAAAGGAGGCACAGGTGCGCCACCCTCTTCTCGTGGCTCGAGGCGAGAAAAATGATGCTAACTGTTCTACAAAAGCCTGGGATGGTTCACGAGGATAATCGTACACTTGTTGGATTGGTGGTCCTTGATCAGATATTTGAATAGATTTGTGTACTAGGTAGTCCATGAGGGCTACCGGATTACGATCAAGGAGTGCCTGAAATTCAGGATCCCCGTGAGGAACATACTCTAAGTCAGAAGCAGATGATATTTCTGAAGGACTAGGGGAAGCTGGACGTGATGGGGTTGCTTTGGCTTGATAGAAAGGATTATATGACCAGGATGGGGAACCAACTAACAGCGGTCCCGAGGAAGATTTGGGGGGTGCCGAAACATCCACACTAGTGGTAATCTCGGAAGAAGAAGGGGCCAATTGAGCCATTCTTCTAGATTGTAACCGAGTGATGACCGTCATAAACACACAGAAAAGAAGATTGACCTAACTAATGCACAGACAATTCAAGCAGCGCAGGTGATTATCTCCTTTAAATTTTGATGCTTTTAAGAAAGAAAATATTAGGGAAGGCTTTTTAGAACAGGAACTACTCAGATAGCCAAACTAAGGATGGTTTGGGGAATGTTTGGTGAGGAGTCCCGAAGGCACTTCAGTAAAAGACCGGTACGTGGCTTGATATAGGGGCCTACCCCCGCACTTCACACACCGCTGCGATAAGGGAGTCGGGTGCTTTGCCAATATATACCAGAACTTCCAGTGAATTTATAGCGCGGCCCGAGTACCACGTAGGCTCTTCCTCTTGGATGTCACTTCCAAGTAGGCGAGGCCAGGGAAGGAATTTTTGTTTAAATGCTTTATACCTAGTGATTTTGGCTTTGTGTGCAAGGGTGAAAAATAAAAATCAAATAGTGTCACTACCGATTTTGATCAATTTTCCAGCCTAATTAAAACTAGATGAAAAACATACAACAACAATGACAAAAAAGTTCTTTTTAAGCACTTAAAAATGAAGTGTTTGATTTCGATGAAGACAAGTCAAACAGATTCTTTCCCAAATGCGATTAAATTCCTTTTAAGCACCAAAAATTGAAATGTTTGGATGTGATAAAAAAAAAACAAACAAATTTTTTTTTATTTATTTTTTTTTTTTTTAGTTCCTAAAAAGAGAAAACACCGTAAAAGAGAAATACCTGTAGATTTAGCTCTCCAAGGTGTGTGGACTTCAAAAAGCGCGTTGTTGAGCTCTTCCCCTCGAACAATCCCACGAACAAGCAAAGTGCTCCACAAGAAAAGGTTAAGCAAACACCAAACAAGATCCAGAAAGATATATCCAGATAATGGTGAAAACGAAAAATTTCTATTTTAAGGAACTAGAAAAATTTCAAGATAATGATTTCACCTAAAAAGCAAGATTGAAATGATGAGAAGAAATGCTCAAGAAAAACTGAGAAAAATCAGCGAGGAAAAAAAAAAAAGAACAAAGTTCAAAACTAGAAAAGGGATGAACTTACCAATAAGGGACTTTGGTTCGGTCCCACCGGGCGTGCCAGAATGTAGATCAAGAATTTCGCTTGTTACCTGTCCAAGTTAATGTACCAAACTAAACACAAAAACCTTGAAAAACTCAAATGAAATTGATACCTGATGGACAAGATCCGAAGATGTAGATGGATAAGGAAGCCGATGTAGATAAGACGGGCGCACACGAGCAATTCGGCACAGTAGATCCAAGAAACCTGCAAGACACCAGTGCTTGACAGAAAAAGACCACGTTAAAAGATATTTTGGTGGACTGCCCGAGAAGCGGGTCCGAGAAGCGATAAGCTCCCTCGGCGGATGTCAGTCCACGTTTTTAATTAAGCAAAAGAAGCAAACATGATAAAAGATGTACGTACAGGACTAGATTTTCTGATCACAGTAATAAAACAGAATCTAAACAGCAGACAAAAAGCAACAGAAAATAGGAAACTAGTGCAAACAAAACTGGATCTATGTTACCCGGGTCCTTTTACCTATCTGCAGTATGATCGGCGTCGACTGATGTGGATCGGCGTCGACTTATGTGGATCGGCGTCGACTTATGTGGATCGGCGTCGACTGATGTGGATCGGCGTCGATCCGGGCAGCGTGTGAAAAGGTTTGAGAATCAGAAAATAGAGGCAAGATCGTCAACGTCTGCAGGATCTGCAAATGCCGGAGAGACACTGGCCAGGGTCCACCTATGCTGGATGTAGGAACACAGTCACCAGAGAATCAATGGAGACGTGCAATGCTGATGTGATAAGAGCAGAGTAACGGTGCTCCTCTCAGGGATTGATTTGGACAAGATTCGCTTTCACTCGATAGATTAAACTCAAAATTGATGTTCGGAACTCTCTCGTTCTCTCTCTTACAATCTGTGTCTAACCAGAACTGAGTTCTGGGCTTCTATTGTAATCGGCGCCGACCGAGATTAAATCGGCGCCGTTCCGAAAAATCGGCGTCGACCGAGTACCGGTCGGCGCCGATCGGGGAACAGACTCCCGAAATGGCCAAACGGAGCGATTTCTGGGAAGATGAGAATGATCCTATCATCCCAAGTACGGGAGATATCCCGCGACTCGGTTTGGGAGGAGGAGAAATAGGGGGGATATATGGATAAAATAGATATGGGGTAGATAAGTGGTTAGGATATATGTAAAAAGGTGTAATTAAATAGTTAATATTTAATTACTCATGGGTGAAACAAAATGGGGTGAATTAAACTTAGGATAGGTGTTTAAATCACAAATTGATTAATACTCCAAGGGGGTAGTGGTGATATAAACGTGCCCCAGGTTACCTGAGAAGATAAACGAATGCGAGGGACACTAAATTGAGTAACCAATTTTAAGTGTCTACATATATATAATCAAGTTTTATGTACAATGCCATCATGCACTAGGCATGGTCAAAATGCTCAATGAGCCCGGAAAGTACAAAATGATTGTATAAACAGTCTAGTAAGAGTCACTAAAAAAAGAGCCAAGTGGCCTCTCAACCCCTATGAGATCCCTCGGAGGCGCATGACCATGTCTAGGACTCGGCTACGCCCCGCGCTCCGAGTGCACCGAGGGCTCACGGTCCCGAGCAGTAGCTATAGCCTCACTATGAGAGCGGCTCCTCATCAAGCGCTTTGTAGTCCTATATCCAGCTAGCTCAAGTATGGAGGAGTTCACCATCTTGGCCACATGCCGACAGAGGCAAAGACATCACTATGCCTACCAGCTGCTGAAGGCTCCCTCGCATCCACCGACAACTCGACGCGAGTCTTCTCCATGGGGAGCATCAGGGTATCAGTACATACCCGACAAATCAAGTCTTGCCACTCATCAATAGTCTCTGCAAACAAAAAAAGAAAACAAATTAGAAAATAATCAAAAGCTAAAAACAAAAATGAACAAAAGGAGAGATAGAAACTAAGGCAATCCTAGCTAAAAACAAATATTAAAAGAAGAGTGACAACTCACTCGGATCTCCGGCCTCCAAGAAGGATCCCTAGGATCAGCACCTGCCATAGATGTTACCATTGACTGATGTCCTCCTCCTGTGTCTGGGCAACATAGCATCCTACTATGGACTCATCCTCCCCACCTAGGTCCTAAGAGGGCAACTCCTCTAAGACTAGAGTCACCCTCTCCGCACTCTACTCTGCCCTCTCGGCCTGTAAGATCTCCTGAGTGTCATGCCACTTAGGATTGCTATCCTCCTCTCCACCCGACTCGCTGACCTCCATGTCCTCCATATCTCCCCCTGTGAACTCCTCGGACTCGAGTCTATATCAATAGGGTCATCATCATTATGGGCGGGATCGGCAAGAATTCAAGTAAAGGTGCTTGAGGAGCACCAACTCTCTCTCGGGCACGTACCACCTACCTAGCTGTAATAGGGACACCAGGAGTAACAATAGTCCAACCCCGGCCTCTAGGACCTCCCCTAGCCTCCCGAACTAATCGAATACCGCACCACCGGGGAAGCATGCCAACGTAGGCAAGGCCAAACTGCTGAGGCACTTGATCAAAAGGGTGTGTCTCTACCTTCCCCATCTTGTCCACAAGCTGCCCTGTAGTAGAGCAGAAATAAAAGTGAGGGTCTCCTTACCCCATAACCCTGCCATGGCCTGATAAGGTGTGGCCTCTATATATCCGGTAGTCGGGAGGCAACCGGGGGTGAGGTTCTCTAAGCACCGACATCTCTGTCCATCTGGCTGCCCTCACGGCTCCGGGATCTGCCACCTCTACACCTCTCCCATAGGGGATGATACGCTCATAGACCCAACTCATAACCAAGGTTGGATGGCTCAAAGACTATCCCTGTAAGCAGACCACCCTGTATAGGTCGTGGTAGGTGGTCCCAAGTATATCGGCTCCCCAGGCATAAATCCGGCCATGTGCCTCAATCTGTGTAATAATAGGGGACCAACAGTAGAGTAAGGTGTCCCCTCCCTTGTCCCTAATCAATCTCGAGGAAAGGATCCCCATAATGGCCTGACGAATCAAGGGGATAGGCAAGCTAGGAATGGAATGGACCCTCACCCCCTTCTTCAAACCAGTGGAGACAACTGCGTCTCCCATATATGTAGCCCACTGAGCTATCTGAGCCCGTGACCCCGCTGTCTCAAGTGTAAGCCGTCTCCTAATGATCGGGACTCCCAAGATGTGGTAGACATCCTCCAGGGTGATATTCCACTCACCCTTGACTCCTGGAAATCGAAAGTGTTCCAATCAACATCCCAATACGAAAACAGGTCACACAGTATGTGACTAGAAGGTGCGACATGAGGAACCCGTGATATACGTAATATGCCGGCCCTCTGAAGAGTATCCTGCTCGGCCTGAGAAAGTGCATCCAACACTACTAGAAGCCAATCACACTCTCTCTCATGGCTCCATCTGATGTACTCTTCCTTCTTCTGCAAAACACACAAAAACATGCAAAAAGAGTAAGTTAGTACCAAAATCACATTGGGAAAAATCATTAAAACATATGAGAATACTAAAAATGCAAAAATGGGTTCAAAACAATGTTATTTTAGCGTTCTGTAAAGGACCACCGCCCTGAGTAGGGTGGTGGTTCCATAACCACTACTTTGAAGGGCGGTGGTCTGTGAATGCCCGCCCGCTCAGTGGCGGCGGTCATGTCCCACATTTTCAAACAGGTCACGTGCCCTAAAAATGCTCAAAAACACAAAAAAAAGACCATTTTGACTAAAATGAGAACCTACCCATTAAGTGCCCCCCAAGGACACATTTAAAACTAAAAATTTCAAAAATTACCCCCCCATGGCGAAGATTTCATCATTTTTACATTTTAGGTATAAAAATGGTAAATCGAGAAGAACTAACCTGAGATCTCACGGGTCGATGTTCCACTCACGGAGGCATGATCACTATCTCGTCATGAACGTTTCAACTATACTCTTGTCAAAAACCATCACCGTGGGTCTCAGAGCTCAAAATCAACCAAATCAACATGCACAAATGAATAGGAAAATGGGCCTGTTTTTATATATATAGCATTTTGACTCATTTTGGATGCCACTTTTCGCAGGTTTGGAGTGCCGACGGAGGTAAGTTCTTATCCCCGCGCAAATGGTAAGTCCTCACTTCGTATTATTTTAGCATTTATTTTTCGATTTATTTTATCTATCTGCACTTGAGTCCTCTTTTCATTTTGCAGGTAGTGGGAATTTTAGATGGCATCATTTTGACACATGGACGTGTCAGGTATAATTTCTAGCTTCCCATTTTGGGACCGCCATACTCGGACCCACCGTTTTACGCCTCTTCATGGCTAAAATGCTTCTCTCGAGGGGGCAATATGTACGTACCCAAAATTGTAAGGGTACTGCACTACCAGAACGATGTTACACATGCCCCAATGATGATACAGGTCTCCTCGCAAGGTGTTCAGGATCTGGAAAATCTCTCCAAGTGCATGTTAACATCCCGCATGCCCCACTTAGCCTCTGCATGCTCTGTTTTACTCTTTCCCCTCTTTTCCTTTGTATTTTGTCTTCGATGACAAAATCGCACCCTGTCGTCAGGGCGGCGGTCTCGTGATTCCTTCCCCCTGTCTTGATGACAAAATCGCCACCCTGGCCGAGGCGGCGGTCATCCTGACCGCCGCCAGCAGGCCCCTACTTAGGGCGGTGGTCCTACATGTGTTTTTCCAACACGTTCTTCTGATCATGACTCGCGTAAATTTTCAACTTTTACCAACTTTTTCCACCGCCTTGGCTTGTATTTATGATTTTGGTTCCCTGGAATAGTGTTTCTTCATTGTTTATAGTAAAATATTTCTAGTTAGAGTTACCTTGGGGTGAATGGGAATTCTATAAATAGTTGGTTTGATTAAGAGCAAATGGCCCCTCAAAAACTGCCCTCATCCTCTCATTTCAATAGTTTAGTCTTTCAATTCTTGCTTAGGAATTCAATAATTTTCATTTGTTGCATGCATAGTTAGTATTATTTTGTTGTTTAGAAGCCCCATGATCTTCTTGTCCTAGTGTTATTACTATTTCATAAAATCAATTGAGATAGGATAGTTTAATTTCCATCAAGCCATTAGAGTTGCAGGTTTTGTTCATCAAGAAGGATAGTTTCGTGTTCGGATATTTTGTGTTACATGACTCGTAATAAATCCCACTAGGAATTGCATAAGCCGAGCTTTGTTCTCTTGTTCTATCCTTCTCTTACTCATATTGTATTCATCTACATCCAAAGCTGCCATTGTTCCAATACCTACTTCTATCGATGCTTAGCATTACACGCTTTTGGATTCACGTGAGCACAAAGGAATGAGGAGACCACACCGAGGGACGAGACCACACCGAGGGGACAAGGCCACACACAAATGGATTCACCACTGTTCTACAAAATCCGGTTCAAGCTATCAAAGTTCTAGTTAAAACATATCAAATAGAGTAGTGAATCATTTCATTTCAAGTTAATCTCGCTTTCGATATTGTCGGGAAGCTATGTGGGATTGATAGTTTCTGAGAAACTATGATTCATTCCTCACTTCTAAGGCAAGATCGGGGGTCTTTCAAATAAATTAGATCAGTTATTTGGTTATTCATAATAGATTCACAACTGCACAGAAGGTAGCTATACCGGCTACTTTGTTTGTTTTAAATTTTGTTATTAGCTTAGTTGTCATTTTCTAGATATTAAATAATTGCTCTTTCAATTCTATTAAATAGTTGTTATCTTAATTCTATTAAAATACTCATCAAAAATATAAAAATAGAGAATTTATATATGTTGTGGATATACTTTACATAATTAGTTTACATTGCTTTAATTAGATTTATATTGTTCCTTTTGTATGACAATCACGGGACCTAGGGAGCCCAGAGAATACGTATTCGAACCAATCGTGCCTCAACCCAATATTGTTACAGCAATAACTGACATAGACCAAAATCTCATAATTCAGGTCTTCCGAGCAATAACAGACCTACAATAAATCAGCGCACAACTTGAGAGAATTAAACATAGAAGATGACAAAGTGCATACATTTTGGTCAAACCAGCCAAACTACATATTGCCTTAATAGATATCCGCATGACTGTAGAAGGGCTTGAAAAAGAGCAAACGTTCGGTTGTGATCCTTTGGTCCCACAGCCAGACGCTGGGAGACATCCTCATTGACATAGACACTAGCTTAAGAATTCAAGTTACCAGAACACTGTAAGGTACTCTGAGAAGATTGTGCAACTTTTAGTTCTAAACATAGAGGCCGAAAAGGCATACAACTACTAGATATTAGGGATTAGGGATTGATTCTGCACATGACCATAGGAGGTCCACAACAACCACAAACTTACGGTTGTGATCCACAGGTCCCACAACCCAACAAGCCCACAGGTCAATCAGACATTGATGTTGGTTTACACACATTGATATTTAGGTCCTCTCCACTTCCACTAAGCATTATCACACAACTATCCTCACTAGACGTAGTAGCTAATCAAGCTAAGGATTTCTGGACTAGACTAGAGAATCACCCATAGAATCCACTATATATCCATCATCCATTTTCATGACCCTATCGGGAGACATATACGAAGCACCCACAGGCTATCTTCCACGTATTCCACAACCTATAGATCAGATCACACCAGAGCTCGATATTGATTGGAGCCTTCGAGTAGTCATCCTCGCCGAACAATCTATCACACCAGTTCAGGTTAGAAGGGCCTTCTTTTCCTTAGACTCATAGATTCCATTAGTGCGCGTCGAAGACATAAGATTACCTAACTAGTGTGTCAACACCCCATGTATATTCCATCTCCACCGGTTGTCTCGACATGACCTCAGGAGGTCGGGTGTGAGGAAGAGTTACTTGTAGATTCCCATGGTCACTTGTCACTTTTCCATCATAGAATACCCTGCAATCAAGCCATTATAATCTACTCGTATGTCTCACACTCTAACGAAAATGATACATCCACTCTAAATATACGCCTTGTGTTATAGTACCACAACTCCTCGTACACCCGTGCTAACAACGTAGGATTCCAAATAAACAATTTCCTATACACCATCATACCTAATACCACCCTTGTAAACATCCATGAAAAACACCTATCAATTCTCGGAAAAATAAAAAAGCAAGCAAAAACAACCCAAATATTAAATACACCACCCATATTAACACGTGTGGGTCAACGTCACCTTTTACACCTTCGACAGCCTCCATCACAATCAAATACACTCAAAAATTACAAATTAGAGCTCTCTAGACATCTTAATATAAAAATAGTAATTGTACCAAATGAGTCATTTGAAATCACTTTATATAGTGTTTTTCTTACCTCACACCCAATGACTAATGGTTGTGTATAAATCAACCATGATTTTTTCACCTTATCTTAAAAATAAATTTTGGTCCCTTGACCTCATCAAACCATCACATTCATCATCCCTTGCCAAAATTGCACATTTTTCAAGGATGTGCTTCCTTTGAGGGATTTGAGCCCCTTCAAAATCAGATTCAATCAATCTATATCAAGTCTACTTTTATCAAATCCACTTTAGATTTCACACCATTAAGGAAACATATTCCCTTGTCATCATTTAGTCATACGTATATAGGGCACAAACCCATTAGTTCCCTCTATCATTTGAATTCACGGTCCTAGAATCCCACCTTTGTAGCAACATTCTTTTTCAATCCTATGTCTCTTGATAGATCATCGATACCATAACTAGCTGGGTATCATTTCCAAAAACTTCTTCCTATGAGTCATATATCTATAGGTTATAAACCCATTGGTTCCCCTATCACCCGACTCCTAGATTGCACCAATTCCACCTTTGTGTCAATTTACTTTCATAATTAGTCTTCGAGCATCTTAAATAAAAAAACTGTCATACAAACCTATCTCATCTAGAAACCTTCATCAAACAAGTGATCATTTCACTTCATCATAATCACCCCTAGTTTGAGGGGGATCACTTATCCACAAAAATCAATTATTTCACTCATTTTTATCCAAATGCCCATATATCATAAACGACTTGACAAAAAGGGACAAATGTAGACATCGGGTTTTTGGCACCCTAGGTGACTCACCTACATCCCTCACATTCATATCTCAAATATTAATATAATCCTATCACTAAGTCATAAACCTATCCTAAATCACATTTACCCCCGTAAAAACTATCTACCTATCCTATTTACTCACACTAAACCTCCCTAACCATCTACCACCCATCCTAACCCATTTTTATCCCAACATCCTAACCCCTAAACCCATTTAACCTCTTCTTAACCACATAAGCTCGCATCCTCACCCAATAAATTCTGACTTGGAAGTGGTTACAATAACTTCCAATATGCTTTCTCCACATTTTTCAGATCACCGATGATCCTAATAGATTACCAAAGATTATAAATAGAACCACAAGCTTCCTAATTTAGGACCACAAAGCATTGTAGGAAATCTTTGTCACATTATAGAACCAAACAACATTGTTAGAAACATCTAGACGTCCTCAACATCCCTGTCAAGCCATCAGAAGCTCAATAATATCTTGTAAGCATTTATAGCTCTATCTAGTCCATTTTCACATTAAAGGTAATCAAATCCTCATCTCTTCCTTCTTTCACTTTAATAGAGTATCATATACAAGATAAATCAATCACCTTAAGTCTTTGATTCTACTTAAATCACCCAAGATTCTTGTCATTCTATCATTCTACCAAATTTACATACTTTCATAGTATCTCATAAATTTGTTTCGTCCTAATTTGTCTTCTTGTAAGATGTGTCCTCTCAGTAGATGGAAGTTTTAGGTGCATCACACCCCATTACTAGTATTTATGAGCTTCGATCATACAACATCCCTTTGTCTCGGGAGTAGTTCAATATTGCACATGAGCTAAGCCTATGTTTCATTTCTCTCACACCTAAAATTGAATATATTGAGGAACAACTTGAAGTGAATCATGAAATATAGGATGCAACAAAACAATTCTAGTTCAATTAATTTTTGGGCTTTGAACTTGTCGTAGCCCTTTCTTGGGCCACCTATCAAGTATAACAAGATATCTCCATCCCTCTTGAATTCTAATCATATTTTCATTATCTTATTTCATATCATATCAATTGATTGTAAACACGAGTTGACATCCCTTGAGGAATCCCATTGGTTCGTGAGATCAGCCATTTCCAAGCAACTCATTTAATCGTTATCTAATATTTTTCTTATTTAGATATCATTGCATACATGTCCTCTCACTCGGTGAACAAGGATTCTTCTACATTATTCATGTACACACTCACTTTGAAATTGCATTTGTCAATGCGGGCATAGTTAAACTTTACTACTTTTAGAGTTTTTGGTATTTCATTATAATATTAAAAACTGAAATTCACCTCAAACAAAACTCGAGAGATCACATTTTCAAATAATAGTGATTGGTTTTTGTATGACATTTTTTGTGCTTATCATTTTCAACTATGAATTTGGTCTAATACAAATATATGAGCCATCGTATTACTTTCTCTTGTCTTGCCTATGCTTGTAAACTAGATTTAATTTCTAGTTCAATTGTGGATTCATCGTTCATTGCATTGGATGAGTTTGGTTTTCTTATTATGACTTTGAATAAGGTTTTAACACTTTTCATGTTATTCTCATATATGTACTTAGAGTATATCATCATATCTTGGCTACATTTTATTCTTCCTAGACGGATTCAACACATCATCGGTTACACACAAAGGAAAAATGTCATTTTTCATCCAAGAGACACGAAGACGATGATTTATAGTTATTTAGATGAATATTTCATGATTTCTAGAAAATTATGATGCATGAGGCAGCCCTAGCAAGGTATTGCAAAAGTGCATAACGAATGTCATTTTGATTTGTAGGAGCAGGTCTAAAACATGATTTTATAGGCAAAAGAAAAATCTTTCATGAAGAAAAAAACATGCACACGAGACTAGATAATAGTTGAAAATGAAATAAGTCTAATGTTATTTTAAAAGTAATTTTATTACTTATTAGGAAGTTTGGTCATGTCGTTTTGAATTTTAAATTCCAATATTATCAAAAAAATTGTTAAAATGGATCATTTTCGCTTAAAATTGACACCCAATATTGGTCAAGAGTCATGGATAAATTAATAGTTATTGATAAATTTGAAGGGGGATTTCCATACATGGAAAAAAATGTAGTTATAACTGATTTTAGAATACCTCTCGGACATTGTCAAACCGAGTGTCGTGACACCAACATATACAAATGAACTCACCAAACGGAGAATAAAAGATCAAAAATCTTTGGGGACTATTGGTCTTGGCTTGTCAAAATATTACCTACATCATGTGGAGTTCACAAATTCAGAAAATGAAATTTGGGATTCACTAAATAAGTTATTTAGATCCGAAGCGTAAATTGCAAAGATGACATCAAGAACCTCTTATATGGCTTGAAGATGGATGAAGGTGTAAAAATGGAAAATCATATAAGTAAGTTTCATTATTTATTAAATCATTTAGCTATTATTAATGAGAAATTATAAGATGATGATGTTAAAGCAATAATATTAAATAACATGCTCAAGAGTTTTTCTAGTATGGTTTTTACTTTAAGCAAAGTGAAAATCAACTTGGAAGGAGTTATTTCCACTTTACTTGATGAAGGAAACTCAAATGAAATGTTTTAACCACAAGAGGCATTATATTTCCAAAAAAGGGAAAGTACAATTCAAAGCATGTTCCTCAAAAAGGAAAAATCAAATGTTACTATTGTAAAGACCAAATACATGTAATTTTGAATTGTAAAAAGAGGGCATATGATCTTCTGGATGATAAACTGGATCAAAAGGCCTACTTAGTGGAAGAAAATGATTGGGAAGAATATTCAAATGATGAATAACTATCTTTCCATAGTGATGAAGAATTTTTTTGTTAAATAACTTCAATTCACTTACTTGGAGGATGGAGACAATGGAGGAAGGAGTTCAATAAATGACCTCTTGTCACCACTAATGATGGGGCATGTGCATCTACAAGAGGGAAATTTTTTATTTTTGTTGTGTGTGTATGAATAAGAACAGGAGTTTGGTGATAATTCCAATATTTTATCTTGAAAGTGTTTTGATATGGTGTAGAAGGTATAGAACTATAAAAATAGTTGTATATGAGGGAAATTGACTACATATACCCTCTTACTACCATAGGTTTTGGAATATGGTTAACTAGTGATAAGTTCACTAGAATAAAAGAAATATAAGTTCTCGTATGCAAGTGATCATGTGCAAGTAAGATCTAGACATAAATATGCAGACCTAACAAGATGCATTGACATACGATTTTTTTCCAGCTTACTCCTTGCCCCATGTTCACACTAATAGGGATTTTAGAAAATATTAGTGCGTACATTTTATATTATGAGAAATGATTTTATCTAGGATAATATAATATGAGTTGTTAGTGATTTTACATCATTAGTTTGGTTGTTGAACCAACTTATATGAATAATATTAGGTTGGAGAGTTTGTAGGGATCTTGAGCTTGAAAATAAGATGTATTAATCCTATATATATGTACACTATCATGTATGATTATAATGAAATATGTGATAATTTTGCAAACTCTATCCAAACTTAACATAGACTTTATGGTGCCTATTCTTGTCTAAGGAATTTATGCCATATCAACATAATCTATTAACCTTAGAGACTTTGTGATTATGATTGATTCTTATTCTTTTCTGTCTATGTTGTTAACTTTATCTTCCATATGAAAGAGAGAGGTTTTGAGTTTATATTTTCTTGGATTTATCCTATCAAACTTATGTGTTCCTATTGTACTATAGGGTTCCTCTCTTTTCTCCCTCTTTTCTCTCCTTTCTCTTCTCCTTTCCCTTCGAGTTTTATCTTCTTTTTTATTTTCTAGTTAAAAGAACCAAAAACCCAAATAACCCTATCATATGAGGGAACTACCCCTCTAAAAACTAGAGGAACCCCTATCAATAGATGATTTTCTTGAACTATTGTAGATTTTACACTACCTTCACAAGGTCATATCTAATAATATAAAGTGACATAAAATTAGGACAGAAAAAAAAATAGAAAAAATTAATCTTATAACAAGTTAATCATTACATTTAAAAACATTATTATGGTTGATTTTATAGCACCAACACTGATTCCCTTGTCAAAACCCATCCTTCACATAAAATCCCATTACCATTATTAAATAGTAGTATTGTTATCATTATTTATCTCTATACTAGAGGTAAACCTATAAATTGAAACATTCCAATCAAATATGTGCGTTGTTACATTGATCTCAACCAAAATTTCACCCTAAAAACCTTTTTTGGGGGGTTTATGGAACCTCTACTTATTCTCATATCATATCAACAATCCTCTTATACATTTTTCAGAGCACTATAGATTTTCAAAATTCATTTTCAAGCTTCATTGTGTTGTTGGATGTTCATTACCAATTATGATTATAAACAACTTATAAGTTACTGTTATCCAAAATAAGCCCATGCTTGTTTTGGTTAACTTGCCTTCATTCTTCCTTCCTTTTGCTGCAGGTAGATTTTTGCAACTTTAAAATCACTCAAAAGTTCCTAGAGATGGCTTCATCAGATAGGATTTTTCTTCCCCTTTCCAAAAAGGTAAAGAAGTCCTCCTAACTCCTTGTATTTTTTGAGTTATGGCTCGGTGGAGTTTGGAGGGAAAATTTGCCAAGGCGGACCCACGGGAAAATTTTTGGCACTTAGCCTTTTGGCTAAAAACTCAAAGGAAAATTTCAGCCCAAAAGCCTGCAAAAGAAATGAAAAGCTGCCATGTGTCCAAAGCGGTAGGCATCGGAGGAACTTCAAGTTTTTGGCTTTTGGTCAAAATGTGTCAGAGGAAAAATTAGGTCGTGCCTCCCCAACCAATCAAAAGCTGACACGTGTCCATGTCAGCAATGGGAGTCGGGCGTCGGGAGGAGTTTGAAAATTTTTCCAAAGTGGTGAAGGTGCAAAGGTAAAAACTTGAGCCGCACCTCCACGCCGCATCAGAAGGTGCCACGTGTCCACATCAGCAATGGAGTGGCGGGCCGCAGAGGATTTTGGGAAATTTTCCCAATTTTGCAAAAGGAGAAAAAAGGAAAGTTGGGCCCGCAGATCAACTAGAGAGTGCCACGTGGTAGTGGGAAGTGGGGCATGGAGAATTTTTGGGAAATTTTCCCAATTTGAAAAAGGAGGGAAAAAGTTCAAATTTCGGCCCGCGAACCCTAATTTTGCCCTAATTTCACATGTTTTTCCCTAAATCTTTAGAGGGCCATATCTTTTGATCCAGAGCTCGGATTTTCACATTTTTAGTATCATTCGAAAGATGTTAAAATTATCCACACGATAGACTATTCAATTTTGATTTTTGGTAGAGTTTTATGGGATAAAAATGAAGAAATGTCCCTGGCATGGGAAAAATGCAGAACCGACCCCCAACCACCAAAATTGATGAAGTATGGCACTTGTTTCTTCTCCAGCATGGCCAAATGCATCGAAAAATGGATTTTTGAGGGTGCCCTTGCTGTTTTAATGAATCTTTTTGGTGGTTGGAGATCTAAAATCAATTTTCCCACATTTTTTACCTTTCCTTCGTTCTGCTTCATCGTTAAAAGCCAGTTTTGGCTCATTTGTAAAGGGTTGGACGTTTTTGTTCTTGCAGACTCCCCTCTTCCCCTTGGCACATGAATTCATGGAGTTTCAGGCCTCTCAGTGGAACTACAATATATTTTTTTCCTCCTTTCCATTGTAATGCATCGTATCAAAAACTAGGAATGATAAAGCATGCTCTGTGAATGAATTTTCAATCCTTTCTTGCATTTATTGTTTCCTTCTAATCCTTCATTACATTTTGGTAATTTGTGCATGTTCTAGTGTTGCATTCTTATGATCTGTGTCTATTTGCAAAAATAGAAGTCCATCACTCCTTTAGTGTATCACCATTTTTACTTAGTTTTGTTTCTTTTACATCTTTTAACTGTCTCCTTGGAATCTAGAGTAGGATTTAGCATTGAACCTCTGCAAAATTCATGCATACACCTAAACAGAGGGGTAGCAACCAGATTTCTCTAGAGGGTTTTCTCACCTTGCAAGGTCCCACACCTTGGAGAAAACCCAATGTTGTGAAATCACACTAAATGACCCAATTTTGACTGCAGATTTGAAGGTCATTTAGGGGTGTCTTTGAGATTTGCACTAACAGCTTACATTCATCATATGGGGAGGATTTTGGTGTGTGTGTGTGTGTGTGTGTGTGTGTGTGTGTGTGTGTGTGTGTGTACAAGATTGAGAATACTAGATTAAATTTAATGCTAAATTTTTAATTTGTTTAAGCATTATTATCACCCATGAATTTTTAGTTCTCCACATCATTTTAAATAAAGGATTTTATTATGAGTTCAATATTAGTTGAATAGTTGCATCTAGGCTTAATTTAGACCCCAATACCTAGTCTCAAATATTTCACAAATTCAATACTCAAATAATAATCACATATGCACAAAAATTAGGTTCTAATGCCAATAACCTAATATACATATATAGATTGGTAAGTACATGGAATAAAGGGGCCAAAAGAAGGTATTAAGTGGGCATTTTTATTAAAAAAATAAGAAACCTTAACTTGTATGACAACAATTGAGATGTCTACACTAAGAATTTGAAAATGCAATATTGTAACATTTTGATTTTAGTTTCTAAATCACCATTTTGTAAGAATGGTCAAGAATAAGTAGGTCAAATAGATGAAATTTGAAGATGTACTCCCATTTTTAGAAACCATAGTAGATATTCAGTCATGCACCTCCACATTTTAAAGCTTTGTTTATAATTTTTAAAAATCCTTTGGTGGAAAGTTAGATAATATCTAGTTTTCAATTTATATATTTATTAAAAATGAATCTTTTTAAAATAATTTTACATGTAGATAGACCTTGAAAATTAATAAATAATGGACATGTAACCATTACTCCCCTAACTATCTCAAACAAATTGAAATTTTCTTTTTTTAATCAGAGAGAATTAGACCTAGTTTCCAAATGATTTTTTTATAATTTGAATGTTTGAAATGTAAGATATGTAAACAAATATAGACATGTATAGTCATTGTTGTCCAAAATAACCCCCATGGTTATTTTGATAACTTACATCCTCATTCGACTCTAAGGTTCAAGTTCATAGGTTGCACACACTCCAGAGTAGTGCCTTGCACGCTTTTTTCTTGGCTATAATTCTTCCGAGTGCCCTTCTTGTTTCTTCTTTGTGCTTCCTCTTCCCATCACTCCCTCCCCGCACATTCTCCGTGTGCTTCCCCATTCCCGCTTATTCTTATATCTCTTTTCATTTCCCCTTCGTGCCTTCCTTTTGCGTGCTTTCTTTATTTCCCATAGTTCATGCACCTTATGCACGCACACCCATTTACTTGCCTTCTAATTTGGCTAAGTCCCCCGACATGCCTTATACATGTATGTTTTTCCTCTTAAGCTCCTTGTATTTCCTCGTTTTCACTTTCCTTGTCCGCATTCTTACCTTGCACATATTTCCTTTGCATTTTCACACTGTGCACTTCCTTTCCTCTAATCCTCACGCGCTCATTCATTTTGATGCCCGTTCCCACTTGCATACTTGTATCCTTTCGCAAATATGCACCTTTCTTCCCTTTTGTGCACACCCTCTTTGCACACCCATCTTCTACATTCTTACACCCATTGATCGCATGTGTGCTTAGTGTAAATTTGTCATGTCACACTATTCCAAGTGGTAATGTGTCGACTTGAGTGTGTTTCACATAACCTATCAAATCATGCAAACCGGTCAGTTGAATCCTTGTAAGAAACTAGTGAGTGACACGTGGCAAAAAAGAAAAAATAAATGAACAGTTGGCTGATCCTTCACTCAATTAGTGTGCACCATGTGTCATTGTGTGTTCGGTTTTCACTAGAGACCTTCATATCACAAAAAAATTGCTACAAGGCTCGACACGCTTGCACTTGGGCTTGTTGGAAATTTGTTGACGTGGGCTATATGTTGTACTATTAAAAAGTGGATTTTGGTAGGATTTGGTTGGAAAAAATAGGGAAATGTCACTTAGATCATTAATGCAGACATATAATTGACTCAACCACTAGATTTTATTCATATCTTACCTCTTTCCTTCTTCCACAAGCCAAACAGACATAGGGAGGCACATCGATGACCTTGAAGGTCAATTTATAGGAATTTATTGTTTGTTGTTGGTGGTTAGAAATTTGAATCCAAGTTTCCCTCTCTTTCTCCTCCCCCTCTCTTCTTCTCCTTTTATAAATAGTAGAGCTCTACTCATTGAAACAGATCCCTCTTTGTTGTAGACAAAGACCATACTAAAATGGTGGCCAACTTCCCTTGAGTTTTAAACCTTAAACTTGGTATCTGCAATGTATTCCCACCTTTTTCCATGAATGTAAATGATTGTGCATCCTTAAAGTAATAAAATTAGGTTTTGTGGCACTTTTGTCTTCCCTTTTCTCATTTCTATTGCGTCTTGCCTCTCTCTGTTCACATTTCTGGCATGTTGTGCACATTTCTTGCTTACAAGTTCCATGTTTATGTGTTGTCATTACACGGAAATCCGGGTTTGCATGGTTTTATCTGTGGTGCACTTTTCCACCCTCTCTCCCATGTTTTCTCTCTTTCCTTCCCCTTGTGGAGAGTGATTGACCCTCTTTCTAGTGCTATCACCGCCCCTTTTAGCCTAGGATTTCCCTTATGCATCTCCTTCTAACCCTAGTCCCTTGGAATGTCAGTTTAGGATTAGATAGCTTCATTTCTAGCATTAGGAGTAGTTTTAGCAGTAGAAATAGGTATAGTAAATGGCCTTCTCTAAAGGTATATCTTGGTGCGCAAGGTACCACAACTTGGAGATAGTCCCATGTTGCCTCAAAATCCCAGTTCATCCTAATCTGGGATGGGTGTAATTTTTAGTTCCAACATTTTTGGCACGCACGGTGAGAAGTTTGAAGAGCTATACATCTTCATCTTAGCAAGTTTGATGTATTATTGTTGAGATCTACCCTTTTGAGGAATTCTTTAATACTTCTCGACAACTCCACTAATTCAACCAATCCATTATCTCATTTGCAGACCTTCCCTTTCATTATTTCATCCATTTCCTTTCTTTCCATCATTCCATTTTCCTCTTTCATGAAGTTGTGCAATCATGGCTTCATTCCCTCACTAGAATCCCCACTTTCAAGAGAAAACCAGTTCCCTCCATCCACATTTTCAAAATCCTCCTTTAGATCATTTTTATGAACCCTATCATGAAGAATGCACATATGACCCAAATCCCATTAATGAATATGGTTATTCTAATGGCCATGTTTTTTAAGAACAGGGTTATGCAGGTGATAGCGGTGATTCCATGGAAGATATTTATTTTCAAAGGAAGATTCAAGAAATGGAGATGAGCATGATGTAGGTCAGAATTACTGGTTCATTAAGGCAATCAAGATTGGTTTTAGGAGGCCCTATCCATGGATCAGCCCTATACCAAACTAGTTTAGCCCTCAATAGAAGCTGAGTTTTATGGTTGAGATCACACCTCAAATTGAAGAGTGGGCTGAATAAATGGAGTCTTACCAATCTAGTGTTGGGCGACCACTCAATGGGGTAACTCTACGGTGTCATCTTATAGTCCTCCTATTCCTCCTCCCTAACTTATGCCATCTCAACCTACTTTCCATGTTCCTAGTTTTCTACCTGCTCCCATTAAGGATTCCCCTTCTCCATTTGTTTCCCTTCCATATCACCTTAATTTATCTACCATCATTTCTCTTGTGCATGCATCCATTCCTTCCGTGTACATTCCCTCCATGCCCATCCTCCCACCTCCTTTTGAGTCCCCTCTATCTAACTATGTTGTAAACAAACAACCCCTTACCTATGCATCATCCCCAACCAATATCATCATGTTTGATGATTATAAAACTATTGAAGAATGGTGTGACTCTGATTGGGAGGATGAGATTACACAGAGCAAGAATAAAGAGGGCATCTCCTTCAAGGAAATTTAATTAGACTCAGAGGACACAATTTTAAAAGAGACAAAGTTATTTGTAGAGGCGTAATCAGATGTGCGGCCCAACTGCAAATAGTCTCCTTCAGGGAGGAGAGTATGCATGATGATCCCATAAATAGTGTGCAGCCCAACTCGCAAAACAGTCTCCTTTAGGAGGAGAGTATGCATGATGATCCCATTTATGGGATTGAGCTTCAAAGAAATGATAAATCAAAAGGATTAGACCATGCCCAATCAAATATTTGTCTATTCTAGAGCCAAAAATAGACTTTACGCTTGATGGTCATGCTCATTTCAAAGCATGAGGTAGAGTTTCAGTGTGCCAAAGGTCAGCAACAATGCCTCCCAGATCCAAATGTAGAACAACTAAATGAGGTATTTGTTTTGTTTGTTAATACTTTGAGGAGAAGGGTGGAAGACCATCTACAAGTCAGTTTTTCACTCTTGTCACAAACCATGTTCAACGTCAAATCAGTCACATGGTCTCAATTTGTGAGGAAAGGAAGCTACTTCTCCATGCTTGTTATAGGTTTTGTTTGACCCGTCTTTGATTCTAGTTAGTATAGGTTAGTTTAGGTTTTCTTTTAGTAAAATAAGTGCTCGTGCACACTCTACATGTTTCCCCTTAGAACATGTATGATTTTCAAATTTTGTATATAGTTGTGCTTCTTGTTGTTCGGTGCACTCTTGTTGGTGTTGTGTTCTTTCCTTCCACTCGCTATTGTGTGTGACCTTTTGTTACTTCTTGGGATGGAAGTCCAATTTTCAATAATGAATTCCAACGGCACTGCACACATTTTTCCACTCTCATAATTCAATTCAGAAAATATTCATATGAGAGCAAAGGTTTGTTCGAGTTCAAGTAGTGCTTCAAGTGAATTTAGGGGTGTTTTTCAATTTGTGGATCAGATATTCATATTTCTTAGAAGACTTCATGCCCAATGGATGCTTATAATGCTACTAGTCTCTTCATCTAGTAGGTAGATGGCCCCAAAATTCACCAAAGTGTTTTCCGAAATAACCTCCTAGTTATTTTTATAACTTACATCCTCATTCGACTCGAGGTTCAATTTCATAGGTCTCACACACTCTAGAAGTTCCCTTGGCACAGCTTTATTTG
This sequence comes from Taxus wallichiana var. yunnanensis, assembly GCA_018340775.1. Lineage (NCBI taxonomy): Eukaryota > Viridiplantae > Streptophyta > Pinopsida > Cupressales > Taxaceae > Taxus > Taxus wallichiana. The sequence continues at coordinate 549,509,626 of CM031244.1, read as the reverse complement.
GATTAAATTCTTCTATATTTTCTTGCATGCCCTTCCTATTTATTCTTTGTGCTTCCTCCTCTCATTTCTCCCTCCCGCACATTCTTTGTGCGCTTCCCCATCCCCCTTATTCTTCTATCTCTTTCCATTTCCCATTCACAACTTCATCTTACATGCCCACTTTATTTACCATAGTTCGTGCACCTTCCATGCACCCACCCCTTGAATTTCCTTCCAATTCAGCTAAATCCCTTGTATGCCTTACTCGCATGCATGCCTTTCCTCTTGAGCTCCACGTATTTCCTTATGCTTTCTTTCCTTGTCCGCATTCTTCCCTTACGCATCTTGATTTTGTATTTTTACGTTGTGCACTTCCTTTCTTCTAGTCCTCGAGCTCTCATTCATTTTGATGCACATGCCCGCTTGCATACTTGTATCCTTTTATAGATATGCACCTTTCCTCCCTTCCATGTGCACCCTATTTGTGCACCCATCTTCTACATTCTTGCACCCCTTGCTTGCATACACACTTAGTGAAACTCTATCATGTCATTCATTGTGCCACGTGGTAAATCTGTCAGAATTGAGTGTGTTTCACACAACCTATAAAAGCACACCAATTGGACATTGAATCCTTATGATGAACCAAAGATGCGACACATGGTAGAAAAGATAAAACAAATGAATAGTTAGCTGATCCTTTATCCGATCAGCATGTGCCACATATCATTGGGTGTTTAGTTTGTACTGTAGAACTTCACATCACAATAAATTTTGCTAAAGGGCTCGACACACATGCACTGGGCTTGTTGGAAATATGTTGATGTGGGCTACATGTTGTTATATTAAAAATCAGATTTTTGAAGGATTTGGCTAGTAGAAAATAGGAAACATCACTCAAATCATTAATGTAGACATCTAATCGACTCAACCACCAGATTTTCTTCAAATCTTGCCTTTTTCCTTCTTCCACAAGCCAAACATACATGGGGAGGCACATCTGATGTACTTCGCACATGGATTTTTAGGCATTTATTATTTTTTTGGTGGTTAGATATTTGAATCCAATTTTTCCTCTCTTTCTCCTCCTCTTCTCTCCTTTTATAAATTGTAGAGCTCTACTCATTGAAACGGATCCCTCTTTGTTATAACACACCATGCCAAAATGGTGGCTGACTTCCCATGAGTTTCAGACCTTGAAATTGGTCTCTGCAATGTATTCTTACCTTCTTGCCATGAATGTAAATGATTGTGCATCCTTCAAGCAATAAAATTAGGTTTTGTGGCACTTTTGTCTGCCCTTTTCTCATTTTTATTGTGTCTTACCTCTCTATTAGCATTTATGGCATGATGTGCACATTTATTTCTTGCAAGTTCCCTTTTCATGTGTTGTCAATGCATTGGAAATTTGGTTCTATATGGCTCTTATCTATGGTGCGCTTATCCACCCTCTTTCCCACATTTTCTCTCTATTTCCTTCCCCTTGTGGAAAGTGATCAACCCTTTTTGGTGTTATCACCGCCTTTTATCTGAGGATTTCCTTATACATTTCCTTCTAACCCCAATCCTCGAATGTCAGGTTTAGGATTAGATAGATTCATTTCCAACATTAGGAGTAGTTTTAGTGGTATAAATAGGTAGAGGAACCGACCTTCTCCAAAGGTATGTCTTGGTGTGTAAGGTCCCACAACTTGGAAATAGTCCCATGTTGCCTCAAAAGCCTAGATTATCCTAATCTAGGATGGGTACAATTTTGAGTTCAACAATTACATCATACATTGACATAAAATTCCATGCTTTGAAAATCAATATAGACGAAAACATTAAATTGGTCAAAATATTTAAAGTATTATATATTTAGAAAGAGGAGGGTACGCTTGATGTTACAACCATATTTTTATGAAAAATATCGATGAAATTTATAGTTTTTCTCATGGCATAATTTGGATTATTGCATTTTCAACCTAAAACTTGGATATAGTTATGTGTGTAAGTCCAATCCTTGTGTTCAAATTTTCAAACCTAAAATGCCTACACATTAAAATGGTAATTGTTATTACTATTTCTTTATAATTATTAAGGGTTGTAGTAAGAATTAAAATGAATTTTTACATGTACTTTAGATTTATTCGATAAATATAATAAATTTAGGTCACTACATATTTTGGAATTGGTGTCATAGCTCCATGAGTTATAGTTTAGAAGACATTTTTCAAAATCTAATTTGGTGAGTATTGTTGGACTTTGTGTCTTATTTGTTGTCATTGATGTCAAATTTCATATCAATGTCAAAGGGTTTCAAGGTTTCATAGGATTCAATATGAGGTGTCATCCATATTTAAGTTTGAATGTTGATTAGTAGTGCCCAAGTCTTGGTCAACATGCATGGTTGCGTGTATGGTTCTAGCTTCTATGGTCATGATATGATTTCCAACCGATGATATGATGTCTAGCATGGTCTATATGATGTTTCGAGGTGTTAATGATCCTGTAAGAGGGAAATCAAGCCATTTCATGAGAAGTATGTAATGGGTCAATTCATTATAAGCCTATTCCTAGACCTAGAATGAGCGGGATTGTATGGTTCCTTGATAAATGAGGAATAATAGGTTAACATGAACACATGAAATGTGTTGTGACATGGAATAACATGTGTTTAATGAGTTCAAGGTCATAGAACAAGTATATGGTGCTAATTCAAGGTCATATTGATGAAAAGCTATGAAGACAATGCTAAGATGCATGGGAAACACATGGTGCTTGGATATTTTCAGATGAATTTGAGCTTGGATTGGGTTTTGGAAACATGGGATAGGTCCCTTTAGTTCTTTGAGAAAATTTTCAAGTCAAGGAAGAGAAGAAATTGCAAGAAAACTCATTTTTGGCTCTACCAAGCTCTTAGAAAGTAAAACCCATCTTGATAGGTCAATTTCTTTTGCTCACCTACTTGTGTAAATTTTTCATGGGTTCCTGAGACTTTATAGTATATTAGTTCATGGATTTAATAATACATAGCAAGAATAATGAGGTCAAATGGACATTATACATTTATGAACCATTGTTAAGAAGAAGAAGAACAAGTCAAAACTCTTGCTAAAACCCTAGCAGGTAGAGTGATAGAGAATAAATGCTTGGTATGGCGATGAAATGGATTGGAAAATATGGTTTGATGACTCATAAATGTAGAGGAATCCTTAGAGTTCATTTTGGTGGTGGTTTCATGTTCCAGGTCTTCTGATAAGATGGAGAAAAAACCTAGTTTTGTGGATATTTACAGGTATAGAGCTGAGATGGAAATTTCATGGAGAAAAATCAATATTTCCAAATACCTTTAGAGGTGTGCTAAGTATCCATGAAAATATATATGTAGGTTGTGTGGAGAAAATTTAAGAATCAAGCCTCTAAAGTTTCCCTACCGCTAAAGGGCTAGAAGGTGCAAAGTCAATTTTGTGGTTTAAAGGTATGTTTGATGATTTACATGATGAAGCATGGTTATTTGATCTTGGAAAAATTTATATGGTCCCTCGTGGTGTTTTTGAATGCCTAGTGTAATCTGGAAATGGGTTGTCATGATGAAGACCTAATGGCCTAAAACTGTCATATTAGGCCTATCAAGAAGGTGACTGAAACATGTATGAAAATATGGTTTTACCAATGTTACATAGGGTTATGTGTGCTTGATCATGTTGGAATGGATTCTAGAGGAGTTTTAAAATTGGTTTTAGTGTTTGGAAATGGACTTGGAGGTGTTTTTATTTGTTGTTCTCAAAACTAGTTCTTGAGTCTTGATTGTTAGTTTGACCAATTTCGATATGGAAGGGTTTTGGTGCCTTAAGCCTTGTTCTAATGAATATCATGAGTTGTATCAGTTATTATACATCATGATATTTCCATTTATGTGTTATTTGTGTCATGATGATGATTTTTCTATGTGAAGCCATTCGTTATTCAAGAGTTATTTTCGGGTACTTGAGACCTAGTTGAGTATACTTACTTCTTGGTGTGTCTCATGAGGAAGATGGGTGTTATAGAGGTTATTGTGCTTGATGAAGGTTGTTAGAGGATTATCCTAGAGTGTGTGCATATTTTGGAGACATGGTGATGATGTAGTGTTCCCTTGGATTTCATAGTGCATTCGTTGGAGGAGAAAGCTTGTATAGGCCTAACTAAGAGGCTTAGTGTCATTTGTGTTTGATAAGATATTACCAACCTGTAAGGTCTCTTGGAGTGATTTTATATGATGGAGTGGAGTTTTTCCATGTTATCATGACCTACCTTAATATTATTAGATTACATGTGCTTAATGTTATGATGATTCATGTATATAAAGTGAATGTATTTGCTCATTTGAGTTGAGTTGTGATGATGGGGATGTGAGCGAGCTAGAAGAGGTGAAAGAAGAGTATATAGGGGTTAATGGAAGAACTGAGAATATGAATGAAGAGTTGTGAAAATTGTAGGATAAGGTGTTCAAGGTAATTATACCTAATCAACATGATATGATGCAAGTTTGAGCGAAGTAGGAGAAGATTTTGTTTGAGAGGGTTTTGAGTGCATGAAGTTGAACTAGTGATCACAATAAGTTGTTTGAGAAAAATTCATCATTGATCTTCATCTTTAGGTGTTTGAGTTCTTGATTGATCACCTTAAGGGTTGTAGCCTCCTTTTAGGATTGGTTTCCTACTAAACTAGGGATTGGTGCTCCTTGTGGGGTTGGTGCCTCACTAAATAAATCTTGTGTGATGTTTAATATTCACATAAGTCTTTTGTATTGAGTAATATATACAAAAGTTTTAGTGGGTTTTCTTCCCTTTGAGGGTTTCCCACATTATATGTTGTGTACTTATTCTCTCTCTTGATTCATGTACTTTTGGATGGATGTTATACTCTTAATAAGCACACATTGAATATGTAATTTGAATCATTGATTTGAATGTTGTATAAGAGCTATGGTAAATAAAGTAAAAGTTTTGTAAGACCAATTTAACCCCTCTCATTCTTTGTGCTTCTAACAAGTACTTATTTATTTTTAGTATTATACATAATGCTTTCAGGGCATAAATTTTGCAATTGGTGTCCATTTTTGGAAAACATATAGTTATTTTGTTGGTTTGGGGCCTTAAAAATTAGTTGTTAACATTTGTAGGAGTTTTAGATGTGTTAACATTATTCATTATGATGTTGACACTCATTCTAAGGATAAATATTGGAAGTTCCACCCAGAGTTACAACCCTTCAAGAACAAGAAGAACAAGAAGAAGGCAATTCCACCCTCAAAGGGGATGAAGTATATTGCAGGTGACGAGGTGGATGAGACAATTATTTTTACCTCTGTCAATAGAGAAGTATGTCTAGATATTGGTAATGTTTTTAAGAAAATTAACTTGCTAAGATCTTTCATATTAAAATTTAGTTGGACAACACCAAAGTGGATGCTCTTTTGATACTTGTTCATGCAAACAAATTTGATAAGTAAAGAGTTAGTTGATAAGCTGAAAATAGAGACTTACCATCATCCAAGCCCTTACTCATTGGGTTGGGTGAAGAAGGGCATAGACATCAAGATTACCAAACAATGCAAAATCATGTTTGGTATTATTAAACATTTAATTGATGAAGTTACCATGGATGTTTTTCATTTTTATGTGTGTGGTGTAGTGTTTGAAAACCCATAATCATATATCAAGGATTACATCTTCACAAGGAGAGGAAACATGTGCTACTTGGTAAAATATGGTAAGTGCTACATCATTTCAGTCTACTAGGGAGATTTAAATATCTCTTTGGTAAATGCCTCTAAAATTAATAAGTTTATTAATGCTAATGGAAAATTTTCCTTGCTTCTTTTGAGAGATATTTAGGAAGAGAAAGTTTTTTCATCTAAAACCACTTGTAGCATGTTTACTAACAAAGAGAAGAAGCAGATGAGAGATTTGGTATAACAGTTCAAGGAATTCTTCCAAGAACCTATAGGGCTGCCCCCAGTTAGGCATATTGAGCATGAGATACATTTTATACCCAGTAGTCCACTTCCAAACCTTGGTTTGTACATGCATTCCTTGAAGGATTCTAATGAGGTAAAACAATAGTTACAATATATTATTAAACAAGGTATAATCTATCATAGCACTTCTATGTGTGGTTCTCTAATTTTTTTATTTTTGAATGAGAATAATTTTGAGTTTTCTCAACATTCACTTGTCTTCTTGGGGCACGTGGTTGGAGATGGATAACTGAGAATTGATCTAGCTAAGATAGAGACCATTTTGAATTGTCATATACCTTCTAGTTTAACTGAGACAAGGAATTTATTGGTGTAGTTTAGTATTTGAGGAAGTTCATCAAGAAATTATCTTCCATAACAACACCTCTACATTTTGTGACAGTAGGTGGTAAGGTTTTTGTTTTGGGTAAGAAGCAACAAGATGCATTTGAGACATTTAAATACAAGATTATTCATGTTCCATTTTTAGATTTTCCTAACTTGCAACTTCCTTTTGAAGTAGAAACATATGCTAGTGATTATGTTATAGGGGTAGTCCTACTTCAAGGACGTAGGCCCATATGTTACCATTCTAAATTGTTTACTTGTGCAATTCTGAATTATTGTACATATGATAAGGAATTGTATGTTGCTATTCAAGCGATCAAGAAATGGAATCACTATTTGATGGGAAAGGAACTATCATACATACAGATCATAACCCTCTTCAATATTTTTAATCTAAAAATATACTTCAACAATTTAGAAACTATAAATGCATGTGTTTCTTACAAAATTTTCATTTGATCATAAAATATATGAAAGGTGTGACTAAAAAATAGTTGATATGTTGTTCAAGACTCCTTTGCTTTCAAATATAGACACATTAACTCTTTTTGAACCTTTTTTAATGTGAATCATATGAGGAAGGTTATGCTCAGGATCTGGATTTTGGAGAGGTATTCTAGCGGAAACCTCCAAGTGAGGCTTTGAGCTTAAAGGAGAATATTACTACGGGATGAAATTCTCTACAATAATAAGAAACTGTGTGCCTAAGGGGGAAATAATACAATTGATGAGAGAAGCACACACTTCTAAGGTTGCTGGTCACTTTGGTGTTACAAATATTATTGCACACTTATAGAGGTACATTTATTGGCCAAATATGCAAGCAAAAGTTACTAAGTTTATCAGAGGATGTGTTTTATGTAGTACAAGAAAGCCTAGTAATAGAAAGTTGGGTTTATATATGCCATTACCAGTTCCATCCAGGCCATGGGAAAGCATCTCCATGGATTTTTGGGTGGTTTTCCTATTTCCAAAAGAGGATATGATTATATTTTTTGGTTGTGGACCGGTTCAAGAAAAATGTGTATTCTTACTCCTTGCAAGAAAACTCTCAAAGCCAATGATACAAATGAGTTATTTTTGCTAATGTGTGGGTTCATTTTGGTTTTCCCAACTCTATTTTTTAAATAGGGAATCATGGTTCCTTGGGAATTTTTGTCTAATTTTTGGAGATGATAAATACCAAGCTAAAGAGGTTTATTGCTTATTACCCACAAACCGGTGGGTAGACCAAGTAGTAACTAGAGATTGGTTTGGATCTTAAGGGGATATACCAACAAACATCCTAATACTTGGGATGAGAATTTGGTGTATATTCAACATTCTTATAATAGGGTAGTTCATGTTTCTACTAGTAAGACTCATTTTGAGACTTTTTTTGGTTATTATCCTAAGAGTTCATTTGATGTTTTTTTGAGACTACCATTGAGACAATGTCACAATGAAAGAGTGGATCTAGAAGTCTAAAAATCTAACAATTTCATTGAGAAGGTTCATCAGATACACCTTAAGGTATATTACAGGTTGAAGGAGTCACATGCCAAATAAAAAACAAGGTATGGTCAACGTAGAACTGAGCATTCATTCCTTGCTAGTGACAAGGTATAGTTGTACTTGAGTAGATAGAAACTCTAAGGTAGAGATAAGAAACTCAAACCTCATAGATATGGCCTATTTAAAATTCTAGAACAAGTGGGAAAGAATACATTTGGGTTGGATTTGACTCCTTATATAAGAATATATTTAGTTTTTAATGTTGAAAATGTATGTCTCTTTGAGCCTTCTATGCTAGATCACAAAGAAGGGTTATTGTTTCCACCCATTGAGGATGTTACTATATACAATCAACTAGAATTAGAGGAATGTGTGGTATTGCAACAAAAAGAGAGGACACGTGACAAGGATTGCAAGGCTGGTGGTTGATTGGGTTAAAAGGTATATTTCCAAACAAGGCCAAGTGGTATTCGAGAGAAGATGCGGGGAATACATTTCCTCACCTCATCAATTCATAAAGCTTTTAGGGACTTAAAACCTAAAATTGGTGAGGCATGATCCAATTTGTAATATCCCATCTCTCTATTGAAAATTTGTAATATCCCATCTCTCTCATGAAAATTTTGATGGTAAATGGTTAAGTCAATCTAAAGGTGATCTAAACATCTTCTAATCACAAGGCCAAAACGTTCTATTATGAGAGCTGAGTTTTAGTGATAGTTTTGTGGTAGTTACTCAAGAGTTTTTGGAATTTACCCAAAAACATGAATTTGAATGGTTAAAAATGTTTGCACTTCCTTAAATGGTTCATTTTTCTTCCTTCTTCCTTCCTAAGTAGAGAAACATTAAATACAAGTGGAAGAACACGTCCAGCATAGTGGTTTTGGGTGAATCCAAGTTTGAGGGTTATAAACAAGTAAATGCAAGTAAGAGAGGTTTGAACCTTTCATGAAGGCCATATAGTGGAAGTAAGTATTGTATTTTTGAGAGAATTGCATAGTGGAAGGGGGCAATTGTTCACACACTATAGTTTTTCTAAATTGTGTTTATCTAGGATAACTCCATGTCTCTTATTCACTGATTTCCCAATGGTTGTGTGTTGAAGTTGCATTTATAGGATCTATTATAGTTGTTTATATTCACTTTACGGATCAATGTCATAAAATTTTGAAAGATCCCACAAACATAGGAATAAATATACAAGGTGGGCCACAAACATCGAAATATGGAACTAAAAGGTTCAAAAAAATGAAACAAAAAAATATATTCATAGATAAAAATGTTTCTAAAAATAAAAGCAACCAAATGGTATTATACCATAATATTTTACCTTTAAATTCCATTGTAAACCTACCTTAACCTATGACTAGTGATGGTTTGGATGATGGTGGATTACCCATAGTTTTGGGAAAAATAATGACATAGAAAAAATAAAACAATGACACTTTGACAAACCAAAATAAAAAACAAAATGAGATCTAATTGATCTTGAAATCCATTGAGATGTGGTGGTGAAGTAACTCACATGTATGATAACAAAGAGTTGTATTATGTTGATTTACTATTCTAAATTATGAATTAAGACTTGGTGAATGTAAACCATTTATTTTAATAATATTTATCAATGACTATGAATTGAGATCTGTAAATAAAGGTTTGTTGGGAGTTCCTGATTCGATGAGAATGGAAATGATGGAGATGAAGAAGGCATATAAAGGTCATATAAAGTGTTTTATTAATGGGAAGAGTTGATAATTGGGGTCCAATTTGTTATGTGAAAAAGTAGATGTGGTAAATATAATGCACATCCAATAAGCAATGGTGGGGAAAAATCATTCAAGCCTAGGTATAGAAAAAAATATTATAAAAAATGTTGTAAGAGAGAATGGTAACCCTTCTGAGATGGTTGAGTCATTTTTCCTAATAATATGGAGCTACTTACCTCCCTAGATAGGTTATAAAATATTCTCATGTTTATTTTACCCTAGTCAAACCTATGCTTGGAATTTCAAAAGATGATTTGGCCTTATCGAAAAGGGATATTGGGAAAATATATCTGATTTGCAAATGTGTGAGTTCGAAAATGTCCCCTATAGACCTTTCCAATTAGGAAAAAATAACATGGGGAAAAATTGTTGAACCATATTTCTATCATTTACTGTAAATGACTTCTTCCATGTAATCTCTAGATCCCTCAAGACATTGATTTTGTTTGGACTAAAAAGCCATGGTTTTGTGGTTTTCATGGGGTCTTTATTTTTCCTTGGTATCCCTTCTTCAAAGTATCTACTACTCAAATCATTAAGGTGCCTTTATGGATATGATTGTATAGCCTCCCATTAATCATGAAGAACGTAAGGCTCCTTAAATTCTTGATGGAAGAGATGGGGTTTGTTATTTTTAAAAATCCCCGTTGAAGGGAAGATACATCTTGGTCTATTCTTTAGTGGAATTATCCATACCTTTGGTTCATTCCATCAAATTGGTGTCCTCTCGAGTGTCATGCACACAATAATTAAATTGTGAAGGCCTTCCTTCGAGATGTTTTCATTGTAGCAATTGTATTAAGCACAAAGCAATAAATTTTCCCTCAAAATATTATGGCCCTCATAAACCAGCTCCTAATATTATATGGTGTTAAAAGGATAGTGTCCTTGACATGAATTTTGTGTGAGGAATGAAATTCAATTCTATGATAGGCATACTTAATCTCCCCCTCAAATAGTTACACTTTTGACTGTTCCTATGGTACCCTCTTCCCTAAGACTTGGTGGTAGCCTCAAAGATGCAATACTAAGGTACAATTTTCAATAGAAGGAATTTTGACTCTAACACCTCTTCATAGCCCGCATCTTCCTAATTAGTTTGTAAGATAGCCTCGCTTCCTACAAGTCTTTGGTCAAAATAAAAATATTCAGATGAAGAGAGGAGAGACTTTGGATGAATGTAAATGTGAGGCTCAAAGTCATCTCTTATCATTACTCAATGGGTCTTTTCTCCCAAAGTGGGAGGAGACTATTTATGAGACTCATTAGCTCCTCTCTTTTTATTTTAGTTTTTGTTTCTTTATATTCTATGTTTACTGTGTTGGGATAGGTTTATGTCTTTGTTGGTTGTATACATGGTATTTTTTCATTGTTTCTCAATTGGTTTTTTCTTGGGCTTGGTTTCCCATATAATAATGTATTTTGTTAGGTTGTGTTTGTGTTGTTCTCCATTCTTCATATTTGTAGTCTTCTTTTTTTGTATCAAGAATTATTTGTGTAGATTATATTGGTGTCATGTGTCATTACCCTTCTCTTTCCTTTCTTGCATTGTATTATTTATTATTGATGGGTGAGGGTCCTAGTAGATTCCATCGAATTACTAGTAAAAATATCAATGAATGTTTGGATAAGGACCCATTGTAATGCTAAATGTCTAGCATGAAAAATTTAAAATTTTGGTCATGAAAAATAAACCCACACTTGAAATTCTTTTTCTCGGTCAATGTAAACCTTTCCTCTAGCTAGAATTTCAACTATGTCACCTTCATTCTATTCGAGAGGGACATGATAACATGATTTTCAAGTGTGTTTCTTGTGTAAAGAATTGAATCTAGCTTGATTCTTTAATTTATTGATATCTATGAAAGAATAGTGCTCTTGAAGGCTTCAAAAGGGCTATTTTTGGTCTTTTGTCACTAGTGAACACCCTCCATAAGCTTATAGGAAAAATTAAAACCATTTGGGAGTTTTATGGGAAAGAAATGAAGTTTTCTAAGGTATATTAGGGAAATTATATGGAGATAATTGAGGTCAAGAATAAGTTAAGCAAAACCAGATCTTTTTAGGCAAGGCACTAGGAAAGCATGTTTCAAAGGAGTTATTCACCTTGTTTGAAGGGTTTCAGGAGCCTCATGAAATTTTGAGAGATCATATCCCAAGCATTAGAAATATGACAGAGCCTACTTCATGGTGCAATAATCAAGGAAGAATTTTAGGAGTGTAAAAATGTAGAAACTTGTCCATCAATACAACATAAGAGTCTTTCTACAAGGAGGAACTTTCTCAAAGGGTTTTGACACCTTGGGAAGAGTTAGGAAACTAAAAAAGGTCAAAGTGGAATAAATTTGACCCTCTTCACGTTAAGTGTGTATATTTTTCATAATCATTTTGAACTATGGTGGGAACTCGCTTACTAGCGCACACACATGGGAAAAAGTGGAAAGTTGATTGAAAATTAAAATTTCAAGTTGAATCAGGTCTTTAAAATGGTGGGAATGGATTAAATGGGTCTTTCAGATTAAAAATCATATAAATTTTTCCCTCTGAACTCCATGTCTTTCTCCCGAGCCTAAAAATCCATTCCTTAGTCTATTTTCATGTTGTGTTTAATGACATCGCATTTTAAGAAGCTTGGGTGGGGTTTTAGAGGCCTGATGTCCCTTTGTACCTTTGTAACTTGGTACAAGGGGAAATGGGGTACACTAAATTGTTCTCCCCATTGAGTGTTATGTTTCGTCACTTAAATGGTTAGAAACATGTTATAAACTCACCTTAAGTTGGATTTTGACCACTTTTCATGATAGATAGACCCATGAAAGATATTTAAACGTGTGATGTCCCTTTTTCCCAACAGCTAAGGGGACATGGTGATACAAAAAAATTCTCCCCTTATGAAGACAAATTTTTGTCACTTAAAAATGACAACTTGGGTGTTAGAAACATGTTAACAACTCACATTTTTCACCAACTCTAACCCCGTGAGTAGTGAAAACTTAGTAGAAATGAAAGATAAAAAAATGAAATAATATACCTCTCTCCAAGATTTTCCTTGTAAACCTCAAGTAATATTGTGGAATTATTCAAATTGTAGAATCTTGTATTTTAAAGGATTTTGGATGCTCTTGAATTGTTCTCCAAATGTAGAATTGTAAATGCTATGAGCTCATAAACATGAGGATGTGGATGGCAATTTTGGTAGAAGTTGGTTGTAAATTACACAAAGCTTCCAAGGATGATTTACAAAGGAATGGCCTACTTTTTATAGCTGAGGGTGAGGCCATGAATATTGGATCATAGTTTGAATGAGCTCTAGGTTCATAATTATAATTTCCTAAAATAGTAAGAGGATTTGGTCTGTGTAGTTACAACTTTGCAGGGGCAATGATTATTTAGATTTTGTACAGAAGATGGTTGTACATGAAAATTTTCTACCCCCACCACTATAGGGTTCTAGAAGTGGAGTGGAGTGGAGTGTAAGTAGATAAATAAGATTATTTAAATAACTAATTTAATTAGTTATGAGTTGTGAGAGGATAATTAACCATTTAATTAAATTAGATAAAGGGGGTAGGAGTATGACTTAAGCGTAATTAAAATTTAATTTAATTAATTATAAAAGGAATGTAAAGATAATAGAATTAATTCTAAAGGAATGTGAAATATTTAATTGAATTAAATCTAAAAGGGATATATCTTAAATGTATGAATTAATTAATTTAATTAATTAATTCCAAAGGGGATGTAAATAACTTGAGGATAGGCTAGGAAAATGTATGTATTTTTAGGGTGGTGTCTGCATAAGCCCCATTCTCATGGAGAAAACACCCATGGAACATTTTAGAGGGGATGATGTACATTTTTCCCTTTTTCCTCTATTTTTTAGGGTGCAAACCATACCTCCAACCTCTCGTTAGACCCGGTTAGCCGGTTTGAGTCTAAGTTGAGTTAAGGTGTGTAAATGGGAGGGAAATATTTTTGAAAGGGGGAAAACCATTTTAATTCAACACTTAACAAATTTTTAAGCTCATTTGTTTTATTTTCTCTCCTCAATTGCTATTAGTATGTTGTTATGTTGCCAAAATTCTTCAGACATCCTCCATGCCCAAAAACCTCTTTTTGCTCATATCTCCCAAACACCATGTTTATTTGCCATGAGATTTTAACTGTAGATTCCTTGCAAAAACACCTTTAAGAAGAGTATTTACACTCCTCCATTGATTCTCTATATCATTTTCTACAACCATTTTAAATTTTCAGCCAAAAAATATGTTTTCTTAGATCTACAAAAATTGCGATCGAAATCCTTTAAAACTTGGAGTAAAACCTCGCATTGTAAAAAAGAAAAACTTTGAGATTGATTTCATTCCAATATGACACTAGAAATACTCACTTCTAAAAATAGTAAGCCTTCCTAAGCCTCATTTCCTATAAATAGTAAATGTTGTAAATAATTCATTTTCAGAGTTATCATTTCCCTTTGAACACTAGGAAATTCAAAATTGCCAAACTAAGCAACTAACAACTAAGATGGACTTCTCAAAATAAAGCTTACTAAAAATAGTAAGTTTTGTTATATTGTTACATAACAAGGATTTCAATCCTCTCATGCAGAGAAAATGGTCACCTATTTTAAAACACAAAGCTAGTTCTAGCTTGTGCACCACATTGTGACCCAGTTTCAAAAATCTCTGGTGAATGACAATCCAATTCTGGAAATCCTCATTCTAAATGGTCTTTCTTGATATTTTCAAATCATTGTTTGTAACAATGTGGTGATCATCTCTGAAAAAATTTCCTCACAGAAATGGACATGGATAAGTTCATACTTGTAAAGGATCAATAGTTGAATTGTGGCTCAGGTGGAAGGGAAGCCCTCTTGGTTCCCTAAAATTGGTCTCAAAGTGATTCCCATCTCATCAAATGGATTGATCAAAAGTTGGAAGCATTCTTCATTCAGTCTCTCTCCTTCACCCATCTCATATCAAAGGATTTGGTCTTGTACTTCATTGTGTCTCGTAGGTCACCATGGTCATTTGGTGATAGGATCACTAAGATCACCCCATGCAAGCAAGTTGTCTCATTGTGCACACTAGGTGCATCAAATGCAAGAAATATTAGAGAGACGTGGAATTGTTTCATATATTGGAAGTATAGTTTAAGTGGAAGCATAATTTTCTCTTGGTTTCGGTGGTCAAATATCGAGTTCACTGGATCGGATCTCTTCAAAGTACCTCGAGCTTCTTCATCCTTATTCATTCCTCATCTATTTTTTTCGTTCTCTCTCTCTCTCTCTCTCTCTCTCTCTCTCTACTTTATAATTCTCTATTGTAAATTGTACTATATGGATTTTCATCCTATTCACTTAAGTGACCATTGTAATTTTTCATTGTAAAATTCCCCTTTTTATTAATAAGAAAGGGGCTTATTTTTATTTCCTAGAGGAATGTGAAATGTCACAAGTGGTGGGAATATGAAAGGTCATGTGGGGGGTAGATAAGAGGTGGATTGTAAAGCTATATATTGGAATGAAATATCCATTCCAAAGGGTTATATTTTCTTGGTTGATATCTCTCGTTGTCTTACTACAAATAAGAAACTATAATCATTTTATCTCTTTGTTGTATGCTTT
This sequence comes from Taxus wallichiana var. yunnanensis, assembly GCA_018340775.1. Classification (NCBI taxonomy): domain Eukaryota; kingdom Viridiplantae; phylum Streptophyta; class Pinopsida; order Cupressales; family Taxaceae; genus Taxus; species Taxus wallichiana. The sequence goes on along the minus strand of CM031244.1, from coordinate 549,494,427 downwards.
CCTCTCCATCTCAACTTTACTCCATGACCATGACTACTTGTGCAATATTATGCAAATAAACTTGGATTTAATTGTTTTTTTATATGTTCCTTGGCATGGAATCTTCTCATTTTTAACTTGGAAATATTCTAGTTTTATGTCAATAAACTCAGCTTGTTATTTTTTGAGTAAAATTGAATTCTCATTTTATCCCCTCTCTCCATACACACACCTTTTATCCACATCCTTTTACGCATGAGTGTAGTGGACTATTCATGTGTTATCCTTGATCAAAATTCCACCCACGATGTTTAGAGTAGTATAAATATTTCATGTTTTCAATAAATAGAGTTATCCCATTCCAAAGCAGAGGGAGGTAGTCCTAGAGCATTGGTGAAAGCCCCTAATTTTCCCTTGGGAAAAATCATTTCACCAATATTTTTGGCACCCACCATGAGGAATATTTTGTTGTCTTGCACCCTATAACAATCCACAAAATCCTAAAAAAATAAGATATGCAAAAATCCATAAAATTAAAAAAATAAAAAAATATATATCAAAAATCATGAAACTTAATGCTTGAAAGCCGTGTTATTTTCATATGTGTCCTTTCAAATTCTTGTTGTAGGTTTTCTCACAAGTTGGATAAAAAGAGATACACCAGATTGGATGATTTAGAGGTATTGTTGATCCAAAGTTTGAAGATATTCAAAGATAACAATATCATATCTAAAACAATCCATATTACTTCTCTCAAGCATCATCTCCATCTAGTACATTGAGTGATACAATAGGGAATCTAATTGAGACTCCTCCTAAATCTCCAGTTGTGCCATCGCTAGTTATTCTTCCCCTAGAAGAAGAAGCAAAAGAAGAAGTTGAAGAAGAAATGGAATAACCTCAACCACTTGTTCCATGGGGAAGGAATATTGGTCTGATTTCTCTTACACCACCTCTCCATGAATTTTCAAAGGGATCCCACAAGAATTTTCCCAAATTCAAAGGTGATGGCACTCAACTTCCTGAAGAACATATTACAACTTTCATCACCGCATGTGGAGTTCTTGGAGTTGAACATGAATATGTTTCAGTAAGGTTATTTATGGAGTCACTTTAAGAGAAATTATTTGAATGGTTCTACCTCTTTCCCTCTCGATCCATCAAAAATTGGAATGATATTAGAACTAAGTTTGAAGCAAGATTTAAATCAGCTGAAGAATCTCAAGATCTTCTTATTTAATTGGTCCAAATGAACAAAGAATCAAATGAACTCATGAGAGACTTTTTGGCCTGATATAATAGACTGCTGAAAAGAATACATGTGGAAGATTCACCATCTGAGGATAATAAAAAGAGATTCTTCATAAATTCACAATTGCCCAAGGTCGATTTATCCTATGGAGAGCTTAACTTGAACTCTTGAAAATGCCCAAGAATATTCCATCAAGTAGAAGATGATATGATTTTGTCTGGGAAAGTGAAGAATCCAAATGGTAAGCAAAAGGGTCAAACCTCCAAAGAAGGTTCCACTGATGATTCTCTTGTTCAAAAATTGGCTAATGATGTGATTTCATTGAAGAAGCAACTTGCACAAGCCACCTTTCCAAGGGGAGGTTATCCAAATCAAAATTAAAATTAAAATAGAAACATAATAGGTGGAGGAGAAAGAAGATTAGCTCTTGAAGAACCTCATGTTAATGCCACATGTGAAGCAAGGCCCAAAGAAGAGTATGATGAATCTCAAATTGAATATGAAAATGATGAGGGAATTTTGTCCATTGATGAGATTGACTCTGCTGGAAACATTGGTTTTTGTGAATATACCCTTTTTTGGATGATGAAGATGATGAAACTGTTGTTGATATGAATATTCATTCTTATGTGGTGTTCACCTGTTTGAAGGCTCAAGAGAGGGATAATTATTGCAAATTCAAAGATCCTCAAGTGGCGACTCTACAAAAAACAATAACAAAAGGAGGATCATTGTTGCCCTCTCCATCTTCCAATACGGGTAAGTCTACCTCTCCTTGTCAAAGTTATCCCCCATTTCTACATTCAAATGTAATGATATGAATAAAAATAGTATCAATTCCATTCCAAGAAGTATTCAACCTCTCGTTATTGCATCTACACCTTCACCCTCCTTTGAGTCTCATTTTGACATAATTGAACATGTTAAGAAGTCCAAGGTCCAAATTTCTCGAATTTGAGTATTTGAGAACTCACCCAAGAAATTTGATAAACTTGTCTAGTTTATCAAAGGAATTAATTCAAATTCATGTCCCACAGACCTCACTGCAAAAGATTCATTTCCCACTCTTAGCAATGTTGCATCTCATAACCTTCTTGCCTCCACATCTTCCTCTTCTAGAAAAATTGAACCCTTTTACCTCTCTTTATTGGTCAATGGATACAAATTGAATAATTATATTGTTGAATTTGGTGCCTCTGTAATATTTATTTTCACCAATTTTAATATTAAATTTATTTATTAAAGATAATTTTTACTGGTATATGGAAACTTTAACTTTAGTTTGGTAATAAGTTTCTAAAAAAGGAGAAGATAAATTAAGTAAATTATGCACATTTCTTAAAGGAAATATAAATTTTATTTATGCAAGAGGAGGTTGTTTTTAAATATAATTTTATTAAATTAAAAATAGTTACAAAGTAGTGTACATATTTGTTTAAAGTTATATGGGGACAGTGTGCTCCTCAAGAAAGGCTTAGATGATATCAAAGATTAAACACCTCAAGCTATGGCTGCAATATCAAGAGGAAAATATTTAATATATAGTCTTTTTTCCCTGGATGGGAACCATCTTGGGTTATACTTAGTGTACCCCAATTAGGACACCCTAGAATGCCCCTCTCCAATGCCCACCACTTACCTTCACTCTTAACCACGCTAAGCCACTTCTTGGTTCTTAAAAAAAAACTCCCCTTTTTCTAAAAATTTGGTAGTTTTGAGTCCCCACCACCAAGCTTTAAATAATATTCTCTGGGTAGGTTTTTCAACCAACCCACCGGTTCATAATATACATTAGTATCTTTTAATTAATAGTCACCCATAAATGGGGTCCACTTTTAATCACATAATCCCTCTATTACAAATGAAAGAGTTCGAGAAGTATTCTCTTATCCCCCTATATTAAAGGGGTCTTCATGTACATGGTATTCCTCCCTATATTAAAGGGGTCTTCAAATATACATACTCTGTTAATTCTTGAATAACTTTAGGACTTAATTTTATGTCTTTTCTCTTGATCAAATAACTTTAGAATACATAATAATTAATTCATTTCATTTTTATTAATCAATAACTTCTAGAACTTCAATACTTTCTCAATGTGGGGAATTTGTCACATAACAACCTCACATAACATCATGCTTGAAAAATTTACACATGCTCTTGGTCTCACCCTCGTCCTTGTTGTTGGTCACTACTATTCCATGGAGATCAAAGAAGTACCTCTCGTTGGTCAAGTTAACAATGCTCAGGTAGCACTTGTGGACTTTCCTGATAAGAAGGTCAATGTCAAAATACTAGTGGCGTATATATTTAACAAAGTGATTTTGATAGTAATTTGAGCAGGTAAATAGTTATTTAAATGTGTTAAGATAGCAATCTAGATTTATTTTGTGTCAAATCTTAGTTAATTATAAACAAATTGATAAAATAACCAACAAATGTTGGTTGGCATTGATGTAACATTTGCTACACCCTAATACACTCATGGTCAACTAGCCGATAGAAAACTAATTTTTTAATTTTGTGCCATAGATAATTAAGCCATTGAAGGCAGAAATTTGCACCATATTAGTAAGCTAGCCACAAAATGTTATTACATTCACCATGTCATCAACCTATTCACCAATGTTGACTAGGATGATGACTTAGAGTAGATGTAATTCTCCACCATATAGACTTGACCGACACCCTAAGTCGGAGTAACACTAACTAGAATGACAATGTCCTGTGTATCCACAATTTTCCACTAAAGAGACTTAACAACACATTTTTGTATAGGTATATCCATATTATCGGTCTAAGGTATTGGATCTAAGTAAGGATAATTTTTCCTAGATTGGGTGAAGAACTCGTATTCATGAAAGAGAGGTCACAAATTCAAATTAGGTGAGATCATATGTTATAGAAGTTATATGACACATGGAATATTCCATCATAGAATCTATCATTGTCATATGTGTCAGTGGCATCATAGGAGTTACATTCCATTTTGGAATCGTAATTCTATCCTCTTTCCCTCATGGAGGGAATGATTTCTAGGCACAGGGAGTTACACAACACACTCCCATATGTACCCTCTTTTTTTGATCTATGAGAATGAGTAGACATATTATTTCATGCATGATTTTCCTTGTTGTTTGATTTCACTTGCTTTAATTACTTGGAGCGTTCACGTCACCATTGGAGTGTAACTTTTTTATGTGCATGGGGTTATGTCCTAATCCTCAAAAAATAATATCACATGGTATTAGAGAGGTTATTTAGTAAATGTGCACTCATTTTATCTCGGTTGCTAATTACTTCTGGTTTCATTTTTCATGCTTCTCATGCAAGTTTTTGATCATCTTTGGAATCTTTCTAACTGGTTTTAATAGTTGTTTTTGGAGTTTGTGTTGTTTTTAGGTTTTGTGCATGTGTAGTTTTAAGGGTTTCTCTGCCTAGATTTAGCTAGTTACAGCTAACTTTGGAGGGAAATATAATTTGGAGGTAGGTTCATTTTTTGGTTTTATCATATTTATTTTTCATTAAAGTTTCAAATTTTTTAAAAAAATTTTGTCTCGCAATTTGTACTCTCCTCTTCTCTTGTTTTCCTTTTTTTTCTTCTTTTCTTAGCTCTTTCCTCTCCAGCTTAGTCTTGAAGCTCCTTCAAAGCTCAAAAATCTCTTTGGTGAGTTGGTTAACCCCATTGAGTTGAGTTGTCTCTCTTGGATTGTTTGTTTTCTTATCTCTTATCATCAGTTGAGTCGGGTTGTTTTCTTAACTTGATTCTTTATGAGTTTTAGCTTTGCATTTTTTTTGTGTGTGTTGTCGGTTGTCTTTATGTTGCATTGGATTTGAGACAATTTGTGTTGTTTTTTCCTTTCTTGGACAATTCATATCCTTGTTTTTTTGGTTTTGGGTTTGGTCTTTCTTTGATCCTTTTTAGGTGTGAATCATCGGGGCTCTAGTTTACTTGGCTTGACACTCTTGAGATCTTATGTGAAATACCTTCTTTTTCCTCATTTCCTGTGTTGCCATGTTTACTTTCCTATTACACTTTAGAGCTCTTTAGAATTGTGTAAATCTACACCTTGACCCCTTCGTGTCCTCTCATGATCTCGAGCTACCCTCCCTTACCCTTGGTCTGCATGTGTGCCCTTGCCTTCGACTTTCATTCTTCTCACTTCTCTCCTTACATTGGTCTCCTCTCTCCTCGGTGGTCTCATTGCTCTATCATTATTCATATCATCTTAGAGAGTTAGTTTGCCCCTTCCCTCAACATTATTCAAATGCTCCCACCACTCTTCCTTATTAAATCCCTTAACTAAGCTCCCACCTCGGCCTCCTTATCACCTCCCCCAATGCCCAATCCCTTGACCCAAGCTCCACGTGGAGTCTCCCAACTCACTCCTTACCATCAATTGGCCACCTTCTTTCTCACCACCTTCAAACCCTTCCCGCCTCCTTTTTTTTAAAGTAAGGTTTTTAATTTTTTTTAACAGCTTTTTTATTAAATTTAAAGTTTTTTTTTTTAAGATCTTTTTTTTAAAAGGAGGTCATTTAAATTTAAGGTAGGTGGTTATTTAATTAATAAGGTTAATAATTTAATTAATTTAATTAGGTAGGTTTTATTAATTAATTTTTTATAAATATTCATTTAATTAGCATTTTTTTATATTTTTTAATCCTTTTAATTTTTAAAATTAAATTAATTAGGAAAACTAAAAGTGCAAAAATAGTGTTATTAGATGTTTTTTTGTTACTAATTTTGTGAGTGTGTATCTCTTTTCAGAGAGCCTCTTTTTTTCTTTCTAGAGTTTTCCTGCATCTCTGAGGTCCTCTGACTTGTTTTGAGTCATTTTTATTGTATCACTCCTTTTATTGTTTACGGGCTAGTGAGCACGTCTCACACAACTTTATGGCAAGGGGGTTTTCTCTTGACGATGTGAGATGTTATTTCTCACACATGATTATTTTTCTCCCCTTCTCTTGTTTTAGCATCATTTTTGCTTGCTTATGGTGTCAAATTGTTGTGATCATCGAAACTTGATTGTGGTCTCCACACTTGTGTGTTATTACATTGATTGCAAGGTGAGTGACCGATTGTTTCATGATGCACATTCACACTTGATTGTAATCAACACACTAAACTATAAAGTTCTAAAAATAGGGGGGTGAAATATTGTTCTAGGGTGTGTGCTTTTTTTTTTCTGCATTCCTTCTTTCTCTCTCTTCATGATGGATGCTATTTCAATACCTTTTCTCATGTCATTCAAATTTTTTGAATGGAGATAAAAATGGTAATGAAACTAAGGGGTAAAGGGTTATTTCACATCACCATGGGAGTTGAGACTGAACATGATGATGATGAGCCCAAAAATCTAAGTGGTTGAACCGATGTGATGAAGCCTTAGGTCTTCTTTGTATGTCTATTTCTCTTGACTTTCTCTTCCACATTGAGTCTTCTAAAACACCTAATGAAGCATGGAAAACTTTAGATGGTATGTTTGAAAAACAAGATGACATGAGAGTGCATGAGTTGGAAAATGAACTACTAGGATTAAATCCTAGTGACTTTGATAACCTACATGCCTTCTTCTCAAAGTTTTTCCACACTAGATTGTTCTAAAGGAATGTAAAGTTGAGAAAAATATTCCCATTTGATCTTGTCATTCTTTCTAAGTTAGGTCCTAAATACTCCATCTTCATTTTCAAATTTCCATGCCATGAAATAAGCTCTAGGAAGTACTTGGAAATGCCCTCATTTGACAATTTTTTTCATCCCAACTCATTCAAGAATATGAAAAAATCATTCAAATGGGGACTCTCAAATCCAAGTCACATGCCCTTGTAGCAAGTAATGGTAAGGGAAATAAAAGAAAACTGAAAAATAAGAAAGAAAAAAAGACCAACCAAAGAAGGAAACCAAGACCAACCAAACCCAAACCAAACCTAACACGAACACTTTACTTCTGAGCCTAAAGAAAGAAAGAAAAGTGTAAGTGTTCCTATTGCAAGAAGACTAGACATGAAGAGCATCAATGTATGAGAAAAAAAAATTAATCACCTAACTCATTTACTTGAGAAAATAATATAGGTGTTCTTGAGTCTATCAAACAAAATGCTCTAAAGTTTGAGTCTTCCAAAGTAAAAGGAGTCTAAATCTGAGAAGAAGAAAGGAAAGGCCCTTGTAGCTAGAGTTCTCTTCCTTCATCAACGTGGATTATTGATTTTGTTCCTCACACCACATGGGATCTTCGCATGTTGAGTTTCCAACATTGATCCATGTGGCATGTCCCAAATCACGTTGGGTGATGATACTATGGTGTCATGGTTTTTGGTAGTGGATCGGTAGAGATGGATGGTGGAAATTTAACCAAGTGTTGAGTGTTCCTAATCTCTACCAATATCCTATCATTTTACCAAATCACTCACCTTGGTGAAGGAATGTGAGTGGAATTTGGTCCTAACTTCAATGATTATTCGTGAGCTTCACTCGACTCCATCATGGGTTAAGGGGAAAGGAAAATCACCATTTATAATTATATACCTTCTCCCACTTTACTTTTGATTCGATGCCCACTTCCTTTCTCACTCATGTAGATGAGGTTAGTAAGCTATGGCATGAGAATTTTTTCCATCTTAACTATCGTTACCTTGAACAATTGAGCCAAAATGAAATGGTCAATGGGTTACCCCACATCAAATTTTCTAAGGGTCTTTGTGAGGGTTGTGCCCTCGAGAAGCACCCCAAAAAAATTTTTGTAAAGGAAAATCCTGAGAGATACTCATCATTTTTTTGGATCTTGTTCATAGTGACATTTTTGTCCCTTTCCCATCTCCTTCATTTACTAGAGCTCTATATATACTTACCTTCATTGATGACTTTTCACATTACACTTGGGTGTATTTTCTCAAGAAAAAGTCTAAAGTTTTTGATCACTTTCAAGACTTTAAGGCTCTTGTTGAGAAACAAGTATGAAAGGTATATCAAGGTTATTCAAAACAAAATGGAGGTGAGTATGTGAGAAATAGGTTTCAAATATTTCATATACCTCCAAAGGGATTGCTTTTAGCAATGTACAATTGCTTACAACCCTTCAAAAATGGAGTTATGAAAAGAAAGAACTAAACACTTAAGGAGATGGCCACTTTATATGGTTCACTCAAATCCCTTCTCTCCATAGTATTTGGGCCAAGAAGTGAATTTTGCTTGCTACATTCATAATCATGTTCCACAAGGTAGTAAGAGGGATGACACCCTTTGAATCTTGGTTTGGATGCAAACTTGATGTCAAAACTTTCACATCTTTAGATCTAATGTTATGGCCCAGATTCCCAAAAAAAACAAGGCCTTGGAACCACAATCCAAACCTTGTATTTTTATAGGGTATCCTGATGGCATGAAGGGGTATAGATTGTTGAACCCTACTACTCATCAAATTTATATTGAGAGAAGTGTGAAATTTGATGAGTCATCTTCTACTTCCACTTCTCCACCCTCTAGAGTCCTTATGCTCTCTCTACTTGACTTCTACTCTTTGGATGATGATGATGTTGATGAGCATCCTCCTCCTCCTCCTCTTGATCCTCTCTCCCTCTTCCCTCATGCTTTGGAGTTTTCTTGATTCTAATAGTAGTGATGATGAGACTTTTCCCATCTCACTCGAGTGAAGAATCTACATATTATGATCTCGAATCACCTCCTAGTCCTCATTGGGCTAGGAAGACTTTGCAAGTGTTAGAGAGTGGATTGGGGATCCTTCAATGAGAGAAAAACTCATTCAAAGTTCATTAGACCCCACTCCTTCTTCACCTCTACACTTCCGACCCTCAGTCTTTCTAGGAGGCTTCTAGGATTCTGAGTGGGATTCTTCCATGGATGAGGAGTATTCCTCACTCATGAAGAATGATACTTGGGATCTCACCCCTCTTCCAAAGGAAGAAAAATCATTTGGTGTAAGTGGGTTTACCAAAAAAATATGGTGTTGATGGAGAAGTTGAGAAGTATAAAGTGTGACTTATAGCTAAGGGTTTCTCCCAGTAGTAGTTGGGTTGATTATTCGAAAAACCTTTTCTCCATTGCAAAGATGACTTCCATTCAACTGACCCTCATCATCATCATTTCATGCAAATATGATGGGAAGTCCACACTATATGAACATTAAGAGTGCCTTCCTTCATGGGGACCTAGAGGAAGATATCTACATGGAAAAACCTCCAGGTTATGTCCATGATCCCTCCCTCATTTTCAAGTTAAATAAGTCTCTCTATGGCCTTAAACAAGCCCCTCGGGCTTGGTATGCCAAGATGGACTCCTTTCTACTTACATCAAGGTTCACTCGGTGTCACTCTGACCTAATGTTTACATTATGTGGTAGGATGACTCCATGCTCATCCTTTTTATATGTTGATGACTTGTTGATCATGGAAAACTCTTCCTCTATCATTGATTATGTGAAGATTTCCTTATTGATTAAAAAAAAACTTCTCCATGTCTAACTTGGGATTGCTTCATTACTTTCTTGGGATTCATATTTCCCAATCTGACTTAAGAATTGTAATTTCATATCCTAAGTACTCCCTTGATTTTCTAGCTCGATTTCACATGTCCGATTGTAAGCCTTCTCCTACTCCTTTCCTTCAGGGTTAATTTGGTTTCTTATTTCTCTACTCCTATGGTTGATGGTACCCTTTATCGACAGTTGGTGGGGAGCTTGATTTACCTACTCACACTCATTTGGATCTTTTTATGTTGTTGTTGGGATCATGTCTAGATTTATGCAGAGAGCCTCATGAGTTGTATTGGAAAAACTAAAGCAGATCCTTCACTATGTTTGTGGAACTCATATAAATGGAATTCATTATCTAGGAGGGACAAAGATTGAATTAGTTGGATATATAAATTTTATTGGGTCGGTGATGATCTAGATCATCGAAATCTACCTCGTGATAAAGTTTCTTCTTGGTTTGGGTCTTGTTATTTGGTCTAGAAAGAAGTAGAATGTGATTTCCATATCATCTATAAAGGTAGATTACAAGAGGAACAATCAATGCTTGCCATAAAGTTGTTTGGTTATAAGGGATCTTGATAGAGTTTGGTATTCACTTTCGGTGGCCTACTATCATCTATTGTGACAACATGACAGCCATCTCAATTTTTTGAAATCTAGTTCAACATCAATAACAAAGCACATTGAGATCCATATGCATTTCATTTGAGAGTTGATACATGAAGACATCATCGACTTGTAGTATTATCAAAATTTTGATCAGGTTACAGACATTTTCACCAAGCCCTTCACTAAGGCAAAGTTTCTTCACTTGCGGTCTCTTCTTAAGGTGAGGTCTTCTACATCCACCCATCTTCTTTGGGATTTCTAGTCCTCTTCTCTCTTCTTCTTTTCTAGAAATATGTTAGTTTGTACATGGGTACCTTATCATGCCTTTAGTTGTCAAGACCCATTGACACACCTTTTCTTAGTTGTTATCTAGGGAGTTATTTTCTTTTTGACTTTCCATGACTAACCTCAACTTTGGAAAGGGGTGTTGGTGTGTGTGACTTTCCTCATCATCACTCAACATCTTGTCCACCTCACATGGTGAGTCATCTCACTTAGGTGAGATCATAAGTCATAGGAGTTATATGACACATGGCAGATTCTCATCATAGAATTTAGCATTATCATATGCATCAATGGCTTCATAGGAGTTAATTCCATTTTGGAATCATAACTCCTCTTTACCTCATGGAAGGAATGATTTTCCAAACACGAGAGTTACACAACACTCCCATATGTACCCTCTTTTCGATCTATGAGAATGAGTGGACCTATTCTTTCATACATGATTTTCCTTGTTCAATTTCACCTACTAATTACTTGGAGCGTGCTAAAGTCCATACTTTTTGCCACGCTTAAAATTCATCTTTTTCTTAAGCAAATAGATTATTGTTTTGGGTACTTATTTAGATATGTGTTTTTGGATTAAAACATAGAAAAGAGGAAGGACTAAATCATTCAATTTTACTAGTTTTTTTATATTGTGGTTTATTAAATCATTATTTCGAGAAATTTCTCCTACTTTTAAATTCACTTTGAAATTTCATGAAAATATAGAGTCGGCCGATTCCCCACACCATAGTTCATTTAATTTAATTTTAATTACGCCAAAAGGTGTGTTTATAGCAAGAACTACTGGGGTGCTCACAAAAACTTTTAATCATTTTCATACACTTCCTTTTATGTATCAACGTCCATGTATGTATGTATTTCCTCGGTGTGCATGTCCTCGTCTCAATCAATGTCTACGTCAGACGAGTTTCCTATTTAAATTTTAACAACTAGCAATCGTTGTTTGACAAGTGTATACATTAACATTTTTACACTTTCATATGCAAGCTAGAAAGTGACATGTTTATTTTTATTGTATTTTGAGGAAAGGAAAAAGTGACAACTATATTCCTATCATCATTTCCTACTCCTGGACATACAATGATATTTATTTCAAAGTAACTTTTAATTTCTTCCTAATATCACATTTTTACTAAGAAAAATATTGCATTTTTATTTAAAAATATATCATCATATTCAATATTATTGGTATGGAGTCAAATTGTGGGCCCTAAAATATAATCTTCCTAGATCAATATCTTGAAATTAAAATATTGTCGTATTGGTCTCAAACAATGGAAAAGTGAATTGTTAAATATTACTAATGTCATGTAGTTGGTTTATTCCCATTGAAGACATTATAACGATAAAATATATTTAAAATCACCACTATCCATATTTCGTACCATATCAACGACTCCGACCACCTGACAGCAATATGATCTCGCTTAGTAGGATTTTTCTATCCACTCAAGGATGCCATGCACGATATTGTTTCACATCAAAGAACATCGTGAGATCGTACATGTTGGTCATCAGTGATGGAGAGAATATTTTTTCTATCTTTTTCTTCGGTTATGTTTCGTATTTTCATAGGAGTATCTATTTGGGAGGCTTTACAACCATCCAGAAAGGAGTAATGGTGGTTTGTCTAGTAGGTTATTGTTAGAATGTAATATTAAGTGTGTTATAAACCTTAGTTTATAATTAAATAATTAGGAATATTTATATTCTTAATTATTTAATATAAACTATGTTGTTTATGGTTAATTGGTTTTATTAAATCGGGGTGCTTTGTAAAAAGTCACATCTCGTCACTTAATATTTATATGACCCACGGGTCAAATGGTTCATATTGAATCATGGTAAAATTGAATTCACTTGTGGTGAATTGTGGTGGAGAGAAGTGAGGGGAGGAGAATTGACTGGACTATAAAAGTTTCTCATTAATGGAATTATCTTTCTCCATGGTTTTTACCCTCATGGGCTTTCCACGTTATATCGGTGTTCAATGTGTTGTGATATTTTATTTATTTCACAATATGTGTAATGTTATTTAATTAACTATTTCATTTGATATAAATTTGGTTAAATTTTTTTAACCCCTCGGACCTAACATTGTTTACGAGCAAAGCTCTAATGTATTTTATTTAATTATAAAATCAGATGATGGTTGGTGGGAGTTGGTTGGTCCGTTATAAAAATATATATTTTAAATACCCCCTTCCTCCTCTCGGGACATTACACACAACACAAAATATTTCAAGACCCTTTTAAAATTCTTTTACTCGCACGTGAAAAATCCTTCGGTGGTGAAAGCTCAGACCCCTGTAAAAAAGGTAAGGATTAACTTTATTTGAAATATTTCATTAATTTTCTATAGTTTGTAAAGTTTATGTATGCAGAATAATTATTCAGGGTTAAAAACAAGTCATAAGGTCTCTCACAGGAGACATCTTCCACGGATGTAGGAAATTTGAATTTTCCTATTGGCTTTGGTGAAGACCCATGCAATGTGGCCATAAATATAATCTACACCAAGTTTAATTTTTCCCTCCTGGTACACTCTTTTAATTAATTTGTAACTATATTGTTCAAATAACCTATGTCTATAGTTTTAAACTATAGTCCGTATAAACCTAATTTATACACTAAACATTATTTTTGGAACCATTTGTTTTAATACTATAGACTAAATTAAAAATAAGTTTAAAATTATAGTTTAATTTATATAAACCTAACTAAAAACTATATTCTAAACTATATACTATGTTATAAACCTATCTAAGCGGTATGGTTAAATACTATAGTATATATATTAAAAATAAACACAAAATTATTGTTTCGGGCCCCTTTTATATGTTATATATTGCCTAACATATATGCAAGGGTCGCTTCGATAAACCCTACCAACCTTCTCCACACCCTCACCCAATCAACGAGCCCCACGTGTTATGTTGTCCCCTGTTGAGCCGACCAAGTCGAACACACGTGGCCGCTAATCGCTCACCCCTTATCCTTTGTTGACCGCATGCATGTTTTGCCTAGGGATTTTAGTCGACATTTCTTACATAAGGCGAGGCGAAATATTTATATGGCGGTGGGTAGGGGAGAGGAGCTAGTAGTGGTGCACCCTAAGTTAGGGGCCCACAAAATCAATTTAAATATAATGTGAGATCTTGATTTTTCACCAAAGACATAGTTCAAGATTTTTTTAAATTATATATTTTTAGTGTTGAATTGGAGGAAAGACGTATTTTGAATTGATTTAAAATTTAAAATTTGAGTTACATTACATTTTGATTGGGACCCATAATCAATCATGGGTGATAATGGTTGAACATTGACAATTTAAAAATGAAAAATCTTACATGGCATGATGGGATTGGGTGTTGTCATATCAAAATGACCAATCACCAGTACTTTTATGACAACTATTGTGTGTTGTGTATTCAAGACACTACAGCAAAAATTGGACCTCGATCAACTATTGGTGTCTCCCCTAAGAAAGTTTGAGCATGACTTCGGCCACACTATGCACTTTTTGTTTGGCTCGCCCCAGGATCGACACTTGGCTCGCCATACGACTCGATGAACTCTGGAATGGTTACTTATGTGGAATGTAGGTTAGACTCGGTTGCATTGAGTTGGTTTACAAGTTGGAAAAGTAATGTATGATTGGTTAATATGAAACAATGAGAGCTCGACCGTAATTCAGGGACCCGATTGGCTAAACAAAACACTACTATGGAGATATGCTCCCATTTTTTTCTCATATACAAAATTATTTTTATTTTAAGATTATTTTTTCTATTTTTGTATCTAATATTAAAAATTGACAAAGTATTTTTGTATGAAAAATGAATCTTTTATGTTTTAGTTACTTTTGGAAATAAGTAATTAAAGCCTTTTTTATAATAAGACAAGTTGTATATTTTTTTTCAAAACTAAAAAAATCACTTACATTTCAACGAAATATGCCTTATAGTCAAACTAATATGATTTTTGTGTAGACTATTCATTTGATAGGTCAAATTTTGATGTGAATAAGGTAAATGCATCAAAATACAATCGGCGTAGCTTGAAAAATGATACGTGATTTATTAAAATACTTTACAAAAAACCTCGTTATTCTCATTTTTTTAATTGTTTATGTAAAAATGGGATCTAATAATTTTACAAATCACAAATCAAAAATGTTGAATGGATCTAATTATAGCATTTTTTAGATCATATTGAAGGTAGAATTCATGGCTCGTATGCTCGGATGATCATGAACGATATGGAGAAGGCTTCAATCGACAAATAAGCAAAAACAAAAATGTAGTTGCATATCAACATGTTGGCTAGATTTTATGCATAGCTAAAACCTAGGCAAGTCATGAGATAAATCTCCCTCATTTACTGGTGAGGCTCCCGTAATATTTCTTGTCAATTATGTATTCTAATAACTATCTGTGGGTTTTAATTTAACTATGAAGCTCATGAACCATATCTAAGCAATTCTGCAGCAAGTAAGCAATCAGTAAAGAAATATTTTTAGAAGAGGGAATAGTTGAATACGGGAAGAAAATAAAGAAGATGTGAAATCCAACCAATAGTTTACAGAGTTGGTCTCATACACATAGATAAAACAAATGGGTCTCACAATACAAAATTAAAGGAAAGGAAAGTTTCTAATCTAAATCTTAGAGAATGCAAAGTTTATCTAAAGATCTACACATAAGTAAGAAGCAAATGCAACGTTGACACAAAGTTCTCCGGAAATCCACCTTTGTTTAATTCCTCAACTTTCAAAAAATATATCAAGGGTTTCAGCACAAAGTATGGAACTCAAGAATGATGATTATGAATTTTGATCCCCCTAACCCATATGTTCTTCCTCTTTTTAAAGCATATAGAAGGAAATTACAAATAGGAAAACAATAACTGAACTGACACATATGGAAGCTATAAAGAAAACAACCAACAATCTTTCCCTAGAATTCCTCTCTACATGACATGCATCTGAAGACTAAATCAAAGCTTTGCATGTCTGCCACCTATTCTTAATTAAGGACCTTTTCAGATAACTAAAAGTAATGGCTTTTAACCAATTACTTTAGTTTTACAATTTTGTCTGAGAAAATAAGAATAAGAGAGGAAAGAGAAGAAGAAAGAAAATATGTCGACTCGTCACACTTTATGCTTTCTCTTTGTTTTGAAACTGAATATACTTGTCAAACATGTGACTCAGTGTCTTCCCATCTACCTTAGCAACCATTTCTTTCTCAGTTTTAAACCACAACAATCCTCTAGACAAAGTAGCAGTGTTGGCCTTTACCTTCTCCAAACTAGGCCCATACCCTCAATATTTGCATGAAGCTTCACGAGTCTGCCAATTGAATCTAACATGAAAGGCATGATGGATTCATCAATCTTCTTCTACAAAACTAGAATAAATTCCTCACGGAAGCAAGAAACTCATCTGGAAATGTTCTCTGGTACTTCCCCCATCTCGTTTTCTAGAAACTTCATCCTATTCAACATAAGCTTGAGGATCTCCATACGGAAGGAAACTATTATCTCTAACTGCTTCCCATTTTCTATCAATCCGTCAGGTATAATTTTCTTTGAAATTAGCATATCCTCTGGTAATGAATGTATCTTAGCTAAGGTATACATATGAATTTCAACAACTATGTTCTCATCTTTTATCCCTATCATTAGTTTCTTTAGCTGAGATAATTCCATGTGCATATTCTTCAAGCTAGTTGGTATTTCCTTGAACTGCTCTGAAGCTTGGTGAATTATTTGCTCTTTCCATTGAGCAATAGCTTTGACCTAGTTTCCTGCATCTTCAATCTCTTCAACCAAATGGCTGCATACCTATTCTTGCACTAATATGGGCTGAGAAGAAGGTTTGGCAACCTTAGTGATGATCTCACATAACTGGGAGATTTGCATCTAAAGTTTGTCTTTTTCTGCCTTCTCCTTGTCAAGCTTGAGGAATAAAGCATCTATCAATGTCTGTGTATCTTACTTTAATCCTTCTATTTTGATTTGACCTAACGTTACTTTGGTTACTATATATCATTGTCATTAGCTATTCTTTTAGCTTCCCTTTAGTCAGAATCGATAATTCATCAAACTTCTTACCCGATTATTCAATAACCAACCTTGAATTTATTTTAACATCTTTAGACCTTCTACCACTACCTCCCAAGCTCATAAGTAGTTGCAAGTCTTCCTCTTCCAAGTTGATTTCTTCTCTATCCTTAGGAACTATCTGTAGAACCAACCAAGATGAGAAATTACTCTTCAGGGAATGAGAAACCTTAGTGTGTACTACCATTTCCTACCTAGGCTCTACTACATCTAAATTTACCTCCATATTATGGTTGTCTTCTCCTATGTCATCCCAGGATAATTCCCATTCAAATTCCTTCATTTATGCCTTTAATTCCTCCATGGGAGGAGGGGGTAACAGATAAATGGGTAGCGGAATAGGAGAAGTATATATGAATGATGATGGTCTTAATGCTTAACTAGTAATGACTTCTAGTGCTACTGGAACTGCTGAAGTATTATGGGTTGACATGAAAGAAGCTTCATCTGAGAGTAGCATTGCTGAAGTGGATGCAAACTTATATTTTTCTGATGTCCGAGACTTCTTTTACACATTTAGCTTTTCTTTCCTTCAGCTGCTTTCACCTCCATGCTTCCTTTTGCTGCTGATATTCCTTGTACCAAAATTCCTTGTGATCTGGTTCATCAGGGCCTCATCCAAACAATAACCTTTTTTCAATAGCCAATTAGAAGTATTAACTAAAAAAATTGAAGATCTTTCCTCGATTGTATGACTACCACCCACATTCGCTTGAAGCGTAACCTTGTCTCCCCCCATCTGATGATATGAATCAAACACCGCATATCTATCATCTAGAAGTTCTACAATTATCCTCACCAAATCATAGTCATAAATATGCTAAAATCTATTTTTATGAATTTGTATTCATTTTTGCATTTCATCCAAAAATCCTCCAATGAAGGAATATGTGCACATTCTAGGGAAATTGTTTTCCTTACTATTTCATAAGGATCTAAATTAATTTGAGTTGGGAAGAACTCATGATCATAACAAAGAAACGCGTCTACTTCAACTCCTCGCTCTGTAGATGTTATGAAAACCATAATTACCCACCGTGATTGGAAAAATAATCGTAGATTTATGACGCTTTATTTGCAAGTTGTGTAACTCTATGAGTTGCTTGTATAACTCCATGATAATCCACTTGTCATTTGGATATCTCGGTAGCTTGACTAGTTCTCCTAAGAAACCATTAATCCTAAGATATGTGAAGTCATGGAACTAGATGAAGAGACAACCATGTTGGGAGATAGTTTCCTGTGCTTCCTTGCTTATTGTATTGCTCTTCGATCACCATTTAACTTGCAAATGAAGCCATAGAAGAAACCATCATTCACTGCCTTATAATCCTTATAGCATTCTAGGATCACCAGTTGTGGGAAACAGTCATAAATTGGATATTTTGAAAGTATGCCACATCTATCTAGCTTGGAAAATATCCCTTGTGAGGCTATGTCATATACCATGTATGAAGTCATTTTGAAATTAAAATTCCACCTCACACTTTTGAGTTGCTCTCTGATGTTGTTAATGGTGACCTCCGACCGATTGATTATCAAATCAAATTTGTTGATTGCAATTGTTCTTATAAAGGCATACATCCATGAGCATAAATTATGAGCATTGTTTTCCCCATTTATCCTATAAAGAAACCGGGTAATATCATCAACTTCTTGCACCGTAAATGACCATAGAAGGCTATAGTCATTTTTACCCCCATCACAAAGGAAAGAAATCCCATGCGCATCGGCCTATCACCCAGTGGGTGTTGGGCGCTCACCCGAGGCACGCATGGTGCCGAGTCTCTCTTTTATGTGATTTTAATGGGAAACATCATCTATGATCTGAGTGTGAGATATTTTGAAAGGAAATAAGACATACAAGCACCATAGAGCTCAAAATGGCTTCTAGATCCTTACAGTTATTCCAGACATAAAGTACTTTAACAGATAAAATAAATTACACCAATACAGAAAGGAAATCATACAAGCATTCATACTAGTTCATAAACATAAATGAGAAAGAACTATGAAGAAGGATGTATGTATCAGAACCATTAATGCTCATATTCATATCAACTGGTAACCTTATTACATTCATTAGGCCATTACAGAATGTCACAGAAAGGTAGACCGTAGTCATGCATTATAACTAGACTTATATAACTAGGCCCTCAAAATAAAATTTATAATTCCCAACCCCTGATACATTCTTTCCTACCCTTAATTTCCCAAACTAGCAGAGTCCTTACAGTAGTTTTGTAGAGCTCCACCCTTTCTCTATGTGTTTAGGTGTGTCTTTTACTTTTACAGGCACTTATATATATATAGCCTCTTTGATATGCTAACTCATTCTCTTGCAGCCTCAGATCTGTCGCTAAGTGTCTGAATGTGGTCCTCCAGGAGTGCATGCTCCTCCAGGCCTGAGCTCACCACTCCATGTCATGATGTCCTTCTAAAAGCCTCTACCGCAGGGCATATTCCTTCCTGGGCCAACCTGTCGTCAAGATGGCACCTTATCCACTTCGCATGCGTAGTCAAGTCATGTTTTCCTCATATCCTAACCAAAATACCCAATATGGAAAAGTCCTGGAACCTTGGATTTGTCTCAGCATGCATGCACACCACGGGTTTCCTTAAACCCTTCCCTAAACCCTTTCTTGTGTGCCTTCTCCTTGTGTGTCTACGCGCCCTTTTGTACTTAGTCCAACATCACCCCACACTATGCATGTTCTCCACCTGTGGGAACACTTCTTAAATGAATAAGGAATAATAGCAGGCTTACGCCTTGGAAAAAAAAAGGGGGGATGAAGAATATGGGAAAGAAGAAAGAATGGGACAGTGATGGCATCACTGTAATAAACTAGGAAAATATTTTTATAAGTTGGCCTCGACTTGTTCTAAACGTTGACTTCGTTCTGCGCTCTCTGCAAAGATCACCCACCAAGGCGCTCACCTATTCAAAACCTAGCCCATCCCCTTGTGCACTCATGGTGTCAACAATATTTTCTAACTCCTTTCCTACATCCTCCAGTAGCATCCATCCTTCGTGTAATCCACGGGTATAGTTCCTTTAACCGGTTTTTGATTAAACCTCTTAAGGTTTCAATGGCCTCAGATTTCTTTTTGACCTCAGCTAGGATCTTTTCCCGCTCTGCTCTATTTCCCTTGTTTTTCTCCTAGAACTCTTTAAGTTCCACTTCATCCTTGGTGACTAGCATGCTCACCACTTTTCCATGTCCGCGCAGTTGTCGTACGCGGCCTCAGCATTCTAGGAGGCAATCTTCACATCAGCATGGACCTTGCTATATTCTGCTATGAGTGCCACAACTTTTAATTTTTCCTCCTTTTCTAAGCGCGCGACCACCTCTTCTAGACTCCAAAGCTAGCGGTTGTCTCTCCATGGTGAGGGCTCTTGTTAAGTCCTCCAGGCACTCCAGGGCATTTGCATACTTCCGTGCAGTAGGTGCTAGGTCCGGATGCTTCAACACTATGGCATCGTAATGGACTCCACCTTTTTGTAAACTTCATGCACTCTAGCCTTTTCATCCCTTAACTCTTGCTACCACTAGGCATTGATCAACTTCTCTTGGCTTAGCTCTTTTGTCCTTGCAGCTAGCTCTTCCTCTTTCTTCTTCAGCTCATCCTCCAGATCTTTGATTTTATCATTTCACCCAAAGAGTCTAGCTTCGACCTCAATGGAGACCTTGTTGAGCACATTGCACAGTTTCTCATCTGAGAGTTGTTGAGCATTCACCAATGGGTTGTCTCCTTTTGATTCTGGCAATGTTATGATTGCCCCATTGCTTACTTCAAATTCTAGCTCATCAAGATGGGACTCAAATGCCCATGAGAGAATCTTCCTTGTCCATGGGTAAGCAACCTCCTTATCAAAATATGACATCACCATAAGCTCCTCTCTTTGGACTGAACTGCACTGACAACACTTTTTGGGGTCATTAATATAACCCATCCCTGGCCTCTCCTCCTCCACACACCTTCCTCCCGTCAGCGAGTGCCCTTATGAATAACTACATATTAGTGTGGGGCCTCCAAAGTGTTTCTGTGGTCCTTTTTTACACTCTCTTCCTTATCCTCATTCAATACCAACTTAGTGTTGTGTTCCAACTCCTCTTCTACCAGGGTCTCCATGATCTTTGTTGATTCTTCTTCTGCTACCTTGGTTATCTACTCCTACGTAAGGCTTGGAGTCCTCTACTTCTATGTGCTGACCTCCTCACTTCTTCCTATGTCTTGGGTGCCTTCCCCCTCCTGGCTACCCTTACACCACACGAAACAGAACCCCTATTCTTCTCTACCTTCTTCTTTTGAGTCATGCATGTCAAAGACAGGTGGCTCTTGATCTCTTTTAGGATCATCTTCTTCACTTCCATCTTCCTCATCATCATCATCCTTTTCACCTGTGTACCTCTCCAAACTCTCGATTTCTTCCAAGGTGGTTTCTTCTTCTACCCTCTACTTCTTCCTAACCGAGATTCCGGTGTAGGTGACTCTATCTTTTCTTCCTCCAATGACTCCTTGTCTAATGGATTTTCTGGATCTAGAGTCTTCTCTTTGATTATGGAATTCTTCTTGCATGAGTACATGTTGGTTCTGGTGCTTGTCCCAGGGGAGCCTATTACCTGTGTTTCCACCACACTTGGTATTTTCTTCTCTAGCTCTTTTTCCTCCCACCTAGGCGTGGGCCTCTTCCTACTAATTGGGTCCTTAGGTATGGATATCTCATTCTCCAAGCACACACCCTTCTCAGCTTTGGATCTTCTACAGAAGTATATGTGCATTGCGAGATCCTCCTGCAATGGGCAAGGTCATGGGCCTCACCATTTGGACCTCATGTGACACGTACCTCTCCACGTATGCGCGCTTGTTGGGGTAGACCAACCCTTTGCACATTTCCCTGTGGTCCTGGTCTAGATTTCCAAGGTCCAACCTCAACTTCTTGGATTCTCTGAACTTGTTTACTCCCAGCTTGGAAGTGTTGAGCTATGAAGGCAAAAGGGAGCTTGCACCAAGGGCTCCATGTCTCATTTGTCAGTTTAAATCTACCTAGGTAGAAATGTTGGTACATAACAAACTCAGCCTCTCTCTTAATGGCCATTGTTAGTTGTTTAGGAATCATCCATTCCACCCCAAATGCATTCCTCAGGTGCGTATACCATTTCTCCAAGCGCACCTTGTGCACGGCCATCATAGTGTCACAGGAATACTTTTCAAATCTCTTCACGGGTGAAGGGTCCTCAGTAGGGTACTCCCACACAAATTTGTCTGAAGCATCTGGTACTCCAATCTCTGAAAACACAATGGTTAACAAGATATTACCGAAAAGGATTTTGTCACCTTCCTTCGCACTGCTAAAAATCTCATCTGCAATGAATGTAGAAAAGTTGTAGATGGTGCCCTCTAAAATTTTCCTACAAACATGCAACCATGCCTTGTTAACTTGGGTCCATCTCTCCTGGCCATTTAACTTTTTCACAAGGTGTGCAACCATCTTCATCATTGGGTCCTTGATGTCCGTGATATCATAGTACCTCGAACCCTTATTGCCTCTTTTTCTCTTAGGTCGTCCTCCAAACTATCTCCTTCATAGATGAGGCCTATGAAATGTAAAATGAGTTGAGGGGTAATTTTCATCTTGCATGCCCGGGAAGTGGAAGTAGTCTCGTGCATGCGCAACATCAACTATTGGTAAAGGCGCTCAGGCTTCCCGAAAGTAAGGCAAATCAAAGAGTTGTAATAACCCTGACTTCTCCAACTTGACCTTTACATCATCGTCATAGATGGGAAGACCCTCTAGTGTCCTTTTATTTTTGGGCACACTAACTCCAGTGCCATCTCCTTCTTGATTGTGCTTAAACGATGATTGTAATCATTTATAGACATGCTTCTCAAATGGGACTCCCACTCCTTTCCCAACAATACTCCATCTGGGTATTGCATTTCTATGTACCACTCTTCATTTGTATGCATGATAGTTTCTTGTTTGCTTGCCCTTTCCCTTTCCCTTCTTAGGTGTGCCAACTAGTTTCTTGGGTGCCATTGCTTAGGTTCTCTTATCACTTCAATCACTTGTTGTTACTTTGTTCTTCCACTCCCTCCAACCTTAGATCTCAAACTTGTGAAGAAAACCCTTAAACTTGTGCCCTAGTTCTTCAAACCCTAATTGGGATAGTTCCTTCACAAACGACACCTTCTCACTTTTTCTCTTACGCCTGTGAAATCCCTTCTCTCTGGTTTGCAAATCCAACTAGTTACTCATGCTCACACTTTTCAAAATTTTCTTCACACGGATCAGTTCTAGAAGCCCTAGTTTGCAAAGATGCACAAGCGCTTCTTTCTCCTTATACAAAAAGTGAATAATGAAATGTTTGAACCTTTACTTATAGTTTTTCCCACTTTTAAGCATTAAATGCTACTTCACCTACCACCATACTTTTAACATTTAAAGTGGATTTTTCAAACAAAGCCTCACTTTTGTGCCCTAACTTACGCACCCAACCTACGTGGATAATCCCCAACCTTCTGGCGCGTAACCAATCCATCTTGACAGAGACTCTTGTGCGTGTGTCACCTACACCGAAGGCACTTCTTTTGTCATGATTTTTTCTCTCACCTACCTCATGTTGTTTATGCACTTCTTCCTTCTCTGTACGTGGGATCTAAAAGTAGCCTTATCTTGACACCAACCATCCTTTTCCACCTTTTCTTTCATGCACCTCTTTCAACAGGGCCATTCAATTGGGATTTTCAACAAAATCCTCCTTGGTACTTTACTCATGCTTTCCTTCACATCTCTCCACCCCACACTTAAATGATGTGTAGCCCTCTGTGCATTCAAAACCCTAAAAAGTAACAAGGTTATTGGTGCCCAAGGTGCAAAACAAAACAACAACACGAAAGGAAATACAAGAAAGGAAAATGCATAAAGGAAATTCTAAATTATCTGGCAAAACTACCTTATTTACAAACACTAAGAAGCCTTATTTATAGTAGGGCTTCAACCTACTCCCATTGAAGTGTCCAAGAAATTTCATTCCATCCAGTGCTTGTAACTGGCATGCACTGAATCAAGGATGTATGAGATTGTGTAGGGACCCAACCAATGGACTTTCAACTTCCCAAGATGGCATAGAAACTTAGAATCATACAGGTGTCATGCTTTTTTCTTTGCTTTTTCTACTGTTTGGCTCCACCTAGTGAGTGATCATTTTTCATCTAGATTCATCAATTCCTCAATTCTCTCTTCTAGCACTTGCTCATCAGCCAGCCCTCCCGCATGCGCTATTCGCAAAGAAGGTATCATGAACTCAACCGATGAACATCTTTCGCGCCAAACGCCAATTGAAATGGTGTGGCTTTCTCCAACCTTTTATAAGTTGTCTTATAAGCCCATAATATAGCTGATACCTTGTCATCCTAATCTTGTCTTCTAACATCACAAATTTTTGTCAAGGTATGACTTAGTATTTTGTTAAATGCTTCTACGGTTCCATTTTCTTGTGGGTGATAAGGTGTAGTCTTGTGATGAGCCACCATGAACTCTGCTAATAGGATCCTCATGGTCTCATTCAAGAAATGTGTACCCCTATCACTGGTTAAACTTAAAGGGCATCCATACCTTGTGATAATGTTTTCCCACAAAAACCTTGCTGTTGTAGCTATTGTGCAGTCTTTAGTTGGGGCTGCCTCTACCCACCTTGTCAAATAGTCCATGCAAGTGATTATGTAGCATGATCTAGTCCTACGCATTGTTGGTGCAATAGGGCCTACAAATTCTATTGCCCATTTCTCAAAGGTTCAATCTTTAGGGTGCAAAGGCATTTCATCTCTTCTTCCTAGCTTGCCAATGCACTGACAATGGTCACACACTTTACAATAGTCCTTGCAATCCTTATACAGATTTTCCCACCACAAGCCTACCATTAATATTTTATGTGCGGTGGTGTCACCTACATAATGTCCACCTGCACTTCCTCCATGTGCTTCCTCTATGATGGTGAGGTGCTCATGCTCTAGTACACACCTGCGTAAAACTTCATCACACCCTAATTTGTATAAGTCCCCATTGATCAACATGTAGGGCACAACATGTATGGCTAGTTGCTTCTTCTCTAATGTCTTCATCCCTTCCGGCACCACACCTTCCTTTAGAAATACTACAATCTCCTCCAAATCGAGGGTGCACGCCGCAACCTAAACAGTTTGCCTCTGCATTGTCTCTTCAATGCTCTACGCATCCTCCCCTAAATCAATCCTTGACAAATGATCAGGTCCACAGTTACTCTTTCCCGGCTTCACAACTACCATGAATTCAAATTCTTGGAATAACAAAGCACTTCCAGGCATATGCGCCCTTGTATAACGGGCTTGTTCACCAAGTACTTTAATGCCATGTGGTCGGTGTAAAACAAAAAGGGAGTTGCTAACAGATATTGTCTAAATATGTGAAGCACATAGATCATTGACAATGCTTCATGCTCAGTCATAGTATAATTTTGTTCTGTTGGTTTCAACTTCCTACTTGCAAAGCATAAGGGATGATCAACAATTCCCTCACCAGGTTGTGCAAGTACTACCCCAATGGCCATTCTGGAAGCATCTACATGAACATGGAAGGGATTATCCCAAGAGGTAAAACATAATATGGACGCAGAATGTGCCTTTCCTTCAATGTATCAAACACCTTCTGCTGCGCCTTTCCCTAATGGAAGGCACTTTGATGTCTAAGAAACCCACGCACCGTGCTCAAGCTAATATCTTCCCCCAATCCCACAATCACAACTTTGGCAAGATCTACTAGTAAGACCTCCTTACATCTGATATGCCCCAATAACGTTTCAAAGGGGGTAGCAAAGACACACTTTTTAATGTTGAGGGATATCCTCAACTTCTGACACCTCTCAAACATCAGCCTCAAATTATCACAATGGTCTTTTACTAGCCCATACACTGTCCAATCATCCAGATAGACCTGAAGGAATTTTTGGATGAAGTCCTAGAACTCCTGTAACACTATGCGTGAGAAAAAATTAGGTGCATTCTTTAACCTAAAGGGCATGACCATGTATGTAAAAATTCCCCATTCAGTGGTGAAAGTTGTCTTCTCTGGTCTTCCTTTGTAATCCGGACTTGGTGGTACCCCGAAAATCCTTCCGTAAAGGAATAGATTTCGTGCCGTGACTCCCTCCAAAATTTCTTTAGTGAAGGGGGTTGGTAAAGGATCGATGACATGCACTGCGTTCAGCTCCCTATAATCCACGTAGATCCTAATCCACCCATCCTTCTTAATGTTGATTACCATCAAACTTATCCATTCCGATTCTTCCATAGCTTCAATGATCCCAGATGCTATCATTTTTCTATCTCTTCCTTTACCTTCACATGCAAATTGGGATTCATCCGGTAGGGTCTCTTCCTAACCGGGTGTGCACCATCCTTCAGCTTTATCCTCATTTCCCCAAGGAATGGTGGATGCCTTTGAGCTCATGGTACCGCACGGAAATAAATCTTCAAATTCGCACAAAAGATCAATGATCTTAGAGGCTTCCTTCTTCGACCAGTAATCTCCAATGATATCTTCATTAGGTTCTTCTCTTGAGCTGATGTTAACCTTTTTAGTTTTTAAAGGTTCATGTTAGGTGCACGCGTGAGTATCAGCATTGTCCACTACCTTGCACATCCCTACAGAATGGTTAACATCCAAACTTTCTGCTTCCTCCCCATCAATCACATAAAAATATTTCCTTTCTCCTTTTTCACACATGCACACGCAAATTGATCCTCCTTTGTTTCCTCTTCTTTAAAGTGCTTCCTAATCCTACTCCACCAAGCAAGTCTAGAACCTATCTTCTTCCATGGCACTGTCCCCCATGGTAAGGCGCTTGACAACCTACAATGCCTTATCAACTAATGGCTTGGTACTTCGATACTCGAATGTCTGAATAAGGTCAGCTACTAGTTCTTTCCAATTTCCTAATTGGCAGCATGTCTCGAATGTATGTACCATGCACGTGCAACCCTGCATTGTAGAATACAATTTTTACACCTAGAGGGATGGTCGTAAAGCTTCCGCGCCTTTCTCTCCAAGTTCTTTCACAAGCTTGGACGTGGAAAGAGGCGGGCTCCTTACCATGGTAGTCCTTGATGGTGGTGGGTGCATTGCTTCTAGAGAAATGAACACAAAAGGCAATTCTCACTTCGTGTCATTCCAATAGATTATCCCAATGTGTCGCCCACTAGCGTGCAACAGTTCCTAGTAGGACATAACTTAACATCCCTCTTCTTTCATTTTCTTCCTTCCACTGAGCTTCCATTTTCTACAAAAAGACCTCGGGGTAGGTAGCTCTTTTCCTCCTAGGCACCTGATTATGCGTGCCTTTTTCACCTTTGTCACCGATCCTCTTAAATGTCATCCGATCAATTCGTAGGTTTCATGTGCCCAATTATCACATGCTAAACTGGTGGTGTAACTTACCAATTGAGAATATTCAAACTGGATAACTCGTCGGTAGGATGGATTATCTTTGGATCCCTAATTGAGCGCACATATATTCTATCCAGGACCTCTTCTTCCAAGGGTCCAGTATAGGGTGTTGACTTCCCATCAATCAGGGGTATGATGACTCACTCCTCCTCATTTTCAAAGCTGATGTACCCTTTGTTGAACTGAAGATCCACATTGTTCTTGTAACACCATGGGTGCCCAAGTAGTGTTGGGAAATTTTCTGCCTCGCGAGCACCAAGACTTCAAAGTCCTTAGTAAACTTTGCTCCCTGAATACAGATGGCCACATCTTTTAAGACACCAATGGGCATTGCATTTGTTTTGTTTTCCATATACAACACATTTGAAGATGTCTGTAATATAGGCCTTCCCATCTGATGCCAAGCATCCAGTGTGAGAACATTGACCTTCGTGCCTATGTCAATGAGGATATTACTTAGCAACCATCCATCCACTACTGCATTCAACGTGATCTCTCTATCATAGTCAAGGATTTGAGGGGGAAGGTTTGCATGCGAGATCTGCCCTCTCATGCTCTTCTCCAACGCGTGGTACCTACTCCCTCAACCATGCTCCTAGTAAGGAATAACATTCTATTGCCTTAGCATTTTACATACTTCCCTAACCTCATCTAGGTCATATCTTGATGCCTCGACCTTCCTTCTTTGCTCCTCCCTCCTAGACTGCTCTTTTAGACACTGGATTTCTCCTTGTAAACTCCAAATGACATCCATGTTATCTTGATATACCTCCTTTTGATGAGTAGGACCTGGGTACTTTCCATGCACCACTTATTCTCTTGAAACCAGAGTCCTCTGCCTTGGTATTTCCTTTACGCGTGTGGCCTCTGCTCTCATGGTTACTAAAATAGGTTCCAAGCCTACATCACGTGTTACCCATGGCATCCATTATGTGTTTGTCTTCTTAATGCTTACCATTGCAGTGCCCTTGTCTTTCTATTGTTGTTGATTCATGTGCTCAAATAACTTAGGGAACTCCTCATATTTGTGTTTCTTCCCACATCATGAGCACTGCAATAGGTCTGGGCACTCTCGTTTGTAATGCTTTGTAGACCCACAATTAAAAAAGGTTCCACATGGGAACTTACTTCTTCCTCCGCGATTACCACGACCACGGAATCCTCTGTAAAATCCCCTTCCGTGCATGCCTCCATCTATGTGTAAACACTAAAATTAGGTCACACTCCCCTTTGGTCCTTCATCAGATAAACACCTTGAACACATTCACCTAACCATGGCCCCTTTTATCCCACACTAATATTAATTTAATTAATGTAATTAAATTAATTCACCATCCTCACAATATTTATTATTTAAATATCCTAATTGAGATAATACCCACACATCCACCTCACATATCCACCTCACTTAGCCACCTCACCCTAAGACCTATTCTTAGTGTTGGCTAGATTTTCTGCATAGCATAAAACCTAGGCAGTCATGAGATAAATCTCCCTCATTTACTGGTGAGGCTCCCATGTTAGATTTGTCAATTAAAGTATGCTAATATCTAAATGGGGTTTTACTTTAACTACTCAGTTCATGAACCATAACTGAACAATTCTGCAGCAAGTAAGCAACTGTTTAAGAAAGGAAATATTTATAGAAGAAGAGGAAAGGGAATTATATAAACACAGAGAAGAAATGGGGAAGATGTGCATCTCAATCAATAGATAGCAGAGTTGATTGCATGCACATAGAAGAAACCAATAGATATAAACACAGAATTCTACACAAAGGTAGCTCTAAATCTAGATCTGAAATAACACAAAGTTTACTAAAAGATCTAAAATATAAAAGCTAGAAACACAATACACCGTGATACAAAGTTCTCTAGAAATCTGCTCCTGTATATTCCTTTACTTCAAGTGGCTCTCAAGGGTTTCAACGCACAAAGTCTGGAACACAAGGTTGCTGCTTACAAATTCTTATCATTAACCCAAAGGTTCTTCCTCTACTTATAGAATGTAGAGGGGTAATTACAAGTTGGAAGCTTTTAGTTGAGTGCTGCACATGTGGAAGTCGAGGAGGAAGAAACAACTCGCAATCTCCATCCCGAATTCCTCTTTACATGACATGTATGATTTGCAATCAAACTAGAACCTTCTATTTTGCACGTCTGCCACCTATCTTCAAGTAGTTGACTTCTTTAAGTAATGGCTTTTAAACCAATCACTTAAGTTTATAATTTAATTGATCGCTCAATTACTTTGTCGGAGGAAAGAAGAAGGAAGAGGAAAGCTGCAGTCTTGTCCTTTTTCATGTCTGCATGCAACTGATTCTTTTGCCTTTGATTCTCACCAAACTGGATCTGGGAGTAGCTAGATCTGGAAACAATATGGAATTGTTAACGACTAGATCTCGAAGCAACAATGCGGATGCGAAGCGAGTTGGATCTAGAAACAACAAGTGGATCTGAAACAACAAGCTGGAATTGGAAATAGCTAGATCTGGAAGCGAGCTAGATCTGGAAACAACAAGTTGGATCTGGAAATAGCTGGATTTTGCCTTCACCTTGTCTTCTCTTTTATCCTTGAAGCTTTTGCAGTTCTTCTCCAGTACATGCATCAATGCAATGTTTGCCATAGATAACTCATCATCCTTATTTTTAATTGCATATGAGCAATTAAAAATTCTGGAAAGCACTC
Source organism: Taxus wallichiana var. yunnanensis (assembly GCA_018340775.1). Taxonomy (NCBI): domain Eukaryota; kingdom Viridiplantae; phylum Streptophyta; class Pinopsida; order Cupressales; family Taxaceae; genus Taxus; species Taxus wallichiana. The sequence continues at coordinate 549,464,504 of CM031244.1, read as the reverse complement.
TGGATGAACAAAAATTCAATGAAGGCTTCAGCTGGAAGATGGGAGCATTTACACAAGATCTTGGAAGGAATTTTCCACGCGTTGACTTCTTCACAGGTTACATTCAAAACAAGAGCATGAAGCCTTTGTGCCGGAAACTTTTGTAACTATGAGATCTGGATCTGGATTTACATATGGATTTACATCTACATTTGGATATGGATCTGCACCTACATAACAAACTCGCAATCAATGTGGATGGAAAAGCTGCAACTCAAATAATTCCACTTGCTTTTAATCTGCATGTATGAGTGAAGTTTTTCCCTGCTCTCTGGATCATCGTCTATCAATTCGGTAAGAGGTTTGAGCCTAGATCTATGCCTCCAATATCTATAAATTTAGAAGTGATGCATGACTCTCATTGTGCTTTCTTTTTCATCTTTCTTCGACATAGCTTTTTCTATCTTTGTCTGAATAATTCTTTTTCTTCTTATTTGACTGGAATTCTTCAAAACTAGTGTAGATCTAGATAATCCTTCAGATTCGGAGGAAATATTCAATGTATTGGACATTGATATAAGTTCCTTTTCTTTATAAAAGCACCTATATCTAACTCCTACAATTAATTCAGACAAAGATGGCTACCAGAGCATGCACAGTGAATTTTAATCACAAAAATCTACATAATTCAAGTCTGCTGCCCCAAAATTTGACGTTTTATTTGCATGCAAAGCAAGCATGAATTTTACCAACATCACCTGAGCACCTGTATCACTTCTACAAACAATTATGCAAACACAAATCAGCCTTCTTCAAAGCATGCGCCAAAACTAGAAGCTTTTAGCATCAAATCCACCTTCCTCTGAGCAAAATCCTTCTCCAAATGGGGTGCACTTTTCCTCTGGGCTGCACTTCTTCACCTGTGAATTAATTAATTCATCCTTATGGCAGCCCATGCTTATATAACCCTCATAATTATTTAATTAATAATTTCCCGTTCTATTCCTGGCAATTAATTAATTAAAAATCATGTTTTTCTCTTTAACTGATGTGTTAAAATAGCATGTTTAAGGACAGCCATCCAATTAATTAAATTAATCCAATTTAAACATTCACTCTTCACTCAACTGAAGCTTCATAGTGTGCTTTAACCTTAGCCACTGAAAATAGGAATTTATTTAATCATTTAATACTGCAAAAAGCATTAAATCCTTCCTAAAAGGGGTTTCACAAGAGGGGGTTGCCTTTAAATAAATTAATTTATTTAATTTTAGACAATCTATTTCCAATTGATTTATTCCCCTTTGCTTTTGTTGACTTTTCTCCATACCTGGGTGCCAAAATTAGAAGAGAAATTAATTAATTTAATCACATTAAAGGTTGTCTTTCTCTCTCCAAAGGGGGCGCACTTTTTAGCATAATAGAATTCTATTTTTAAAAACACATGGCAATGGGAATTTTTACCTGCAAGAGCAGCCCCGAAAATCCCATGGTCCACTTAAGTGATTTGAATTTGACAATGAGATTATTTACCCTACATGGCAGGTAATAAAATCCCATGATTTCACTTAAGTCACTTTTCTTTTATTTCACCATGGGAATTTTTACCCTGCAAGGCGGTGATAAATTCCCTTTGCCGCCTATTGCCTCTAATTTTCCCACTTTGACTTAAGTGACTTTTCCATCATGGGAAAAAGTACCTGCAAGGCGACAATAAAATCCCACCTGTTTATTACTTCTATTTTTCCCATGATCCGCTTAAATCCTTTGTTTTCCAAAAATGTGCCCAACCCCACAGGGGCTTTTTAGTGCACGACTTCACCTTTTCCCAGTGAACCGGACCTCCAATGGCGACTTCCTTCTGGCACAATGTGCATATGTGATCTCCGAATACTCCAGGCTAAGAATCGGGCTAACCCGTGATAGCAAAGGAATTCATCTAGAGAAATTTCACAAAAAATGAAATGGGAAAACACAAAAACACGAAAGAATGTCAAAAGTCACAAATAAAGCCCAAAACTTATTCCTAATTAAAACCCTTTTGGTATATAGGAATAATGATATGTTCGATAACAACAGGGTTAAATCGGAGCACAAATTTCCTCAAACGGGGCTCAAAATAATTAAATACAAATTTCCCGCAAACAAATCCCAATGACAAAATATAACAATTTTGGGCATCTGGGTATTTAGCGAAAATGGCTAATATGGCTCTTTGGAATATCTTGATGCAATACAAGAACTTTCGCAATAAAAACACAAAACGACCCATTATTTTAAAAGTACAAAAAAAATTCGGATAGGGTAGTCACAGATTTTAGGATGAAATCTGGGACACCACTTAGTATATTGCCATAACTAACTAAGACCTACCCAAACCCTAGAAATCAAAGCCTACATTCCCTCTAACCACATTCTTGCATGTTAGAAGGAAGCTTCCATTCTAATCTGCGGGGCAAACGAACGAGATCCCAAAAAATCAAGGGGATCTACCTAGTTTAGTAAACCTAGGAAATCCCACCCTAACCAACGCCGATTACCCTAAACCACCGCCGGTTAAGCTAGAACATTGCCGGTTACCATTTAACCCCCAAAACAACCTTATTTTGAGGTTGGCACATTTCTGAGAGATAATCACATCTTTTGAGAACAAGTGACGAAACCAAAGCTGCATACAAGTAGAACCAACATTAGTACACACATCAAAGCATCCATAGCCAACACCGGAAGCAATCTAACAGCCATTTTCCTTCACGGGAGGATCCAGGGAAGAACCTTCACCACACCAAGTTCCTTCTATTTGATCACCCACCATTTCCCAGGACATCAAGCTCGTACAAGTAGTAAGTTTTGTTAACCAGACTGGTTCATTATCATTTGAGTAGATCTTTTTACCTATGTTTTTAGTTTCTACTCCCATTCCCATTCCCCACCATTTTACCTCCACGCAAACTTAACCATCCCTTTACCCACACCATTGAACTACCCATATCCGAAATTTCATCATTCCTGTGCATACCTAAGACCCACACGAACCTTGTCATTGCCATGTCATTCTCATCTAGCACCAGATCTATCACCTTGCCAAGTTTTATTGAGTGTCCTATACCCCAGACCATACTTGACATCATCATACCTCGTAGCCATCACTGGTTAACCTAAACCAACACCGGTCATACTAGACCAACATCGGTCTCTGTGTCTTTTACCGAAACAAAGAACAAAGCTTCTAAACCTCCACCAAATACCCAAAACCACCCAAAATCTCACCACGACTGTCTTCAGTACCACGACCAAGACATTGACCTTGATTCACCATAGCTTAGCCTCGTTGTGAATGAATTTTCTTATCAGATAAATGAGATACCTAAATCATTTTAACTACAGTAGGATTTCCTTTATTGTTAGCATTAAGTTGTTTTAAACAATGGATTGATAGCCATTTAGGAAGTATCACGCTTCCTAGATCTAGCACACGTTAGGCAGTCCACTACATATATTGTTTTCCATTTCAGGTAGTTCCTCCAAGCAAAAAGGAATCTCTCACAATCAGTTGTGGATCCAAAAGTCATACCCGCGCAACAACCTACAACCGGCATCTTAACAGGTATTCCTCCTAACCCATTACCCTTATCTGTTTCATCAACATTCAAAGAAACACATATAGAATTAGGTGAAACATTTTGGCATGCCGGTGGGACCCATTCGGGGTTCTTTGCATTCTTTCATTTCTAGGTGAAAACGTTGTATGTTTGTTTCTTTTCTAAAAAGTTATTACATTAAACTTTCTCCCCTGGAACCTTCTTCTCTTCTATTGTCTAAAAGCAATATTTATTTTGGTGCTTAAAATGAACATTTCTTCCCTTTCATTAGTATCGCATTAGTGAAAGAGCATCTTTTCTCCTGTTCATCTATTTGTGGCATCAAATTCTACATTTTGATTTGGGTTTAAAATTTATTTCATTTCATTCGCTTTTCTACATTAGCTCACATTAATTGAGGGCAACCTATATGTTGGAAGTCATTCCCAGCTGATGGTTGACAAATGAATCATAGAAAAGCACTTCCTTTCTTTTTCTCTCTCTGAGTCTTACCCAAACATCACAAATTTAAAATATATACACATTCTTAAACAACATCTCACCCGGAAGAAGTTGTAGGTGATCACACGATCACGGCACATGTGGGCACCCCACTGGTTATCTCTGTCTAATACCCCATCAGAGGATGGCCCACCCCCACCATAACATACTTGAAACCTCTCCTTGTAGATATCCTTCTTCGTAGGAAGCCATCCTCACCAAAAAAATCTATTTTACAATTCATGAGTCAGTCCTTAAATAACATAAGCTAAACAAACATAATAGAAAAAGCACTCTTAGGATCATATTTTTCTTAGTGTTTCGCTTTGCTTGCGTTTTGAGGTGAGAGGTCACGTTCTTCATTTTTCTTATTTTCCCCTTGCATGCTCCTCATCACAGTTGGTGTATTCCATCTTCATCTGAGTGTGCCTGGACCTTATTCTCATCATTCTCAGAATTTTGGGTTTGATTCCACATTTAATTTTAACTCATAACCACATTTTCTTCATCGTTGTTTCAATTTCACAATAATGGTGTGTCGGTCCAATGACCATCATCGGTTACCCTTTGACCATCATCGGTTTTACCCAACCGGTGTTGGTTCACTGTTCTTTTGGTTAACCTACCCAAAAGGACACCTATTCCACTTCTTTAGCTATTTAGAGTCTCTGTCACTCTTATCATATCCATTGACCTAGTAAGTCCCATCAACATTTTGCATACCTAGCAAATTTGGCCTTATACCTTGTTTTTGAGCAACTATCCACTTTCCACAGTGACCGGCAATTAGCACTGTGACCGGCATTGGTTAGCTTTGTGTAATTTTTCAGCTGACATTTTAGCCCCAATTCACCTACCACCGCCTATTTATCCTACTGTGTTGTATTTCGTGTCATTTACAGAAAGTAGTCTTACCACGTTAGTACTTGTTCACATGGTAATCGATGCGTAGACAAGCAAGCACCCTTGTATTCCACGCCGCCAACCACTCCCACCTAGCCCTTCACCACCTTCCATTTTATCACCAGCCATGGAACCTATCCAACCTATCTCTATCGCTACTGGAGACGAGGAGTTCACATGACTCCTTGACCAAAATCCTACTACCTTGCAGTTTTACCTTTCCCACTCGTCCACTCGAGATGCCTCGAGTCAGTTGATATACGGCATGCCCATATCTATCCCCCTGAATCTCATTCCCACTCTTGCATTAGCCCCATCGACTCCGTGCTTACCCGCATATACCTTATCCCTAGTCATTTCACAGCTAGGCCTTATACCCACTATGACTACCACAATTGCTACATCTGTTGCACCCACCACATTCGCTATACCTTTGCCAACCACCCGAACACAACCTCATCTCGCACCTATTGTCTCAAATATACCCGTATCTATACTACCACCACCAATGTCGATGACCCCTACCCCTTTTCAAAATGTCATCCTTTCTATTCTGTAATCTTTAGCCCCCATTGCCACTAGGGTCACCATGACCCTTCCACCTCCATATATGTACTATCAACAACCTCTTGTTTCATCTATTATTCACTCGGGTATGTACCCCCTATTTCACTGCCTTCTTCTCAATCTACCTATACGGCAACACCATATACTAGAATGCCACCCCCGTTATATGCCCAACACCAACCCTCTTATGCTACAGGAGTCACCCATCCATCACAACCTACCAACGACCTAATCAAGTTAATGATGGACAAGATGCAGATACATTGGAGGCATTGGTTTCTGGCTCCCACAACACTCTCACCTATGATGAGATTTGTAATGAGCCTATACACCCATCCATTCCTATCCGTCCATATCCCTTACATTGGGAAATGCCTAAATTCAACCGTTTCAATAGCAAATAATACTGCAACAACATTTGTGGTCTTTCAAACACGGGTGTTATCTGATCGCCCATGATAATGCTTTGCTCTGAGGACCTTTCCCATGTCTCTGAATACACCCACATTAGATTGGTATAGTGGGTTACCTAGACACTCTATATTCTCATTTAATCAGGTAGCCCAAGCCTTCTTGGATCACTTCTCCATTAATATCGTTAAGAAGGTTACCATGACTGACCTCTACTCTATGATTCAGTATGACGATGAATCCATTGCATATTTTGTTGCTCGTTGGCGTAGCCTAATCAATTAACTCACATTATAACTACCGCAAACCGAACTCATTGAACTCTTCACATGGGCTTGTGTTAGGCATATCTCACTAACTCTACAGGTCTAAACCTTCCAAACCTTCGACGAAAATCCAATTATGCAATAAGAACTTGGCATTCAAGTCAAATGATACCTCTTCTTCTTCAAAACCATAGAATAATTATTCAAAGGCCAAGGGGACCACTAACGCAGTGGTACTCAAAGCTAGCCCATCTCATCCGTCAAATCAAGCTAGCCCCTCATCTAATCTCTCACCCGTTCAGACTTTTCAATTCAAATGGGAACAACGGAAGTATACCCCAATTGGGGAACCTTATTCTTCTATCTTAGAGAAGCTCATCAAATCTGGGGCCATCACCCTTCCTCCCGTGAAACCACACACCGGTTTTGACCTGCTTTCCCCACACACCGCATGGTATAAAGAGCACAATTTCTATAATTATCATCAAGTAAAGGGTCATAGTGATGGAAATTGCATCACTTTCAAAAACATTGTCCAAGAAATGCTCGAGAAAGGTGAGCTAACCTTGGATAATCCTAACACACCTGCCAATCAAAACCTACATATCTTCAAGAAACCTTTTCCTAATCATGCCCCTTCTTCTGATCAAATGGGAGAGACCTCAACTCATGATAGTCATACCCGCAAGGTCCATGCTATTTTCAGCGATACACCCACTACTGCCCAATTACCTCATATTCCTTCCATTGAGGAAATCCTAGCCTGAAGTCCTCCGCCTGCACTTGAATCCACCTCACCTATTCCTCCACCCATAGAGGAACACCTTTCACCTCCTTCCTCACCCGTGGAGGAGCCTTCCGTTAATATCAAAACTATTTCACCTTTGGAACCATCACCCATAGTACTTCTTCAGTCCAGGGAGGATATGTGTTTATCTCTTCCACCCACAAAGGAGCACCCATCATCTCCTCCACCTACACAGAGAAACACCCATCATCTCCTCCACCTACAGAGGAGCACCCATTTTCTCCTCCACCTATCAAGGATCTAGTAGAGATACCTTTGCCTCTAGGTGATCATTCTCCATCAGCTACCCAAGATCCTGCAGACTTACTTTCGGCTCTCTTACCCACGAAAGCTGAAGCTAGCAAATTCCCGTCTCTAAGAAAAATTTTACAGGAATTTCCATTAGGTCCTCATCAACCTCACCTACAGACATGTCATTCTTGCACTTATCCGATCACTTAGATTATGTGGATAGAGCCTTACTTTGGGGGCGTCTTCTGCTTCCTGTCTCAACGCAAATGTAGATGTCACTTACTGACACTTCCACTATCTACCCAAAAATATTTCAGCCAATTGAACCAAGCACAACCACCTCTATCACAACTTCTTCCATGATACCCCTCATGGCTCAAACCACACCCCTACCCATAACCCAATGTGCATCTACACCCAAGCCTACACTTACATCATCTTCTTCGCCTAAACCCAACACTACCTTAGGGGTCATCCCAACCGCAACCTTACTCATCCACCCATCAAATTAGATTTAGCTACATCCTCCAAGGCCAATACCAAACCTACTCGACACCCAAATAGAAGAGCCAACCCCATAAATCTCATACTCCAACCTCACCAATCACACCTTCCTCACCTTCACCCTCTTCGTCCGTCTTAGGACCTTGCCCTTCTAACACGGTTAAGAAACCTCCACCCACCAGTAAACTAAAAACATAGCAGCCCATTCCACCATTGCAAACCTCAAACATATCCAAGCGCCCGCCACAACTTCCACCCACATCTGCAACATCTTTACCACCCATACCTCTAATACCATCGATCACTCCTTCACTACCCATGACACTTCAGTCTCTTTCCCTCACACCTCCATGACCTACACCATCTACCTTCACGTAAACCTTCATTATCCCCATGGGTAATGTGCCCTCTTCCACCATCTACCTTTCCCTCTAGATCTCGTGTGCCCGTATCACCTTTACCCAAGAAGGTACAACCTAAGGACAAAAATACCCTGCCCTCCAATAAGGTAGTCAAAATAACCATATACTCTCTCCGCGGGTTCATCTACCTTACCCCTACCCAAACAAACACGACCAATGCTTAAGATCACACCAACACCTAAAACCGTAACTCAACCTAATCCCCCTCGTATAAAGGCAGTTCCTCTATAGTCCTTTGTGCCCACACCCAAACCCACCTTCACTTCCCCTTGCGATCCACTAGCAGAGTCCTACGCCAAGATTTTAACCAACCTCCTTGAAACTTATGTCATCACATTACCGCCTCTCAGACCTTATGACCCTCTCAAACCCAAACCACGGGGTTTGACAACACTAAAATTTGTGCCTACCATCGTGTGCCAGGACACGATGTAGAGAACTACAAAGCTTTAAAAACCATTCTTATCCAGTTGTGTCCTCCTGAAGAAAACTTTGACGATGATGACCTTCTCGATGAAGACCCCATTTCACCAACACCTATTCCCATAGTTTTTCCCTCATTGCCCACTCAGTGACCGAGACCTCCACAACTCCTAGAGCCACCCCCAAGGTTTGAAATTAACATGGTTTGCATCAACAACCTCACCAAACCTCCACCCAAACATCGATGGGCTTTTTCCCTTCCACCACTGGGCTTTTTCCCTTCATGTTGCTATACCTTTCATGGCTCACCTACCTCGCCTACCTCCCCACCTCAGATCAACATGATCCACATTGCTACCTATGCTCAGAAGGACAAAGGCAAGGAAAAGGCAACTAACTCACCAACCAATCCTATACCCAACATACCATTTGCACCCACACCTAAAATCACTATCTGCGGCCCCACATATCCTATTTATAATGGGGTCACACACCACACGATGCTCAAACAACTACACCAATCCCCCTCAAAATTTCCTTATATGACCTCATCCAAACCTCGAGAATCCCATCATCAAGCTCTCATGGAGGTCTTACAATCTATTGAGGTTTTACCCAATGACCCTACACCCGTAGCCTCCATTATCACACCCCATCATATAGCCTCTCTCACCAAATTGCCACCTTTATCCACACCTCAACCTACTCACCAAGTAGCCTCCCTTAGCTTCTCAAAGGAAGAGATCACACCACACCAAACAAATGACCTAGACCCATCTCTCTTCATCTCTATCCACATTAATGATATACATGTACGACATGTCATGATCGATGGGGGTGCTAGCATTAATATCATTTCATCCCATGCATTCGCTCAAATGTGCATACCTAATAATTACATGCATAAACATCCTGTCATGTTGCATTCATTCAATGATGCTATCACCTCTACACTAGGCACTGTCATCCTCCATGTTCGCGTGGGCCCCCGCATTGTTCTAGAGTTATTTTACGTCTTGGAGGGGGAATTTCAATATAACTTGTTACTTGGCAAACCTTGGATTCATGTCATGGGTTGTGTCCCTTCCACTTTGCATCATTGTGTGAAGTTTGAGCATGAAGGACACACCTATACCATTCCAGCTGACCCATCACCTTTCAAAACTTGTAACATGCTTTACCGACCCAATGACGTGCTCATACCCATCAAAGCATCTACCTCCACAACCACTTCCATGTCACCTACACCTCCCCTCACCAGTGCAGCCGCTACCTTAACCACACCTACATCCTCCATTCCTACCACTGCCACAACCTCCACAACCAAACCATCGGCCTCCCAATTCATTAGTTCCACCCCCGATCTGACCTCTACCACATTGTCTATTCCAACTACCCACATACCAACCACCGATCCCTTGGAAGGAATTTTTCAACGCCTCACTCTGGGGGAGTATCACCTATATAGTGTCAACACATTCCTTACTCCACAAGAATACGAAGTCTTCACCAACACCCTTGTTATGATCACCGTATAGGAGAATACCTCCTTTATGGTCCTCCCCACCTTCGTACCAATCTCACCTATGGGGGACTTGATACTACAACTTACACACCTGAACCACCATCACAAACTCACCCATTTTCCACCGACCTCTAGTCACTCACCAATCGTCATTTCACCCACACCTTCCTGCACCGATGTGCATGGAAGGGTTTTGGTTTTGTCATTACGAGCAAGGCTGCCATACTATTATTCCATGTACTACTCACAAGCATAACAACCGTAGTGGTATCGGCTTTGCTTTGAACCACCTACCAAGAAGGCCCGCATTGAGCTCATTGAAGACATCAACCCTTTTTCACCTTCGTCACCCCCATCACCATCTTCGCCGACAGAGTCAATAGATCCGAATCCATTCCTCCTAACATTTTTTTCATAAACACCATCTCCTTGGGGCCTCTGACTTATCAACGTGAGGGCAAGGCTCCCTCCTCTCTTCCCTTCCTGTATCCTGAAATGATCGATGACGATACACCTTTGATTAACGTCATTCAATGTCAGGATGATGAATCTATACTCACTTACTTTGGTGCAGAAAAATCATATATTCATCGGTCGCTACCATCTGAGATGTAAACCATGTTGAATGAATTGACTATTGAAATCAACATTCATACTCAAGATGACTGCACATCCTAAAGATCGGTCAATCTTTAGATGTTGTTGAATAGGAAGCCATCACTTCTTTTCTCAAAGATCATAACCATGTTTTTGCTTGGTCTTACACAAACATGCTCGGTATTAACCCCACCATAGTGGTCCACAATATCGTAATCGTTCCCAATGCCAAACCCATCAAACAAAAGCTGAGGAAAATGCACCCTCATTGCCCTTCTCGTCAAAGAAGAACTTCAACACCTTCTTTTTGTTTCCTTCATCTTACCCATTGATTATCCTCATTGTATTTCTAACATTGTCCCTATCACTAAGGTGACAGGGGGACTCCACATTTGCATGGATTTCTATGACCTCAATCTAGCTTACCCAAAAGACAACTTTCCTCTACCTAGTATTGACCAGCTAGTTGACCTTACCGCTGGTCATGAGATGCTATCACTCATGGATGGCTTCTTGGGTTATAACCAAATCTTCCTTTCCCTAATAGAATCACCCCTTGGGAGAACCTTCGCTATTGAGTCATGCCTTTTGGCCTTAAAAATGCTAGTGCCACATATTAGCAGGCTATGACTTATATCTTCCATGACATCATGCATTATATATTGGAAGATTACGTGGACGATCTCCTAGCCAAATCTAAACGCCACTCCGAGCACCTCGCCGTCCTAAAAACCATCTTTGACCACCTTATTAAATATTGCATCTACCTTCAACCCAAGAAGTGTGTCTTTGTGGTTCTCTCAGGAAAGCTCCTAGGATTTATCGTTTCCTTACGTGGTATAGAATTTGACCCTACTAAATTCAAGGCCATTCTTGAAATGCCTCCACCCACCAACCTTAGGCAACTCCGTAGCTTGTAAGGTAAGTTGCAGTCTATTCGATGTTTCATTTCACAATTGTCTGATCGGTGTCAACCATTTCATCATCTTCTCAAGAAGGATGTCTCCTTTAAATGGGATGATGACTACCACAAAGCTTTTGAGGCCTTAAAACAATACCTTCTTCAACCACCCATGCTCATTCCACCTAAAGACGATCAACCTTTCTACCTATACATCTCAGCTACCGACCACTCCTTGGGGGCCATGCTCGCTCATCGTGATGAACAACATAGAGAGAAGTAGTTTATTACATAAGCCGTACTCTTTTGGACTATGAAACCTAATACACCCATCTTGAAAAAATTTTCTTAGCCTTAGTTTTCATTACCACAAAACTCTGCCATTACCTACTCAACCACAAAACCTATGTTGTGACCAACACCAACCCCTTACACTTCATGTATGCCAAACCTTACCAAAATCAAGGTGCCGCACACCTTTGCCTTATGCTTCTGACCGACCTCGACCTTAAATTCATTCATCAAAATTCCATCAAGGGCCAAGCTATCACCAACCAATTGGCTGACGCACCTATTTCTGGGGATCAACCCTCTAATTTTGACTTTCCAAATGAGTCAATCGCTACCCTTTCTCTGGATGAACCCGCTTACCAAATGACACTCTTCTTCGATGGTTCCAAGTGTCAGCGTGGGGGTGGGGCTGGCGTTATCCTCATTCCACTTGATGGTGAACCCATGCCTTTGTCTTTCAAACTAGATTTTGATTGTACAAATAATATTTCTGAATACGAAGCACTCGTATTAGGTCTCCAAGCTGCCTATGCCTTGGATGACAAATCCATCAACCTTTTTGGTGATTCCTAATTGGTCGTAAACTAAGTCAATGGTATATACCAATGTTGTAATGAGACGCTTCAAAATTACAAACATCACGTAGACATGATTTTGACCATCTTCGACCGCTACGCCCTTTAAATCATCCCTCGTTCAACCAACAAATTTGCAGATACCATGGCCTGCTTGGCTTCTCAAATACCCACTTCACCTGCCTATTCTAAAATATTTGTCACCGTACAATGACTCCAATCACCTTCTTATTTACCTCGTGACATTTACTCTATCGGAACCAATGCCTCGACCTGAGTGACCTTTAGTATAAACAATACTCTGACTATCTTTCTCTCTCTGTCTTACCTCCCGACCTCACTCGTAATGGACAACGTGATTTTCTTAAAAGGTCTCTCATTATGTCATCATGGGGGGCCTCCTCTATAAGCAAAATTTTCATGGTATTCTCTTACGATGCCTCACAAGTTCTAAAATTCCTTATACCATCAAGGAAGTTCGTGATGGCATATGTGGAGGTCACTTGAATGGCCTTATTGTTCGAGTGTATTCTTTTCCTAGGCTATTACTAGCCAACCCTTAACCATGATTATTGCGACTACATCAAACATTGTGTAAAATGCCAACAACATGCCAACCTTCATCATACACCCAGTCATGCCTTACAGGTCACCCGTGACCTTTGGCCCTTCTCTCAATGGGGTTTGGATCTTGTCGAAGAGATCAATCCCCATTCTTCCCAATGCCATCAATGGATCATCACCGCTACCGAATACTACACAAAATGGGTTGAAGCCATACCACTCATCTCCACGAAAGCCAAGAAAATATGTGAGTTCATCAATCATCACATCATTTGTCACTTTGGTGTTCCTCATCGCCTCATCACTGATAACGGAAAACAATTCAAAAATAAAACATTGCGAAAACTTTGCGACACCTTCAGCATTTAGCTAAGTTTCTCGTCACCTTATTACCCATAGACCAATGGCCAAGCTAAATCCACCAACAAAACCCTGAACAAAATTCTCATGAAAGTGGTTAACGATACTGGGAAGGACTGCATACGCACATTCCTTTCACCCTGTGGGCATACCGCACTAGTATCTGTACTTCCACTGCTACCACACCCTTTTCTCTGGTCTACGGTACAGAGGTTGTTCTACCTCTCGAAGTCCAGATTCCCTCACTCCACATTTCTCTCCATGACATGCTCAATGATGATGACTTTCATTAGGACCATTTAGCACAACTTGAGTTATTAGATGAACATCATCTTAATGCTCTTGACCACCTTCAAGTTTACCAAAAATGTATCAAACGTGCCTATGACAAACGCGTCCATGAATGAACCTTCTAAGTCGGTGACCTTGTCTTGAAAGAAAATCAACATGTAACTAAAGCAAAAAAAAGTAAATGGGGAAAATTTTCTCCTAATTGGCTTGGACCATACATCGTGACCCATACTTACGGATCAAGTGCTTATCATTTATCTTCACTCGATGGTAAACCCGAACCTGAGCCCCTTAATGCCTTACATCTTAGACTATTCTATTGTTGACTTTTAGTCCTACCTCACTTTTTACCTCTTTCCATGCTCGTCCCTTGAGCATTATCCACTTCCTACGCCATCACCAATGATTAAACAAGAATCATGTGTGTACCCGTCACTTGTTATCTTCTCTTGAATATGTGTACCACGGTGCTGCACATAGCATGATTCTCATGGATACTTTTCATCTACCTTTAGATGAGATCCCATGGTCATTTCACCCTGATTTCTAAACAAGAATCTTATTCTTCACCTTAGTCTTGTCCATGACTTAAAGGCCCTCACATGGGATCTAACTCCTTGAGTCACACTTCAAATAAAAAGATGACTCCCTCAAAAGGACATATTTCTCTCTATAATCGCTGCTATAAATAGATTGCTCCCTCGAAGGACAGCTATATAAAGCTCTTTCAAAAAGAGAGAGAGAGAATCTAAAGCTTCCCACATCGATCAGCTTCACGAAGACCTCAAGGAGTTAATTTCTTCATCCCATATAGAATTCCCATATCGATCAGTCTATCTCAAACATCAGTTAAAACAAACAACCTTTTAGTCATGGACTTGCCCATTGTGACCTTAGATCTCTTGCTATAAAGGCATGCTACCTCGTACCATATAAAAATTAACCACCTTTCATCCCTCTCACCATTTACACTCCCATTTCCTACCGCCTCAAGGGACCTCTTGGAACTGTGACATTTGGTGATCATGTGACTATTATTCACCTTTAGGATAATCACTCATGCAAAGTCTTTAGGGTCTTATGTTCCCTAGCCTACCTATGGTATGGTCCACCAGTTATGATCCTCACCAATCAGGCAGCTTTCTTTCCCCCTCTTATCTTTTAACCTTCTTTATTACGTATTGATTACCTTATACAGACTTGATCCTCGACACTTACCTTTGGGTAATCTTCTTCTTCTATCACAATCAAAATCACCTATACAAAATTTCCCACAACTCACCCACACCTAATAGACCTAAACCCAAAACATGCCTAAAACCTACCAACTCATTCTCATACCTTCTCATATTCTTCCCTAGCTTATGGGAGAACTACATCAGCCTAGAGGTCCCTTTTTGTTGGGACTATGTAGGTAGCACTCTATGGGCATGGGGCCCTTGGAGGTTAGCTCGGCCACTCTTTACCCTAACCAATTCATCTTTTTTTCCTAAATCACATTCTACCCAACTTAGTTTCCTTTTTATATATCAAAAATTGGAAATTAAATCAAACAAATGACAAATTGCTTCACATTTTTATCATCATCAAAACATACATTTATTTTGACTACCATTTCTTTACCATCATCATGCATGTATTATAAAACATCTCAAAAGTGACTATATCATCATTAATTACACACATTAATGAGTTATAAACTCAACAAAAACTTGACTCAATCCATGCCTAAATCCATGACCTAACTCGATCCATGCCTACAACCTGACTCAATCCATGCCTAAACCAAAACCTAACTCAATCCATGCCTAAACCAAAACCTAACTCAATCCATGCCTAAAACCATGACCTGACTCCATCATGCCTAAATTCATGACCTGACTCAATCCATGCCTAACACACCTACCATAAATCCATCTATGCATAATAATAAAATGTTATCAACACAAACACATAATGCCCATAATCATCATCATCTATATAAATACAATATCCAAACATGTGTATCCATATACATAACTATCAAATGTCTTCGGCACGTAGGCTGTGTATATAATCCAGTCTCTCAAAACTCTCATATATAGCCTCACCATCTTTGGTGCGTAGGCTAGTATATGATCAAAATATACAAAACTCTAGTACATCCTCACCATCTTCAGCACACAGGCCAATATATATCAAAAAAATGACTACAATACATCAAAATATAGGAATGGGCATCAAGCCTCATCCTCATCAGACATCCTCCATGTCAGTCTCTCCGGTCTCCTCCTCGGCTCCTATCCGCCGGCCTAGTATCATCTCACCACCCCCTGCTAGCACATCACCTGGAGCTAGTCTCTGTGAGCTGGTGGCCTCTCCTTCATCTGTCTCGAGCTTGATGGCCTCGTATGCTCTCGACACCGAGTTCGGGATCTAGTCCTCTCACTCGAGGCCTGTTGTGCCCTATACTCTCTATAGGATAGAAAATCTATCCTGGCCACCATCAACTGATCTTGGTAGTATCTGGCCTCACCTAGGGCATCCCGTAACCTAGATATGAGAATGGTCTATGGTGGCCCTATACTTACCTAAAATTGTAAGGTACTATCTGCCGGAACAGTGTAACAAGTGCCCCAATGATGATACAGGTCTCCTCGCAAGGTGTTTGGGATCCGAAAAGCCCTCGGAGTATGCGTTAACATCCCGCATGCCCCACTTAGCCCCCACGTCCTTTGTTTTCCCCTTTTTCCCTCTTTTCTTGGCCTTTTGATCTTCAGTGACGAAACCACCGCCCTACTTAGAGCGGCGGTCCTGCACGTGTTTTCCAGAAAGCGTTTTGACGCGACTCACGTAAAAGATCAACGTTTCACCAGCTTTTCCTTGCCGACTTGGGCATGCATTTATGTTTTTGGTCCCTGGAATAGTGTTTGGCCATTGTTTATGGTTTTTAGAGTTCTGTTTGGTTTTGATCTTTGGGTGAATGGAGAGTTATA
The DNA here is from genome assembly GCA_018340775.1 of Taxus wallichiana var. yunnanensis. Taxonomy (NCBI): domain Eukaryota; kingdom Viridiplantae; phylum Streptophyta; class Pinopsida; order Cupressales; family Taxaceae; genus Taxus; species Taxus wallichiana. The sequence goes on along the minus strand of CM031244.1, from coordinate 549,447,829 downwards.
AATAAGTGGCTTGTGCTCAAGCAAATGGTCTGATCTTTTGCTCTCATCTCCTCATTTCAGTAGTTCAGTCTATTATCTTGTTTAGAATCCATAGTTTCAGTTCATTTGCAGGCTTAGTTAGTTTTGTTTAGCTGTTGGTAAGCCACATATCCACTTATGCAAACAACGTTGTTGTTTTATCCATTCCATTGGAGTAGAATAGCTTAGGAAGCCATTAAAGTTGCAGGTTTTGCTCTTCAAACAAGATAGTTTCAAGTTCTCGGTCACTTTACTGCCGCATGACTCGCATAAAATCCCGCTTAGGAATTGCATAAGCCAAGCTCTCGTACTCTTGCGCTATCCCTCTCCTACTCGCATTTTTCAGTCTGCATTCTGAGTTGTCCTTGTCCCAATATCTATTTTTGTCCATGCTAGCATTACACGCTTTTCTGGATCCACGTGAACACGAAAGAACGAGGAGATCACACTGAGGGGACAAGATCACACACACCATCGGATTCGCCACTGTTCTGCGGAATCCAGGTTCTAGCTTTCAAAGTTCTAGTTAGAATCATATCAAATAGAATAGTTAATTGCTTTATTTCAGTAAAATTTCTATTCTCGATATTGCCAGGGAAGCTGTGAGGATTGATAGTTTCTGAGAAACTATGATTCACTCCTCACTTCTGAGGTAGGATCGAGAATCTTGCAAGTAGATTAGGAAAGTTATTGCATTATTTAGAATAAATCTACAAATCGCATAGGCAAATAACTACACTCGGTTATCTTGTTTGTTTTAAATTGTTATTTAGTTGTTATTTCTAGATACGTTTAAATAGCTTGCTTTCCTTAAATTCTTAAAAGGTTTCTCAGAAAAATAGAAGTTATATATGTTTTAGATTTATTCTATGTAATTAGAATTTGCTTTGTTATAAATTAGATTTACATTTCATTTCGTATGACAATCACGGGACCTCGGGAGCCCAGAGAATACATATTTGAGCCAATCGTGCCTCAACCAAACCTCGTCACAGCAATAGTTGACATAGACCAAAATCTCAGAATACAAGTGTTCCAAACAACAACAGATTTACAACTGATCAGTTCTCAGTTGAGAGGGTTAAACATAGAAGACGACCAGGCGCACATGTTTTGGTCAAATCAACCAAATTACAGACTGCCCTAGGCAAAACATTCACATGACTGTAGAAGGGTTCGAAAGAGAACAAACCTTTGGTTGTGATCCTTTGGTCCCACAGCCAGGTGCAGGAGACACTCTCACAGACATAGATACTAGTTTAAGGATCCAGGTTGCACGAACGCCTGTGAGATATTCTGAGAAAATCACGTAGTTGTTGGTCCTAAACATAGAAGCTGAGAAAGCATACGATTACTGGATACTAGGGATTAGGACTTGATTTTATATATGACCATAATAGGACCGCAACAACCAAGAGTCTACGGTTGTGACCCACAAATTCCATAGCCTAGCGAATCCACAAGTCAATCAGATATAAACACTGGCCTACGCACACTAGTATTCCAATCCACTCCACTTCCACCCATCATCATCGAACAATTGTCCTTATTAGATATAGTAGCTAACAAAGCTAGAGAATTCTGGACTAGGCCAGAGAATCGTCCGTAGAGTCAATTGTTTCCACCATCCACCATATGACCTTATCTGGGGACGTACACGAAACTATCCTAGGTCATTTTCCACATATTCCACAACCCATAGATCGAATCACGCCAGAGCTCGATATTGATTGGAGCCTTCAAGCATCCTTGCCAATCGATCTATCACACCACCCAAGTTAGAAGGGCCTTCTTTGCCTTAGATTCACAAATTCCTTTAGTGTGTATCAAGACATTAGATTACCTAACTATTTTGTCTGCATCCCACGCATATTCCACCCCCACCGGCTATCTCGGCATGACCTCGAGAGGTCGGGTACACGGAAGAGTCACTTGTAGATTCCCACGCTCGCCTGTCACTTTTCCGGTGTACAAAATTGGTGAACCCAACGTGAAACAAACAATCAAGCTTTCTCCTTTTGTACTCATTAGCCTTCACATCAACTTCACCAACAAAATTGGTGAACTCGACGTGAGGGCAAACAAAATTAGTGAAGCTGACGTAAACTTCCTACTTTCTCGTTCGGAGTCATAATATCACGTGTCCTTTCACACATCACCTTCATTCCTTCCCATTATTCTGCGGGTATTCATATACCCCCAAAATATGTCGAGATTCGATGCATATGGCAGACCCCTCTTGGGTCTCGAGGCATACTACGCCCAACAGAATAGGCAATCATCACCCTCACTCTCAGTATGGGATGACAACTATTCAACTAATCAGTTCTCAACACAAACCCCAAGAATCGATATAATTCATCTTTCCAAATGGGGAGCCGGATCAACCCCCTCGAACACAACAAAACAGAGCCTTGTGCTCGAACAATATGACGTTCACCGAGAGAATTTGGTTCATCTCCTCATATGCTACTTAGACCACAAATTAGTAGGTAATCGGATCCATACCGGTCTTAGATGATGAACAGTCAATACGTTATCCTAGGGGTGAACAACGCTCCTAGGGTATGTACCCACCCATGGGAGGTCTACAAATACAACCCGAGATCTCTTTCCAAGAAAATACCTCTATGCCACTACATATAGGAAATACTCTTGGAGAAACTTGGCAGGATAGTAGCCAATTCATAGCAGGATATCACATGCATATACAACACCAGGGTATACCACAAACGCCACTAAGACAAAACACTGTGACTTCACCAAATGAAGTCATTTCAACGTTAGTAGAAAAAGTGAGAGGGTTAGAACTTGCTCAAGTAAGTCAAAATCCTCGCCTCATGCAAGCGGAAGTTCCAATCCTCCATACTACCCTGGCCAAGTAGATCTCCTCACAGGAGTAGCCACGTTAGGCATGCCTCCTCAATATCCACAACAAACGCCAACAAGACCCATCATCTCTAACGCCATTCCTCCCGGTCTAGTACCAAACAATCCATTACTAGACAATACCCCTGTCATACTTAAACATGTACTCCAAATCACCACAAGGAGATATGTTCTCCTCTCCCGGCATGTTTTCTCAAACACAGGGACTTCCCTATGCCCCTGCCAATGCATACGCTGTGCCATATCAACAACCCATCCCACCACCACTCCCTCAGCAACCACCATCAATGGTTGAAACATATGCGATAGGGACTTACTCAGAATATTTAAAAGAGCCCTTAGATTTTGCCATACGAAGCGTCATGCTTCCAAGACCCCTTCCCGATTTACCCAAGTTCAAGGGTGAGGGAGATCCAAACACACATATCAAGGCTTACGCTACAGCCATACGAGAATTACTCCCTTGGGATGGGGTTGTTGCTAAAATATTCCCAAAGACCTTGGAAGGCATTGCTCTCGATTGGTATTATAGAATACCTGAGGCTTCTATACACTCATTCAAACAACTCGTGTCAGAGTTCATCAAAGCCTTAGACATGAACAAACTATTAAGAACAGGAATCAGGGAGTTCTTACACATTAAACAAGAACACAATGAATCTGTCGCCCATTTCATCCAAAGGTGGCGTACAGTCCTTTATTCCTCGGCAAGTGCTCCAAATATGGATCAGATCGAATTATGAGATTTATTCCTTCATTCTCTCAACAGAGAGGTGAAGGAAGAAGTCCAAAAGTTCCCACTAAGAACTTACGATGAAGTACTTGAGAGTGCTCTTCGAATAGATCAAGCAGCGATAGATAGTGGTCGTAAGACATATGGAGCAAACGGGAGGTTAATCACCCCCAATCAAAACACTACAAATTATCGCACTACCACAAACGTTAACCAAGGACCCAAAATCCTTAACAAAAATCAGGGTGTAACAATGGATGGAGTAACTGACCAGCCCAAGAAGGTAAATATTGTCAATACTCCATCACAAACAAACAATCAACGAAACAACTTTACCCCGACAATCAACACAGTGGATTTTAACCATCCACAACAACAACAACGGAAAAATCCCATACAAGGGCCAAGCCAAAACTCATTTGGTTATCAAAACCAAACCCAGAAACAACAAATGCAAAATTTTAATCCTAATAGGCAACAGTTTGATCAGAATTTCAGGCCACAATATACACCAAATCAACAAAACAGGAATTACAACCCCAATTCTTATTGTGGTTTCCACAAAATTCGGTCATGATACTAGAACGTGCCATGACTACAATAAATTCATGCAACGTTTGCCAGAAGAACAAAGACAGTTCTTCACAGATTTGTTTTTGGCAGATCCCGTCTCATCACCACCAAATACGCTCGCAGGGGCAGTTTCCCCTCAGAATGCTCCTCTCAAGATCTTTAACGATCCACTCCCAAATCATGATAGCAATAGGCTGAATCCAACTGGAACAAACAAAAGTGCAATGACAGGAAACAATGATCATGAAGCCTCGACTTCACTAAATCCATCAGTTGCGCCACAGTTAGGAAGTCAACCGAGACCCAAGATAGTCAGTTTGGTAGAACTAGACGCTGAGCTACCTATCGAAGCTATAACAAGAACACGAGAGTATTTCTCTCAACCAAGCCCAATTCATCTACGAAAGCAGATAAGAGTCAAAAATAGTAGAAAAACCCATCGGTGCACTTTCATGATTTAATTAGTGACCTAACAAAGACCACCTCACACATTTCATTTTTGGACTTACTAAAGAACTCTCCCCCTCACGTTTGCTCTTTTAGAAGTATTAGGTCTAGGTCATCTAATTAACATCACTCCACCTCCTGAAACACAAGTAAATCACATAGATTTTGATATCCACCCTCTGGGGCAGCCGGACAAGGATGTCGAATTCATATTCGAAATAAGTAAAATGCCTACAGATGCTGAGATCGCACGCCAAGGTGATCCAGCCTTACACTTACAAGTATGGGTTTATAATAACTATGTAAAACAGTAATGGTTGATGATGGGGCTGCAGTTAACATAGTCCCTTTCTCTTTCCTCCAAAAACTAGGATATGGGGAAACAAACTGTTCCACCACTCGAAATACATTGAGAGGCTATGATAGCCTTAAAGCCACTTCGATAGGAACTATAATACTTCCGGTCACCTTAGGACCCAAAACAATCCTAACTGAGTTTTATATTATAGATCGGGAAACTAATTATAATATGATACTCGGCCGACCATGGATACACCGAATGAAGGCAATCCCTTCTACGTTATTTCAAGAAGTAAGATTCTTACATCTAGGAAAGGTATTTGTAGCCAAAGGCAATCCAAAACCTTTCGATTTGCACCTAGCCGATTTAAAGAAAAAACCAGGTGTGCACTCAGAATTTGAACTTCCAACAAACCAACTTAATAAACCCACTGACCCAAAACCGAAGGAGAAGTTGGTACCTACAACGGATCTTGAAACTATCAGCATAGCCAAAACAACCCCAACCCCTAACGATAAAGCTAAAGAAACAAGATCATTAGGACTACTACAAAATCGTTGAGTTAATAGAACAAGATTTACCAATGTTCTTACCATTTGATTCAAGTAGGCATAGGATATTCCCTAGGTGTTGGTTCCCTTCCAAAGAGAGGACCTCTTTATGGTAGAGGTAGAGTGTGTAAACGCAGCGAGATGCCCCAACATCTATACTCCCAACTAAGCATTGGACTCTCCATTTCGACGGAGCTAAATGTCGTTACGGAGCAGGGGTAGGTGTAATTCTTACTTCGCCCGAGGGGAAAGTCCTCCCATTCGCCTTTAAGTTAAACTTTGAATGCACAAACAACGGTCTTTGAGTACGAAGCCCTCCTCCTTGGCCTCACCTTAGCCAAAAGAATTGGTGTTGATAACATCAGAGTCTTAGGAGACTCGTAATTAGTGGCAAATCAAGTTTCTGAAGTATATGAAACCAAAGCCGAACACTTACAGCTTTACAAAGAAGCCGTATTAGATTTAAGCAAGGCGTTTAACTTCATATCCATTGAAGCAATCCCGCGAGAGAAAAATCTTCTCGCCGATTCAATAGCAACTTCAGCATCACGTTTTACTCCAAGTAATGAGTTAGAAGATACCCAGTTCACGGTGTCCATTCGTGATGAACCATTGATAAAAATAATGACAAATCCCCTTTCAAGCGGAAGTGAATCTACCGTCCTAGACCGTATTGATAGTGATGCGGCTACTTTGGATTACTTAAACACCTATGCAGCACTACATCTCTCCTATCATATGCTAGATTTATCCTTAATTCCACATTCGTCTTCTTACTTCGGAAATCCCGTGATGGATCATCCCTCACAAATGGAACCTAGCATATACGCAGTAGAAAATGGGGATGATTTGGATTTACCTCCAGCACCACCTGAGTTCGAAGAGGGTAATGCCTCTTTGATCGAAGAAACAATCGATGTCAACATCGGGATAGATGACGAACCAAAAATCTTGAAATTAGGATCATCCTTAACCCCAGAAGAAGTGGAAATACATACGCGGATCCTCAAAGAACATCAGAAGGCGTTTGCATTTAATTATAAGGAAATGACATGAGTTGTACCCCACATTGCGGTGCACAACCTCGTCACTAAATCAGATGCAAAGCCAATTAAACAAAAGTCAAGACCCATGAAGCCCAAGGTAGCTCTCATGGTAAAGGAGGAGGTAATAAAACTCCTCCAGGTAGGATTCATCAAGCCAGTCGACTACTCCCAATGGGTATCTAACATCGTTCCCGTTCTCAAGAAGAATGGAAAGATACGCATCTACATAGATTTTCGAGATATCAACAAAGCATGTCCTAAGGATGACTTCCCATTACCATCTATCGATGTTATTGTTGATGCAACAGCTGGTTTTGAACTTTTGTCTCTCATGGATGGATTCTTGGGATACAATCAAATCGAATATCCGAGCAAGATCAAGCTAAAACCACGTTTATAACTCCTTGGGAACCTATTGCTACTGTTGTTATGCCATTCGGTCTCGAAGAGCCGGCGGTCTGCACGTGCCCAGTGGGCCATGACATACATATTTCACGGTCCTAATTCATAAAATCGTGGAATCTTACGTAGATGACTTATTGGCTAAAGCCAAGAAGCGTTGTGACCATCCAGAAGTACTCCGCGTCATTCTTTCGCGCCTAATAGAATACGAGTCACATTAAACCCAGAGAAATGTGTCTTTGGTGTAACGGGAGGGAAGCTCTTAGGTTATATCATATCGTCACGAGGGATAGATGTTGACCCAACCAAAATTCGGGCTGTCCTCGAAATGGTTCCACCTTCAGATGAATCTGGAATCAGATCATTTCTCGGAAAACTGGGTGCAATCCGAAGATTCATCCCGGACTTAAGCTTCGCCATTCATCCAATCAACAATTTACTCAAGAAAGACTATAGCATTGATTGGACCAAAGACTGTAATGAAGCCTTTGAAGCAGTTAAGTGTTTCTATTATCACCACCTATGCTAATGCCACCTAAGCTAGATCACCCATTAATTCTATATTCACGAGCTACCAATGTCTCGTTGGCCTGTATGTTGGCCCAAGAAGATGATAACAAGAGAGAACGCGCGATTTATTTCATTAGCCGAATGCTACTCGACTATGAAACACGCTATACATAGGCAGAACGAGAATGCCTTGCCATAGTCTTTGCTATTAAACGCCTAAGACATTATATGCTGAATCAAGAAACGAAGGTCATGGTAAAAATGGACCATTTACGGACTTTCCTCACACAAGGGTCATTGTCTAAAAAGGCTGGATGTTTTATAACCTTAATGGGAGAATTCGAATTAACATTTGTAAATCAAAAGTCGGTTAAAGGACAAATCATCGCAGATTAGTTAGCCAACAACCCATTAGACGGAGGCAATTTGGTAGATTTAGACTTTCCAAATGAGTGCGTATGCTACATCGAAACCCGACCCTCTATCTCTGAGTGTCCTTGGTACACTGATATCATTAATTATATCATGGACCATACGTACCGGAAGGAGTTACACCACAACAAAGAAGGCGGTTACGCATAATCGTAGCTAAATACGTCATTATAGAGCAAGTTCTCTATCGAAAAGCATTCGATGGAATTCTCATAAGGTGTGTCGACGCGGAGGAGTCCAAGAAGATTCTCCATGAATCTCTCAATGGAATATGTGGAGACCACTTCGGTGGCCATGCCACCGCTCGAAAAATACATCGAATGGGCTATTTCGCCCACCCTAGAACATGACGCGATAGAGTTTGTCGCGCAGTGTCATAAGTGCCAAGAATTCTCCCATGAGATCCACATGCCGGCACAAGCTCTGCAACCAATCGCTACTCCATGGCCCTTTTCTACATGGGGCTTAGATTTGATAGGGAAATTCTCTCCCTCATCCACAGACGGCCATAATTTCATAATCACGACCACTGAATATTTTACCAAATGGGTAGAGGCTATGCCTCTTACTACTATACCTAGGTCTGTAATCGCCAAGTTCATTTTGAACCAAATCATTTGCAGGTACGGTATCCTACAAATCATTATCTCCGATAATGGAACTTCTTTTAAAAATGAAGAGGTTCACAAACTATGCAATAAATTTAAGATAAGCCATCATACGGCTTCCTTGTATTATCCCCAAGCCAACGGATAGGCTGAAGCGACAAACAAGACACTGAAAGCCATTCTCCTTAAAACGGTGAAAGAAAACAAACGAGATTGGCATTTGAAGTTATATCCGGCCTTGTGGGCCCACCGAACCTCAATAAGAACACCAATGGGAGCAACTCCTTTCTCGCTGGTATTTGGGGTAGAAGCAGTTCTCCCGCTTGAGGTCGAAATACCCAGTCTCCGCATTTCACTACAAGGGATTCTGGATGAAGACGCTTACAGAGAAGCATGTCTTTCCCAACTAGAAAGCCTAGATGAAACTAGGTTAGATGTTGAACAACGGCATAGAGCTTATGCTGACCGAATGTGCCGGCAGTATAACAAGAAGGTCTATGAACGCGACATATACGAAGGTGATCTAGTTCTAAGGCTAGACAGCCGGATCGACAAGAAGACCGGCGAAGGAAGGAAATTCCGGCCCAAATGGTTGGGCCCATACCAAGTCATGAAGGACTACGGAAATGGTGCTTACCTCTTATGTACGCTAGAAGGTGAGGAATTTGGCGAAACAGTCAATTCCCTGCACCTCAAGCGATTCTACGCATAAGCAACTAGCACTACTTGTATAATTATCTACATTGCATCTTCATATAGATTAAGATCATTTTGTCCACTTGTTTCTTACATAAATTGTGATCAAGGAATCTATTCTCAAAGCAATTCATTACAAACTCATGATGTTGTTGGCATAAAACTCTTTAATCATACCTCTCCATCTTCGTATATCATCGAATCATCTCGGAATCTTTTATCAAATAAAATCAAACATGACAAAGTCTTAACGGTAACCATACCAAGATCTGCAAGTTTATTCTCGCTTTGATTTCTTCTTAGGATGGGTGTCTTGCCTATGGTCTATTCTAGAAGCTTCATGGTGTCACATCTATCCCATATGTACATCTCTTTGGAAATAAGCACATACTGACATTTTACTCAAATAAGCAAGTCAAAAAGTGATTAAACAGAAAATTTTATTTTTACACATTTCCTTGCCCCACCAGCCTTCGGTGATGAGCCTGCGTCTCTTACTAGTGACGTAGGGTTGGGAAAGGATGGAAATGCCCTTACTCGCCTATGCCTTGCCCACGGTGATAAACCCACGCTTCTTACTAGTAGCGTGGGGCAAAGTGTAGGGGGTCCTCTTGACAAAGCAAACGTTAAAAGGTCATAAACAAACAATTCAAACTTTGAGTCAAAAACGAATGAATCAGATGTTCAAAATTCCAAGAGAGTTAAAATCCTAAAAACCCAGATTTTGTCTACTATGCGGCCATCTACGGGTCTAAGTCTAGATAAACCGCAAAGCAAGTTGCACCCAAAACTATGGAGTCACTCGAGTGGAGTTGGCTTGTAGCATCCAATTTGGTTCCACCAAAGCTTTGTCTGTCTTTCATCACTATCATTTCAGCTACACCTCATAACTTGTGCCCTTTCTAGCTCTCGGTGATGAGCCCTCGCATCTTACTAGTTGCGTGGAGTTAGGAGTGGGGCAAGTTAATCTGTTCATCACACTGCTGGTTATATTCATCACTCTGCAAAACAAACATGAGGTATCCAAATTGCTCACAGAAGCTAAGATTCAAAATCACAATATATCTACAATATCATGTATCAACATCATGAAACACAAAAAGAAAGAAAACATTTGCATCATCATTTCTCCATTGCATACATTCTAAAAGCATATAAACATACATCATAGTATACACAAGAAACTGGAAATAGAAAGGAAAACATGAGTGCCAAGATTTTGATCCAAAACGAATGCATATATATAAATAATCAATGTTTATATACAATGCCATCATGCTCTAAGCATGGTCAAAACGCTCAAAGAGCCCGTGATATACAAAGAATATATAATACAAAGTACACGAGGGCCAAGAGGCCTCTCAATCCCTACGCGACCCCTCCGAAGGTGCACGCCCATGCCTAGGACTCCGGCTACGCCGGTGCTCTGAATGTACGGAGGGCTCAGGGTCTCGAGGGGCAGCGGTCTCACCACGAGAATGGCTCCTCATGAGGCGCTCAGCCGATCCTGTAGCCCGCTAACTCTGTACGGAGGGTCGACACCATCCTGGCCACGTGCCAAACGGGAGCGAAGACATCGGTATGCCTACCGGCTGCTGAGGGCTCCCCGGCATCTACGGATAGCTCCGCATGGGTCCTATCCATGGGGATCATCAGGGAATCGGTACATACCCTGCGGATCAAATCCCGCCACTCGTCAACAGTCTCTGCAAACAAAGGAGAAAAATGAATCAGAAACCAAGCAAGAGGCTAAAAGATACAACAATAGCAACTAAGGAGAGCATACATATAAACATTAAAAGGGAGAAGGGTAACTTACTCGGATCCCCAGGCATCCAAGATGGGTCGTTTGGGGCCGGCGCTCTTTGCGGATGCCGCTGACTGAGGGGCTGCTCCTGTGGCAGGAGCAACATGTCACCCTACAACTGACTCATCCTCTCCACCATGGCCCTGAGAGAGTGGCTCCTCTGAAACTAGAGTGTCCTTCTCTGCGCTCTGCTCAGCCCTCTCTACCTGCATAATGTCCTGAGTGTCATGCCACTCAGGATCACTATCATCAGTCTCCTCCTCTGACCCTCCCTCTGTGAGCTCCTCAGAGTCGAGTCAATATCTATGGGGTCATCGCAAGCAGAGCGGGACCCGCAAAGCAATCTGAAGTAAAGGTTCCCAAAGTGCACCAGCTCTCCCTCTAGCACGAACTATCCTTCGGCTGCAATGGGAATGCCGGGAGTGATCACCGTCCCGACCTCGGCCTCTAGGCCCCCCTTTGGCCTCACGAACTGATCTGTAAATTGGTGCCACTGGGGGAAGCATGCCCATATATGGAAGGCCAAACTACTAAGGAACCCGGCCGAAAGGATGTACCTCCACTCGTCCCACTTGATCAATAAGTTGCCCTGTGGTGGAGCAGGAGATCAGGGTAAGAGTCTCCTTGCCCCATATTCCGGCCATAAGCCGGTACGGTGTGCCTCCATGTCTGTAGTAATAAGGGAGGCAACTGGTTGATGAGGTGCTCTGAGCACCGACATGTCCGTCCATCTGGCTGCCCTCACAGCCCTAGGATCTGCCACCTCCACACCCCTGCCATAAGGGATAAAATGCTCATACACCCAACTCATGACTAGAGTTGGGTGGCTCAATGACTGTCCCTGTAAATGGACCACCCTATATAGATCATGGTAGGTGGTCCCCAGAATATCTGCACCCCAGGCGTATATCCAGCCATGCCCCTCTATCTGTGTAATGATGGGGGCCCAGCAATATAACAATGTGTCCCCTCCCTTGTCCCCGATCAATCTCGAGGCAAGGATCCCCATGATGGCCTGTCGAAATATGGGGATAGGCAAAGAAGGAATGGATCAAACTCTCACCCCCTTCTTCGACCCCATGGAGATGACTGCATCTCCCATATATGCTGCCCACTGTGCAATCTGTGCCCGGAGCCTGTTGTCTCTAATGTAAGTCGCCTCCCGATGATCGGGACCCCCAGAATGCGGTAAACGTCCTCTAATGTGATGGTCCACTCACCACGGACCCCTGGCAGTCGGAAGGTGTTCCGATCTGCATCCCAATAAGAAAATAAGTCACAAAGGATGTGACTAGATGGTGCAATGTGGGGCACGCGCGATATGCGCAATATACCGGCTCTCGTAGTGTGTCCTCCTCGTCCCCGTGAGAGGGCATCCAGTACTTCGAGAGCCAATCACACTCTCTCTCTCTACTCCATCGGATGTACTCCTCTCTCGCCTGCATACACCCAAAAACACATGAAACACAGCAAGTTAGCATCCAGGCAACATTGAGAAAGTCATAAAAACACGTAGAAATGCTAAAAATATAAGTGCAACCTCAAATATCAGTTCCTTTTGCATTACATGCAAAACCGCCGCCCCGAGCAGAGAGCGGTTTGTAACCAGAACGCCGCTTAAAGGTGGCGGTCGTGTAACCACCGCCCTGAACAGGGCGGCGGTCATGTAACCGCCGCCCTGGCCAAGGCGGCGATCGTGGTCCGAAAACCCACGCGAGTTTTAATCTAAAAAAGGCCTAAAAAGTGCGAAATGACCATTTAACTTAAAAACGCAGCCTACCCAATAGGCACCCCCCTAGATGGATCTTTTAACACAAGCATTTTCAAAAATAACCCCCATTACAACAAATTTAGCATTTCAAATTTAAAGGGGAAAAACAAAAATTGAAGAAAACCAACCTGTGATCTAGCGGGGCGGTGTTCCGCACGTGGAGGCATGATCACGATCTCGCTGCGAACGTTTCGACTCTACTCACGCAAGAAACCGTCACCATGGGTCCCAGAGCTCAAAATCAATCAAATCAACTTGCGCAAATGAATAGGAAAATGGGCCCACTTTCATATATATAGCACCCTGATTCGTTTTAAAAGACTTTTTCGCAGGTTTGGAGTGCTGATGGAGGTAAGTCCCTATCCCCGCACGAATGGTACGTTCTCATTCCCTATTATTTTAGCATTTATTTTCCAAACTATTGTATCTATCTGCACTTGAGTTCTCTTTTCATTTTGCAGGTAGCGGGAATTTCGGATGGCGTCATTTCAACACACGGACATGTCAGGTATAGCTTCTAACTTCCCATTTCACGATCGCCATGCTCGGACCCACCGTTTTACGCCTCTTCATGGCTAAAACGCTTCTCCGAGGGGGCAATATGTACGTACCCAAAATTGTAAGGTACTGTCTGCCGAAACAGTGTAACAAGTGCCCCAATGATGATACAGGTCTCCTCGCAAGGTGTTTGGGATCCGGAAAAGCCCTCGGAGTATGCGTTAACATCCCGCATGCCCCGCTTAGCCCCCGTGTCCTTTGTTTTCCCCTTTTTCCCTCTTTTCTTGGCCTTTTGATCTTCAGTGACGAAACCGCCGCCCGTAGGGCGGCGGTCCTATAACCGCCACCCTGCTCAGAGCGGCGGTCCTGCACGCGTTTTCTAGAAAGTGTTTTGACGTGACTCACGTAAAATATCAACGTTTCACCAGCTTTTCCTTGCCGACTTGGGCATGCATTTATGTTT